>JALJCO010013596.1:0-80274 GCA_023101725.1 Atherinomorus stipes | reverse complement strand
TTGGACTTCCCCTATCCACTTTCTCTTCAGCAGGTCCTGAATATACTCTTTAACCTCCTTATAGAGGCTTGGGGATGGCTGAATAAGAGCGCTGCACAGGTACATCATCCTTCAAAGTGATTGTCATTTTGAAGATTTGGAATGCAACCAATATCTGCATCATCCCGAGCGAAGGCATTGGACTCTTCGTAGAGCAGCTGCCTGACAACTTTCTGTTCCTGCTCCCCAGATGGCTAATATCAACAGGTGGATGCCACCGTGCTGCTCAGCATTTTGTTGCTATCCTTGTCGGTGGTGGCGGATAAGTCTGGTTCATGTGTTTGGACACTGCTAACCTCATTCGTCTCAGCTATTCTGTCAATGGTTTGGATACTGCCTAGTGCTGTACAGCGAGCTAGCACTACTTCACGTGTGCCCATGTTGCCTACTGGGAATCTCAACAAATGGCCTTTCTGTGTGGTGTACCTGGACTAAACCATCACCCATATCCAGCTGTTCAATGTGAGGATCATCAGTGGAGAGCTCAAATAAGGCAACAGACTGTGTGAAGCTTGCAGGTACTGGAACCTTAACGTAAGCTATCTGACCTGGATGGACAACAATGTCACAACAACCTGTTTTTACAGGCACAATATCATTTTTGTCAACTTTTCTTTCTGCCTAAATGAAGTTTACAACAGCCTCAGCTTTCTCATTCTCAATCTGCATGGCCCCTTTTAAGAGGCTGCATATGGCAGGAAAAACATTTCCTCCCCTCACCCTGTCCAAGGATTATCTCCTGAATGACATTGAACCCCAGCAATGGTCTGACAAGCTCAACTTGGCTAACAAGAAATGGGGCCTTAATCGAGTAGTTTGGATCAGCATTACCAGGTAAGTTAACAATGATTTCCACCCATCCATCATAGGGGAGTGGCTTCCCCATTTGCAAGCAAAGACATTCAGATCACACTCTCCCATAAGTTCACTTAAAGTTGTACTTCCGTGGTCATTTCATTAATATTTCTGCGTTCTCCATTATTATTGAATGCATTCTGCATCGTTTCTGTTTAAAAAAAAACCTTCTGGTTGATTAGTATCCAGCTGTATTTGTATACTAGAAGAGAGGCTTGTGGTCCAACGTCAGGCTTTTCCGGGTCCTTCTCATGAATTTCTGTCTGATTGGCTGCCTGCCATCAGTGTATGAAGGAAGCTCCGCCCTCCCGCTCTTATTTCACTACAGACAGGAAATAGAGCCGACAAACAAGTTTGCTCCGTCATGCTAACAAACAGTTAGCTAATTAGCTTCTCAACTCCGAAGTTACATTCGTGCCGTCTTTACTTCTAGTGTGTAGTGGAGGGTTACCTGCCTTCCAATGGACAGATAGAAACCCCACGTGGGATACGCTGTTTGCAATGTTACGAGAAGTGCAAGGCTGTTCCCCGATTCGCTCTTTTCTTCGTATTGTTTCTGTGATGAGGAAGCACAGCCGAGCTGGGGGGAAACGCAACGCAGCAAGTCAGCATGTGTAAGTAAACAAGGGAAACCCTCCGTATTTCAGAAGGAGCAAGTTAAATGGGTTTTCAGTGGAAGGAGGCCTTTAAACAGTGGACTTCTTGATGTGGTAGGTATTTTTGCCTCCATGCTCGGTCAATGAGACTTATCTGAGCCCCTGTATCAAATAGAGCAGTCACTGCATAACCATTCATATTACATTTCAGCAGGCATTTTCTGCCGATTAGCTGTGCAACTCTCTCTGACGTGGTTTTATCATTGACGTGTGGAATGGGAGGGGTAGCAGTGTGCTCATGACTCTGTAGAACACTCTCCATGTTGTTTCCTTTTTGCTGGGACTGGGTGTTGTTGCGGGTCACAGGTCGTCCCTCGGCTGTGACCGCTGCTGGTTTCCCGCCAACTTGCGTCTTCTTAGACAACCCACTGCGCGATGCCCTTCCTCACCGCATGAAAAACAGTGTTGACAGCCAGGCAGGTTTTTTTCAGTGCAAGAAGGACAACCATTTAGTCTCTCTTTTCTTTGTGGCTGCTGTTTTGTCTGATAGCTTGCGCAGTGGCATGACTGTTGTGGAGGAGACTGGCACTGGGTATTAGTTTGTTTTGAGTGTTTTAATGACTCCACCATCTGTGTTAATGCCTGTACCTGTGCGCTCAGTTTTTGTACTTCTTCATCTTTACCTTTAAAATGAGAGTCCTCTTTGCCATCTCCAAACTTCTCTGAGTTTACCTGGCCACTCTGTGCATAGATAGCTTTGGCACGTATGTTTCGACCTAGGCGTCGTCTCCTTTCCCTCTCCTCGCTGGTTGTTCTGATGACTTGTCTCAGGAGGGCTTCATCTGACACAGAAGGGTCTGAGAGAAGAGGTTTTAACTCTCGCCTGATGTCATCATGTTTATCACTGAGACCCTGGTAAATTGTGTGCAGGAATACGTTTTGTACAGTTTGCGCTTCATATTTGATTTCTGTCTCACTCTGCTTTGAAGTAAGGATAAGTTTTTGCTTAAGTCCCACCATCCTATACAAAAACTGTTGGGGTGTCTCATGATCATGTTGTTTGGCTGTAATCAGCTCCTGAAAGAGCTCTGTTGTGCTTCTCTCCCCCATGTGAGACCTTAAGAAACTCTTCAGTTCATTTATTGACATCTCATCTTTACTAATTAACATGTCCTTAAAGTGGCCTGGCTTTGTAATCCGCAGGACTGCCCGGATTACTTCACTTTCTGAGTGCTGTTCTCTTAGCCCTTCATCTATTTGTTTGCAGATATTACTATAGCTTATGTCTGCTGCATTATCACCTATCTGACCACCGTGTATCTTGAATTCTTTTCTGTGGAACAAGGCTAAATCTCTAAGAGCTACCAGGCTTTCACTCCTTTGAGGGGAGTTCTGTGTAAAGAGGGTTGCACTTGCTGAGTGACATGGGAGCTGGTGAGGAGACTATAGCTACCTGTATTTCCCTCCTGGTCTCTGGTGTGTGTGGTCAGTGGAGAGCCATGCTTAATGCTGGGCTGCAAGTGATGAGCACCAATCTCACGAGTGTCCCCATGAGACAGTGTGCTGGCTACATCAGTTGCAACCCGAGTGTTGACATTCAACATAGGTTTAGTGGTTAAGTCCAACTGTGTACCAGCAACCGAAACCTCGGTCTCTTCTGATGCTTCATCAGGGTAGGCATGACTCCTGTTCATCTCATCAATAACATCTTGTAAACAAAGTAACTGTGACATGCCCTGGTCCTCTAAATCAAGTAAAGCTTTGGAAGACATGTACGAGCAAATAAAGTCAAAACACCCTCCTTCATCTTGCCTGTCCAATTCCGCAGGATGCTTATCAGTGGATGACAGAATGTCTGCGGCAACTTGGAAGATCTGATCAGCTGAGAGGTGAAGCAAAGCCTTCTTTATTGACCAAACCAGTTCTTTTCTTGTGTTGGCTGCCATGGTTCACTCTTGTCACGCTCTTTGGCTATGTGCAGACCCCTTACTCTGGCTGAAGACAGACGTCTCGGTCCCACAAAACCCTTCTGCGCTGTGAATGTGATGCTGGCGGTCCACAGGTTCAGTGATCACTGGACTGACGACTCCTGGCTTCTTGATGCCGTCAATCCCGAACGAGCCCCCATAAATCTGTTGCAGGTCCCGGGCACGCGACCATACAGCAGTTCTGATAAGAAAAAGGTTAAATGAGCAGACAGGACACCATCATGCTGCTGCTGCGTTGACTCATCGTCACAGAGTTTTATTTTAACATTTTGTAATAAATGCATTTGATGTTTTTGGTTAACAGTAACAACCTCTTTTCATCCAGTCCAAAACCACAGAATGACTGAACAAGGCAATTACAGGAGCTTCTGACTAGATCCCAGATATATGACTTGGCATGCGGACGCCATGTTTAATACAACAATCGTACGGCGCTGGCCTCGCCATTTTACACAACAGTGTAACAGAGCTAAAAACATCAACGGCCAGACAGTCATCAAAACAATACTTTAGGCTGTACCACTTTGTTTTACACATTTTTCGTACACACAAAGCACTAACCTGATAAGAAAAAGGTTAAATGAGCAGACAGGACACCATCATGCTGCTGCTGCGTTGACTCATCGTCACAGAGTGACGGGAAAGCCAACGACGGCACAAAGCAGACTTCCAGCTGGCTGCCCAATGTCCTGCTGCCACCTACTGACTTTGCTGGGTATTACACCAAAAATAAAACAAAGCCATAAGGACTGAAATGGGATATACTAGCCCAGAAATAACCTTCAGCACAAGCTGGAATATATATTGTTACCCCATGCAGTGGGAGAAACATGAACTTAAAATTGGGACCACATCTTTGGTGTGCGTCACATTTGGATCTTGATAAATCCGGCCCTTAGTGAATAAAATTAAGCTTTTTGTTTTTTTTCCCCCTAAATTTCTCCGGGACCATATATATATAAATATAAATATAAATGAGAGGCCTTTAGAGTTACATTGTTCACAATCAAGGACATTCATATAAACTTGACAGAAGGCCTGAAATACTGGATTTAGGCTCAGCGCACAAGATATGGGTCAGGGTCACAGAATAAATTAAATTATCAAATATGCATACAGGCTTTAAATTTCTCTTGACAAATAACATGAAAAAAAATTAAATGACAAAGTTTTGTTGTAGTGAAATTGGAAAGTAAAACTCTTTAGAGAAGGTAATGACTTCTAGGTTTTCAACTGGACATGAAACACTTTTAGTATTTCTTTGTGCATAAGTAATTAAGTGATTCGCAGCTGGGGTTTTAATACAATGCAACAAGTCCAGTTTAATTAACTTAATTAAAGTAAAGCACAATTTAATGAAGGATGTAGTCTGTAAAGACCTGTATAACCCCATGTTAATCATGTTTTTATAGTGATGGTACAAGATTTCATCTGCACACACAGTTTTTTAACTATTCCTGTTAGTAAGTGCAATTTCAAGCTACCAGTGTGAAATAAAATGCAGGCCAAAATATCAAAGGACTTCACTGGATGTGATTGCTAACTAAGAAAAAAAAGGTGTGAAAATCTCCTGTTTATCCCTGAAATATGCATGAAAATAGACATAGGCAAAACAGCTAAGACCCACAAAAAACTGAAAATATGAATATATATTTAAATGTATAAAGCAAACATCAGGACAAATGTGAATCCATGTGACTCTATCAGGACAGGAGAAGACCGCCACTGCTACACACTCAATGACAGATCCAGCTCTGGAGAAACCAGCATGGTCTTCTCCTGATTGGGCCTAAAGTGCTGTCAGTATGTTGGGGTTTTGAAAAATTATTTCAATAGTTCTAGTCATTTTAACATCTTTATCCCTGGTCATGTTTTCAGAAAAAACCTTAAAAATTTAGAAAGACATACCCAAAGCAAATGAAGAATAGCTTCACATTAATGGTTTATATTTTGTATGTTTTTCAATTTGAATTAATACCTTAAATGCATTTAATTCATTCATTCATTCATTCATTCATTTATTCATTCATTCATTTTATTTGATAGGAACAACATACTGATGAACTTCTGCAATAACAGACATAAGCATGTCGGATTATAGCTAAGAAAGCTCATTTACATCTGTAGTCCCAAGACAGGTAAAAAGATACACAATACAATGACACAATAAAACAGCAACACAGTAAGACGATAAAATATGTATACAATGTAAAAGACTAAAATATGAACTATAAAAGAAGAAAAAAGAAAAATAGATATCTATAGATATCTATAGATATACTGTATACACACACACACACACACACTGCACACACACATGCACGCACACATACAGCTGTGTGAAAAGGTTTTTGCCCCCTTCCTAATTTCTTACTTTTTTGCATGTTTGTCACACTTAAATGTTTCAGATCATCAAACAAATTTTAATGTGAGTCAAAGATAACCAAGTAAACAGAAAATGCAGTTTTTAAATGATGATTTTTATTAGTGAGGGGGAAAAATCCAAACTTCAATGGCCCTGCGTGAAAAAGTGATTGCCCCCTAAACCTAATAACTGGTTGGGCCACCCTTAGCAGCAACAACTGCAATCAAGCATTCATGATAACTGGCAGTGAGTCTTCTGCAGCGCTGTGGAGGAATTTTGTTCCACTCATCTTTGCAGAATTGTTGTAATTCAGCCACGTTGGAGGGTTTTCCAGCATGAACCGCCTTGTTAAGGTCATGCTACAGCATCTTCATGGGATTCAGGTGCGGCTTTGATTAGGCCACTCCAAAGACTTCATTTTGTTTTTCTTAAGCCATTCAGAGGTGGACTTGCTGGTGCATTTTGGATCATTGTCCTGCTGCAGAACCCAAGTCCGCTTCAGTTTGAGGTCACCAACAGATGGCCGGACATTCTCCTTCAGGATTTTTTTTGGTAGTATGTTAACACAAAGTCAAGAAGGAACGACATCAGCAATGATTTTAGAAAAGTAATTGCTGCTGCCCATTGATCTGGGAAATGTTATTAGGTCATTAGAGTTCATCTTTCTACAGAGAGAAAGATGATTCATGAGTGGAACATATTCAAGACAACTGCCAATCATCCCAGGAGTGGACATCTCAGCAAGTTCAGCCCAGGGTCAGACTGTGCAATGCTCAGTAAGCTGTAAAAAAAAAAAAAAAAAAAACAAGAGCTACATGTCAGACCCTCCAGGCCTCAGTTATAGCATGCGAAATGTTAAAGTTCATGACAGCATGATAACAAAATGACCAAACAAGTATTGAAGGATTGCAGGAGCAAGTCCCTCTCTAAATAAAACATGGCTGCATGGTTTAAATTTGCAAAGCTGCATCTAAACAAACCACAAGACTTCTTGAAAAATGTCCTTTGGACAGACCAGACCAAAGTTAAATGTTTGGTCTCAGCATATCGGCAAAAACACGTCCTACATGTACCACCCTCAGCTGGTGGTGGAGGGATCTGGACCATGAACAAAGCTTGGCTAAAGCGGTCTCATGCAACAGGACAACAATCCCAAACACAGCAGCAGATCAGCAGAATGGCCGCTGCATTGTATGTTTATCTGAGGCTGGATTTCTGATGTACAAAACACTGAAACGTCTCATGATGCTCTTGAACAATTCCTAATTAAACAACCTCAAAAAGAACAGATGTTTGTCTCTACCACAGAGAAATGAGTCATGATGAAGCACAGATGAACACACTCATACATGAGAAAAACAGTGAGAATCTACAGTTTCTACACACACACACACACACACAATGGATGAATAAAAACCACTGAATCATCAGCTTAATGATAAAAACTCTGCTGCAGTCAGTTACATTAAAGGTCATGTGACCCTGAGCAGTTTAACAAAGACCATAGATGCGTCATGACAACACATCATTATCATCTTCCAGATGTCAAAGGAAACTGGAATTTGATCTAAACTCCAATGAGTTTAAACATATAAAAAGAAAAGACAACCTTCAGCTCTGCTTTTTTCCCCCCAATAATTTTCATGAAATTTAAACTTATTTTAATTGCTCAGCTGTAAATAACTATATATTGATCAATTCTTAAATTTCAGACCTAAAACATGCAATCAATATTGTGATGGAGGTAATTTAACAATGAAATGAGGTAATGATGTTAATTCCAACGGGTGGTCTAAAGTCAGCCTCCATAGAAGTCTCTGAGGATCAGAGATGTTCACAACATCTCCAGATATTTATTGAACACTTTAGAAACAAAGTTCCTCAAAGAAAGATGGAAGGATTTTCAAGTTTCTCCCTCTACAGTAAAAATATTATGAAATCATTTAGTCAATCTGGAGGGATGTCAGTGTGTGAAGGACAAAGGAGCAAATCAAAGCTGGACACAGATCTCTGATCCCTCAGACAGACCTGTTTCCGGAAACATTTCATTTTTATTTGGATCCCTGTTAGCTGCGGCTAAAAGCTGATGCTATTTCTCCTGGGGTTCATAATTACTATGGCTGGGATGACATGCCTTCCTCCCAATTCGATTCTTAACAATTTTTTGGGTGTAGATTCGATTTAAATTGTGAATCTCCAGTTTTTGTGATTCTTAGTTTTGTTTCTTAACACTAGACCAAGTTGTCTGCCACTCTTTGCCTTCTGTTTAAGTTTTTTTTTCCCCCAGACGTATACAGTATACTGCTATGTTATAGTCAGTTGAAGAAAAACATTTCAGCTCTGCTGGAGAAAAATGGCAACTTTCTTCACACCCAACCAATAAACATAGACTAAAATGAAAAAAAAAAAAATCTCGATTAGATTTTTTCGATTTGATTTTTCCACCTCTAATAATTAGAGTGAAATATTTGTGTACATATGAACATCTATACAGACAAATGCCTTTACATCTTGTGTCGGCCCCTGTTGATGTTTTTTTAACATGGTTTTGTCTTGAGTGGGGATATATATTGTTATTTTATCAACATCAATATCAATACTCCTTATTGATACAGATATTTATCAATACTGTTATTGATACAATAATGTAATTTAGAGTAAACAGTAAAAACATTACAAGATGTTAAAAGATCCAGTGGTGGAGAACATTGCTTAGATGTCATTGAAGAGTCCTGAATGTAATGGTACGTGAAGGACAGCTGTGGGAATACGGGAAGTGGCGGCTGTGGCTCAGGCAGTAGAGCAGGTTGGCCAATAATCGAAGGATCGGCGGTACGAACCATGGGCAAGACACTTGACCCTCCTTGCACCCAGTGGGGAACCACTGGTGTATGAATGTGTGTGAGTGTTCTGGTGGTGGTCGGAGGGGCCGTAGGTGTGAAATGGCTGCCACGCTTCTGTCAGTCTGCCCCAGGGCAGCCATGGCTACATGCGTAGCTTACCATCACCAAGTATGAATGAGGAGTGAATAAATAATGGATCAACTGTGAGCGCTTTGGGTGCCTTGAAAAGCGTAATATAAATCTAATGCATTATCAATGTGTCTGTGGTCATCATTGTGATTACGGGACAGTGTACAGTTATGATTACAAACATTTACGTAGACGTTCAAAAAGTATCAATAACAGTATCGTTTGTTCAGAATTTTAGCAGTACAGATCTGGGCATGAAAAAGTTCCTCCTGTTTCTGCCAGAAGTGGTGCACTAATAGTGCACCATTACTGCACTATCACTGACTGAACGGCTTGTCCCGCAAATACGCCATCATGTACGGTTTCCAAACTTGGCGTGTGGAAACATCCTTGTTCCGGGCATTCATTTATACTCTGAAATCGTTTCCCCTGGGCACACAGGTATTTCTCCGTGCGATTGAATTAGCAGACGAGTTGCTGGTAAGTGGCTGGCAGTCGGCTGAAAGGGGAACGTTCTCATGCCCAGATCTGTACCTTGATATCATTAAAGGAAATAGGGGCAGGAATTGTGAAAGAATACACATGCATGTCCAGTTTTTTAATGCTAATGGACGATGAAGCGTTAAAAGCCAAAAAGAACCAGCCCAACCATGTCTCTCTCTGTTACCTTGAACAGGCTGTGTGCTGCATACTGCGCTGCGATTCAGTGGCCGAATTTCCCACATAGTCCTGCAGATGTGATGTCAATTGACGCTGCATACACGTCCCCGACAGTTTTGATACAGAAGAACATGGTGGCGGTGGATTCAAACACTTAAAGGGATAGTTATGGATTCTTTTGCCGTCAACAAACAATCCAGATCTTCTGAAAGACACTAAAAAGTGGCACTTTGAAGAAAAAGACTTTATCAGCGTAGTAAACAACGGTATAGCATCAGTTTGTGCACGCTCCTGTGCCGGCTTGGCTGGTGGCTGCAGTTACCAGCAGCGCCCCCTATTTTGTTGCGGCTCTTGAGCTGGGATCAAAACAGTCTACATACAAATATATAGCAATAGTGCATATGTACTGTACTTGAACAATGCCACAAATGTACATACAGTACCAGTCAAAAGTTTGGACAGGTTTACCCATTAAATCTAATGGGAAAGTGCGTCCAAACTTTTGACCGTTGCTGTGCATTCCAACACCATCATCAATCAACAGCTGATAGAACCGCATGAACAAGGAGTACAATGGGAACCTTTGTCCAGCAGTGACATTCCCTAATTGTGTGGAAAGTTCCAGCTGAAGGTGATTTTGTCCCACAGACTGAATTTCTTGATTTTCCCCCTGACCCTGCTGTGAACAAACATTTCAAAGAAGAAATCTTCTGTCACAAGTTTAAAGGAAACAAAGGACACAGAGGACAGACTCCATCTTCAGCTGACATGGGAGGCTGCAGAAGAAACGCTGAAACCCAGATTACACTTTAGAGTTTTCCTTTCCTTCTGCATCATAACATGAAATAAGTGCCAACCCTGCAGAAGAACATTTACAAAAGACTTAACAATAGAGGGAGAAATGAAAAGAGCTTGACAGTCCACCTGGGAATAGATCTGTGCAGAGCAAGGCCTTGACGTGTCTGACTTCAGCAGAAAAAAAGTGTTCTGCTTTGACTGAACTGAATTTTCATGATGAACTGAATGAGCAGAAACACAAACAAGAAACAGCCCGTATGACCGAGCACGCCAAACACTCACATTTTCACTGATCGCTCTGTCATCTCTGGGTTTCCATTTCCCCACAGATGTCTCTAAAACCTCCTGCTGGTGGAACATGGACAGTTTGTCTCCACATGAAGTATGTGTAACTCCTGGGGTTTTGTGTTTCAGCAGATTTACCAAAGAAAGACTAAACTCTTCCTGACAAAGCAGCTAATTCTCAGTCTCAGAGGGGACAAGAGTTTTTTCAGAAATTTGTCATCTTCTGAATATTTTCCTGCAACATTCTGTCACAGATAACATCCAACATGAGTCTGGACCAGAATAAAAGTCTGATTTCAAGATGGAACACTGGGAGCTTCTGCAACTGGGTGAACTGAAAAGCCCCCAAGGTAAAACTTTACTCAGCCAGAGGACGACTTGCCAGAGAGAAACAGGGGACCAAGGAGGAAGGATGCACATCAGCAGCCAGCCAGCACCCCCACAGACCAGAGCAGGAGACAGACAGGGACAGATGGGACCACATGTAGAGACAACAATCCTATGAGAGAGGACGCAACAGGAGCAAGGTCAAAGCAGGTGGAACAGCCTAAGGAGCAGCAGGTACAAGGCAGCCAGCATGACAGGAAGTGTTCTGATCAAATAGACTGCCAGGATTGGATGGCCATGTTTGACAAGGCTATGCTGTTTATTTGAACATTGCACTTCCTGTACAAGACAATTTAAAGGGTTCGACATAAAGCATTTAGTACTTTGTAAACTAACAGAATTTTTAATTCAGTTCTTTGACAAACAGAAAGCCAGAGTAAAAGTCTGACGACTGGAGTTAAGTGATCCTCTTTCCTGGTCTTGGTGAGGACTTGAGTAGCAGCATTCTGGACTAACTGCAACTGTCTGATTTTCTGTATAGGGAGACCTGAAGGACAGTGTTACAGTAGTCAAGTTTACTGAAAAAAAGGACATAAATCCTGCTGAGACATCAGTCCTTTAACCATTAACGTGTCATTTAAGGGCAGCACACTGGTGTGGTGGTTAGCACCGCAGCCTCATGGGCTCAACATGGCAGCAACAAGCAAAACCCATCGCAACCCAAGTGAAACTGCTACTACAACTGCTACTAACAGCTCAAAGCGCTTTACACTACATATCACATTCACCCAGTCACACACACACATCATACACACATTCAAACCCCGATAGGCACATCAGGAGGCAACTTGGGGTTCAGTGTCTCGCCCAAGGACACTTCGGCATGTAGTCTAGGGAAGCCTGGAATCATTCCCCCGACCCTCCAGTTGAAAGACCTGAGCTACAGCCGCCCTATGAAGAGTTCATTTGCAAAAACAGTAAACCACCATTTGGAAAAAAAGGAGTTAACTGCTTCTGCAAAAAAACTCTTCATTTACTTTTTGAATGTTTTCACCAAATCACACTCACATGAAGTACAGGGTTTGCATGATGTTAAATGGAGATAGGAGGTTTGTACCCGACAGCGACGAAAAGCAGTTAAGTCCGTTTTTTTCTAAATGGTGGTTAACTGTTTTTGCAAATGAACTCTTTATATTGTTTCATAGTTTCATGAACATCAGCATCAACTGAGTCCTGATTGTGTTACATTAACCTGTGATCTTGTTATTGTGGAACAAGCGACCTCACAGTGTACATATGGTTCTTTAGGAAAAGAAAAAGGCAAAAAAAAAGTCTTCTGAACTTAAAAGAAAGAGGTTCCTGGACCTCATGAGATCTGAGTGTCTGGACCGATCAGAGCAGTAGAGCGTCCCAGCTGGAGCCTGTTGACAGTCTGATTTGGTGTTATTGTTCAGCACAGCCAGTGTAACCATCATGATTATTAATGTGTGAGCTTATCCATGCATGTCTCTAGTTTCTGTCTCTGCCGGATTCTCTTGTAAAGACATTTAAAATTAATTTCAGGCCTCAGTGACTCGCTGTGATGTCTCCACCTGGGGGACTGGTGGTGCTGTTCTGGAGTCTTTGGAAGCGAGGCAAGGATGTGAATCTAACGAGCTGCTCTCGGCTCTCCGGCAGGGCAAGAAAGTCGGCTCCGGAGTCACGAAAACACGGGATGCAAATGACTTCACATCATCAGCTGTCAAAACCTCCATCAGAATCTCCGTCACAGCTGACAGGCTGCAGACAACTACTGCAGATGGAAGACAGAAAAACATTCTGCTCCCTCATTAGCTTGAATATATAAGTGTGATAGTCGAACCTTACTAACAGCCCTTTGAGATGGAGATTGCTTTCAAAGATACTTTCATGAGAAGAGAACATACAAGTTCAGTCACCACAACTTCTCTCTGTACAGATTTGGAGACATATTTACCATTAGTTCAAGTCTTGGCTGCACCATGCAGACTCTGGTCAGCTGGAGGCTGAGCAGGAGATGATGAGGAGAGATGGATGTAGGAGGGTTAACAGATGATACATGTCTGGTACAGACCTGGTAACAGAGGGAAATACCTGGCTTTACCTGGCCTTAAGCAGGAGAGAAGCAGGAGGCAGAGAAACAGACGGGATGTCATGTGGAAAACAACGGTTCACCTGAGTATCTTCCAACATTCCCACTGTGAGCTGCAGACCTGCACAGCTTCCTGTCTGATAAAACATCTGATCTTGGACTACAAGCAGAGGAGACAAAAACAAACAGCTGAAGAGACGGAGGAAAACAGGAATAAAAAGGAATCTCAGAAAGCCTTTACAAGGACTCTGAAAACTTTCTTTTTTTTCAACCTGGACCTTGAGTTTATACGTGCATACTCACCGGTACAATTTCTGCATCACTTTGACTTCTTTGGAAGATATTCCATTGAGACGCCCTTCGACGTACATCCATATAATGGGAGAGATGGGGCAACTTCTTTATAAGGTATTATCTGCACTAAAATTCCTTCATTTCACCAATACTTTAAGTAGAATGAACCAGCGAATGAGCAGTATTGTCCTGTGAGTTCAGAGTTAACTTTCCGTTAGTTATCTGGGGGTTTTCTCTACACTCTACAGGTCGTGCGTCTTCCCGATGTGCGCTACTGCGGTACTGAGAAGAGCAGCTCGCTACCTATACACTAACAAACTGCAATCCGCAAAACTCTGAACTCAAAAGGAAAACAGTACCGTTCGTTTGTACAAATGTTGACGATTACATTACCTCCGTCACTTCTTGGTGGAGGTAATGAGTTTGTCCTTCCTACCCATAATGTGATTGAAGAAAAAAAAGTTCAGTCAGAGGACTCACATGAATGTTTATCTATGGATATGAAAGAAGTTTGATCCTACCTCTCAATTTTCTCAGTCTGATATTGGTGATGAGAAAATCCCCAAAACCCAAGATTCAGAGCTTGATTTAAATGAAAATCCAGTTGAGGGCTTCTGCACCACTCATTGTGTGATCCTTCCTCACGAGCAGCTTGACTTTAGGACAATGAACCACCTACGTAGTGCAGGGTTACTCAGTTGCATAATCATCTGGGCCGGGTTTGTCAGACCAAGAAATGTAACAGGGCTAGAAACTTTCTTTGCCCCGTAAGTAGCTGTAACAGCAAACACTTTTTACAGCAAATGTCATAATTGTTTTAATTTTGTTGGCATTACTTCTTGTTTTCTTTGAAACAACTGCTGCTGATTCCAGGTCTTTTGAAGCTCTCCACGAGTGGTCCTGGGCTGTTGGAGAACCTTTCTGATTATTGTCTGAAATCTTGCGAGGAGAACCCGGCCGAGGCTGGTTTATGATGAAGCTGTGTTCTTTCCACTTCAGCATGATGGCCCCAATGGTGCTCACTGGAACTTTCAGAAGTTTATAAATGCACCTGGGGGGGATTGCCCAAGAGAACTTCAAGAAAAGGTCCATGTTAAATGGACTGAAAGAAGGTTTAGATACCTAGGTATAATTATCACTCCTAGTACAGACCAGCTATTTGAAGCTAACTATGGGAAACTGGTAACTAAGATAAAAGATGATTTGTCTCGATGGGAGATTCCACCATTGACTCTGTTGGGAAGAGTAGAAGCAGTAAGAATGAATATATTGTCAAGATTATGATTTTTATTTTAGTCCTTGCCTATTACGATCACTGGAGCTTTTCTAAAAAAAGCTGGATAAAATTATGGCAAAATAAGAAAGCAAGAATTAAATACAAGACACTTTTCAACAAAAAAGAGAAGGGAGGGTTGAACTACCTAACATAGCAAATTACTATTGGGCAGCACAACTCAGAGCTTTAATTATGTGGACCACTAAAGAGAAAGATTCAATATGGGTGGAGATGGAACAAAATGCATGCCAAAAGGTATCTTTAGAATCACTCCCGTTTTTGGATGAGAAGGCTTGGAGGAAACTCAGGATGGGTAATGAATGGATCAGCGGAACAATGAAAGTTTGGTCAGCAGTAAGAAAAAAAACTTCAACTTTCAAATTCTGTAGGCAGGGCTACTAAAATAGCAAAAAACCCAGATTTTATACCATTTGTCAGGGATTCAGGATTTAACAAATGGGCTACAGTATATACTTACTTATCAGTTATTTCAGGGAAAAACAAATCATTCACACAACTTCCAAAAAAAATCTAACTTACCAGCTCATGACCTTGATAAATTCTTACAGCTAAGAAATTACCTACAGAAACACCAGGAATGGGAAAACATTTGAAAGATACCCTCTAACTTAGAGAGCAAGTCAAAAAAGGGGTTGTGTCAAAAATTTATAAAGAACTACAACACAAATCAGAGGATAACAATGTGGATATTAAAGAGAGATGGGAGCTGGAAGCAAATATAATAACAGAAGAAGAATGGGAAGAATCATTTAGAGAGGGACATAGACTTACTAATAGCCCAGCATGGAGGGATTTTGAATAGAAAGTGAAGATGCGCTACTTTTATACTCCGTTTATTACAATGAAATACAGCAACGCAACTGATCTGTGTTGGAGGAAGTGTGGAGTGGAGGGTGACTCCACCCATATATTCTGGGACTGCCCCAAAATATTCCTCCAGAATACAGGGTTTCTGGAGGAATATTATAAAGGAGGTTAAACTGATAATGGGTGTTGAATTCCCTCTGAGTCTAACACTTTACATTTTGGGCATAAGCCCTGGTAATGTGACAGATAAGAACTCTAAATATTTACTGAGAATCCTGCTGTTGATAGCAAAAAAAAAAAAAGAAAACAAAAAAAACAATAAAACAATTGCAGCCTCCTGGTTGAAGCCACAACCTCCAAGCATAACACAATGGAGGGATAGGGTAAAATATGTGTTTATCATGTAAAAAAAAACCACAGCAAGACTGCAGATGAAAACTAACTTGTTTGATAAGAAATGGTCATTAATAATGCAGGCAATGCCTGAACTTCAGTAAACTACTTTCTTTTACCTTTTTTCTTTTCTTTTTTTTTTTTATTATTGCTACCATAGTAGTGACAGTTACATACATCCCCTCTGTGTTAGTTGAGTTTGTGTCTGTATGTATGTTTAATAAAGAAAAAGTTGAAAAGAAAAAAAAAAGAAAGAGAAAAGAAATGCATCTGGAACCAATGCCTTCAGTGTGTTCTGCAATAATACGGTTGCGTAGGTCTTTAGACAGCTCTTTGCTTTTACCAACCTTGGAATGCTTCTTGTCTGACACCTTGGTGATGAGAAAGGCATCAATCAGGACTAAACCAGCTGATATTACTTTGCACTGATAGGGGACAGGATTACTTTCTAAATGCTGACAGACTTCAGCTGCTTTCTTGGCTTTCCAGATCTTTTTGTCCTCCATTTCTTCATGTGTTCAATACTTATTCCTTGTGTCATTTCACTATATTACACATAACTTAATTTATGGACATAAATGTTAGGAATTCTTTGCATGTGTGCATTAGGCTACTTGGGTTGTTGCCGACATCTGGTGAAAATTTCATGTCAATACCTGTATTAGAAATATTTTTCCGAGAAAAATGATGTGTTCAATACTTTTTTTTCCCCATTGTATCATGCGATCAAACTGGACTTCTGCAGGCCTCACCTAGTATCCCTTAGCATGTTTGCATGAACTGTAATGATTCTCACCATAGTGCTGTTATGTTCAAACACTACCACACACCTACTGCAAATTGAATACACTGATTTTGCAATTGAATGTGATGGTAAAATAAGCACTCGTCAATTCAAGTGGGGTTAAATCTGTGGTTTTCATAGCCAATTTTACATTTCAAGGTAAAAAAGGCATGTTTTTGTCATATTAATGCTACTATCACGACTTCGAGACAACAAAATCCTTCATTATAGGTACAATATTGCTTGGCAGCCGAGTGTTGCATTTATGGTCCATTCTACAGGAATTTCCATAATCAGTGTAGAAATTTCTTAAATGCTTAGATTTGTTATTCTTTCTATGTTTTTTTGGCAGATCAATGGGCTGGGCCATGGAAGTTGGTTCTGGGCCACATGTGGCCTGCAGGCAGCCATTTGAGGAGGCTTAATTCAGTGAAACAAAATACCTTGGATGTTTGAGAAAAAGAAACCCCAGCAATCATCTTGAAATGCAAGAATAAAACAGTGTCAGCAGCAAGTATTCATTAGTCCTTGTAATGAGAGCATGAAAGTGTTTAGCAGAAAAAAGGTCTGGTGGAGGTTTCCATGACGGCAGAAAACAGAGCATGACTAAAGGATTTAGTGTGAGAAGTTGAACCAATTCTTGGAACAAAGAGAATCCAGGGGTCTGGATGAACCTTAGTGCTCAGTCACCAACAGACGGACTGGAGGGAAGCTGACTGAATGAACCAATGAACACCCCATAATAACCTAGACTCAAACCTCACTTAGAAAGCAGCACACCTGCTGATCAACATGTTGCCTGTGAACAAAACACAGGAACCACCAAGAAAGGAGACGGTCCGCAGATGGGCAGACTGAGATCTGACCCTAGCAGGGGAGCCAATCATATGTATAGTCTTGAATAGTCTGGACTGGAAGGACACAATTCTTACCTGGGTCCCATACGATGGGGAATCCTCAGGGCCTTCTACGCCTTCAGAGAAGGCCTTAAACAAAGAAAAAGAAAACAAAATCTCTCATTTAAAATCGTCTTATTATATATCATTTATATGTAATTTAGTCTACTTAATAAGTTAATACAGTACCTCTAACAAATTTTCTCTCATCTGCGTTATAAGGTTAAGCCAACTGTGAGGATGTTATCCAATCAAAATTGTCCATCTCTGTTAAGACTAGGGCTGGACGATAATGGAAAAAATTATAATCACGATTATTTTGACTGATATTGAAATCACGATTAATATACACGATTATTCATTGATTTTATAAAAAGTGTTAATTGAACCACATAACTCAACTTGAAATATAACTTTAAAAAAAAATAAAACTGAAAATAAATTAGAAACAAGTAAAGGAGTAAAATAAGAATATTATTCAATATAATAATAGCATTAAAAATGAATACTAAGTCTACATGCATTCCTGTTCTATACTCCCTGCAGTTTGCTTCCTATAACTCCACCAGTCTGTTCACTTCAGGATTAATTGTTTTTCTTCGATTACAGTGTTTTTATGATTGTGAAAAGGCAAAACTGAAATCACGATTAAAATTCGATTAATTGTCCAGCCCTAGTTAAGACCCGGTCAGGCCTTCATGAATCCCTGGTGCAGGCAGGTATTCTGGTTCGAAGAGTAATGGGCAAATTGACCAATCACGGTTTGATTCTGTGAGGACGGGACAAAAACCCAGCCCTGGGCCTTTCCGATCAATATCATCGTCATCTGAGCAGAGCGGTGTAGCACGAGAGTCGAATGGTGGTGGACGAGAGCAACGTTGTAACTAGCTTGCTAAAAACATCTTTTTCAAGGTGGCGTTTTTCTGAAAACAACAAATAATACAAAACGGACGACCAACTCCAGAATTAGAGTTTAAAGAAAAAAAAATAATCCTTGTGTCCACCTCCTCTGTTGAATGCTCTTTCTCAGCCCGGAGACTTCCTCGCCTGGATGTTTTGGTAACTGATGTCCAGAGAAAGGACTTCTTATGGAACCTAAGTCAAAGGATAAACTGTGATTAACACGTTGCCCACTTCACAAAGAAAGACCAGCAGATGATTTTCATTTCATCTAGTAAGGTCGGCCTGTGTTATAAACCAGCTATTATTGGCATGGGATCAACATTATGGCCCAAAGAAACTTTTTGGTTATCCATCTTTATTGTGGAGGTTGTTTGTAAAACGTCCCGTGCAAACTGCCTCTTGTTAAATGTGTGAGTCTATGCCTACAAGGTTTGGACTTTTTCTAAAGGTTCTTTTTCTCCCTCTCGCTCCCCTGTCTGCAACTTACAGTGTAGAGAATTTAGGAGGTATTGTGGAACGTATAAACGTAAATTAAGACTTTAAGTTGCTGTTACATGTGTATTGAGTAAAATAGACCCTTTTCATGTTTTTTTTTTGCATATGTCTCGCAACTGCCGCTGGAGGTCAGAAAGCTTTGGAGGCCCATTGGAATAGAATAGAGACCGGTCTTTATGGGGTTAATCATAATGATGCCAGACTCTTTTTGTATTTTTGACTGCATTAATGAATGAGGGAGAACTCTCCTAGATGGGGAATAAGTTTTTACTGGTTTCCCATGAAGAAACACCAGCGATCGGCCTGGATTTGTACTGTCAGAGCCCATGTTTAACTGCGGTAGGCAAGCTGGTGGTACTGTCCAGGTCGCGGTTCTTAAGTACTAGAAAAGAAAAGAAAAGAAAAGAAAAGCAAAAACCTTTAAATGCCCACCAGAGTGCTAACGGGGAACTTTCAGCCAGGGGCTGCAGACTCCCCCCCCCCCCTTTTTTTTTTAAGTGTTCATTTGCTGAAGAAATGGGTCATTTACGTGTTCAAACACAGTAAAGCCGTGCTGACCTTAATTCCCCGATTTACTTGGTTCTGCCTCTTCCTCATGCTGTTGTCTCTCGTCGTCCCACAGTGTTTCCACAGAAATATTATATTCCACGTCTTTGTGGTCATCAGACGCCAATGAGTCACTGAATCAAATTGGATCATATTGTTCTAAATGAACAAATATCGTCCATGAATCGAATCAGAAACTATGAATCTTGATATGAAATGAATCGTTGTATAACGGAATCGTTACACCCTACAAGCATCACTTGTGCACCATTTCTTTCTGTCACTTCTGGATGAAGCTGTGAGGAGCATCAACAGAAAAGCCACCAACGTCTGATAAATTGATGAAGACGGTTACATATCTCGTACTTATAACTTATGATCAAGCAACAATTCACCCCTGAAATATTTTGGTGACTTTTCACTAAGTTTGTGTGCATATTATATCTCCCATTGACTTTAGGCAGGATTTAGGGTGCTTTCACACCTGTTTGTCCCGTTAAGTGGTTCGGTTGGGCCCAAAAGTTGTAGCAATGTTGCAATTCTCAACTAGTCCAGTTCACATTCACACCAGTGTTTCTGCAAAGGAAACAACCAGTATGGATGTTATATATCCGCCCCAGGCACGTAGCGGCGTTTTTCAGAAAATAATGTGTTTTGAGGTGAATCTGATTGGTGAAGCAAGCGAAGAAGTCACATATGGCACGACAGAACTGAACTTTTTTGTTGTTTTTTTTTTCCATGTAGAAGATGTGCTACAAGAGACACTATCAGAAAACAGGTTAAGCTCCTAACCTGAGCCATCTTGTATCTCAGAGACATCTTCGACGATTTCTCCAGTCGCTTCTGTTTCATTTACCATGTAAGATGAAGGGAATGAGGCTGCGCAGCGTTCTCACCATCAGCGAACTGTACTGGAGTCTGCATGGAACCGTACCGAGACCGACCTCTGGAGATGGTCCCTGTACTGTTCTTTAGTCCAGACCAAAACAAACTGGTCCACTTTCACCTGCCCAAACGTACTGTACTTGCAGGTGATCTGAACTCCAGTCCGCTTAACTGGACCAAATCGTGTAGGTGTGAAAGCACCCTTACAGATCTGTGCTGTGGCCACAGATGTTAGGACCTCTCCTTCTATAATCCTGAGGTTTCCTTGTTTTCCACGTCCACATGAATCAGAGCCTTCTACCTTGAGCTTAATGAAAGCTTTATTTCTCTCAGAACTGTGGTGAAACAAAGCAGCTAGTTTTAGCTGCTGCTTCGTATTCTGGTTGTTTTTGGGCAACTTCAAGCTGAAGCAAGGTTTGGATTGGAGAAATGCTTAGTGTGTTCAATAACAGTCCTTTAGTCACACAGTTCCATTTGTCCCAATCCCTGATCTGCAGTAGCTAGATCATTCAATTGTTTCTTTTGCATTTACTGAGCATAAATAAATGTTTAAACAGACAATAGATCGACAGCATGTCTTCCCTTTGCCAAAAAAAGTCCTTAAAAAGACTGTTAAGTTGGTTGGATATGATCTAAAATTAGGAGGTAACAATAGCAGAAGGATCATGGCTCACTCATCTGTCCATTAACATCCTGCAATGTAAACAGGAAGATGGACTGAGACGGAGATGGATTACAGCAGCAACAGTGGGGGTGTAAATCCTAAAAATGTCTAAGAAAAAAAGCAACAAAGAAAAAGAGGCCTGAGAGAATAAAAGAGGAGACAGGAGAGGATGGATGACGGAGGCAAGGACATGCAGGTTGGACTTTAATAACGCGACATGAACAGATCAGCCTGCTGCTTTCTGTTGGCTGCTTTCATTGGATAGATGATCCAGTAAATCCTTCCTCTGTTGCAGAAAAAAATCATTACTGCAGGGAGGCATCTCTCCAACTCCTCTAACAAGCACACAATGACAGAGAGCTGCATGAAAGGAAGACTCCAGAGAGAACACACAATCTTTAACCAGAGAAACAACTCACAAGCGTTTCTGTTCAGCAGGAATCTGGACTTCATTCAAACCTCATTAGAAAGCTCAGACAACAGTGATTTATAGATTTAACTGCTGGGACTGACAGTGGACCTCTTTATCTTCAGGTGAGATGTATTTTATTAGGAATATCAGTCTGCAGGTGTCCAGTTAGCCAATCATAGAGCACCACTGCAGCTCCAGGTCAGAACTTCAGCTAAAAGTTAATCCTACAGCCAAGTTTCCTTCGTTAGTGAAGCAAAAACAGACACCTGAATCCAAGTCGTTTCCATGATTTAGACTCTCATTAATTCGGCTCGTTTCTACTTTGAGATTTTTTTTATTTGTTTGTTATTGTGAATATCCTGATTCTGGTTCTGATGGAAGTTATTCTCCTGGAAAAAAAAAAAAAAGTATTTTTTCCCTCTGTCTCCTTGTGCAACTCAGGATGGAGGATTAAATCAAAAGCCCAGTTTCCACCTACAGGTCAGGGTCAGTACAGAACTGGTTGGAAGGGTGTAGAATATGCAGAATATGCGACCCAAATTGTCCCACTTTTATAGAACTACCGTTGGGGTACTAATCTTACAGAGCCAACCCAAAAATGTGGAGTTTGACACACTACAATCCACTGATTGGTCGAAAAAGAATCGCTTATTGTGTGACTTGACACCAAGAACAAAGCGGCAACAGCGCCATGTTTAAAAATACAATGGATTTTTTGCTGGTTAAAACCACACGCCAACAAGAAATAAGACAACCTCCTGGTGTCCACTGCTCTCAACTTTCATCTCTGAGTTATGTTCTTTCTTTTCCTAATTCAAGCCAGGCGTCATGTCACAATGACATCACACTATTATGTAGCTGATGCAATCTATCACTATCTGGCCAATACACCGCTTACTGTGTGAAGATATAATTGGCTGTGGAAATGCAGCAGAGATCAGAACTTACGAAGCCATACCCCACCTAGCCATCCTGTACCAGCCCTGTTGGTGGAAACAGGGCTAAAGACACGGCTGGATGCAAGCTGTTGGTTTCATAGCTAGGTATTTTTATGAACTGGTTCACATAAACACAGTTATTATAAACTGGACTATGTGGATTAGATGGATTTGTTTTAACTGGATTATAATTGACAACAATGGAGTGAATTGGACTGTTTTTGTAAAGGTGACCCTGAAATACGGTACATAACTAATTTGATTTGATTTAATTTAAGCTGTTTTCTGAGTCAGTCAACAACCAAATTAACTCATACATAGGCAAGAATAAAACCAGGGTGACTATACAACACTGCATAAAACCAAAACATGAAAGACAGATAAGCCAGAAATACTGTATATGGCATTTCTTTGTCTTATGTGGCATGAGCAGTACTTCTTCATGGATGGTCTTCATCCTCTGCAACACACTTGCAGCTTCTTCAGCCAGGGAACACAGTCTGGAAACACTACGTGGATCTGTCGGGTGACAGGGGACATCCTGTGTAAGAACAATACTGTAACACTAGACATCATTAATCATTACAGGTGTAACATGTTGGATACGGTGGCCGGATTTTCTGCGCAGTCCTACAGATGTGACGTCAATTGATGCTGCATCCACGTCCCTGACAGTTTTGATACAGGAAGGAGACGGTCGTGGTAAATTCAAACACTGCAAGGGATAGTTAAGGAATCCTCTGCTGTTCGCAAATAATCCAGATCAACTGAAACACCGCTAAAAATCGGCACGAAGAAAACGACTTTATCAGCGTAGTAAATAATGTTTTAGCTTCAGTTTGTGCACGCTCCCGTACCGGCTTGGCTGGTGGTTGCAGTTACCCGCAGCACCAGTTTCGGCACTCGCAAGTCTTTATTTCTTAATCCTGCCTCTAGATCCTTTAAACAAAACATTTACACCCGGCATCCCTTATAACTGGCTCTAAACCAGAACTGGAGCCACATTGCACACAAAACTTAAGCCCCGTTTCCACCAGCGGGTCTGGGTCGGGTCGGGCCGGATCGGTCCACGTTTTTTTGCGTCTCCACAGATAAAAACTGGGACAGGTACCCTTATATCCGACCTGACCCGGCCTACTTTTTTGGCACCCTTCGGTAGGGGTACTGATCTAACCGATCCGGACCAAAGAGGTGGAGCTAATACACAGCAATCAGCTGATTCATTGAAAAATCCGCCACTTCCCGCGTGACCCAGCGTAAAAACAAAGCCGGGGTGACTCCTTTCTGTTTCTGTCACGTGTGGCGCCGGTGTTTTGGTTAAACGGCGTTACACGGCGATGATGTCACACAATCACGTAGCAGCGCTGTCCAGCTAATTCTCCGCCTCCAGAACAAGGGTACAGGTTGCTGTGGGGACACAGCGTGAAATCAACACATCCGTACCCAAACCGATCCGGCCTGGCCCGGCCCGACCTGACCCAGACCCGCGGGTGGAAACGGGGCTTTAAAGGTAGAGTCCAAAGTTCCCCCCGTGAAAATAAACGTTAGACTTGTGCAAGTGAAATCCATCTCAAACTGCGCCTTTGGGCCTCTACTTGCGTGCCTTGGTGTGTTTGAACGCAACTTCCTCTCCCCACGTCTGTAATTTGCTCTTTAGCTTTGTTTTGTTGTGGTCGGGACGTTTCTGGGTGGAGATTTTCGTTTATATCACCAGCCAATGACAGAGCTAAGGACATGACGTTGTGTGGGAATAAACTCATGATTGGAGCAGACGCCAGTCACTCAAACTCTCGAAGGAAAAAAAAAAGAAAGAAAGAAAAAACGGCGGATGCACCGGAGAAAAGGTAAGAGCTTGAGATAGTGCACGTTGGAAAACCTGGGCTAATATTAGTTTGGCTTTTAGCCGCTTCTGAGCTCTGAAGGAGAAGCTTCAAGCTGAACAGGCTGAAGAAGGAGGCGGCCATTAGCCTGAGCGGGAGGGGCCCTCAGTTTGAATACTGTTTGCAAACAGAAACGCTGGACAGACTTCGGACTCTACCTTTAACATTTCACCACATGGAGAAGAGGGTTTGTGGTGCTTTAATGTAGTTTGTCAGCAGTATGAAGAAGTAGCGGACTGTCCTGTGAAGAAAAAAAACAGCAGTAAGTGATGATGATGATGATGGTGTTGGTGTTTAAAGCCAGTATTTAGTGTCCTCAGGATGAAGACTATGAAAGTTGTTAAAAGCAGAACTTCCCTGTCGGGACTCAGTGAGAGAAGATATAAATGTTTTAGTGTGTTTGAACTGCTGCAAGAGTTTAACCTGCGTGATGTTTCTCCAACAGACCAGCTTTTGTATGCTTCATCGGCACCGGACTAATTTGGTTTTGTTCCTCCTTCCTGTAGAAACATGCAGCTCTGACTCGCTTCCCTGCTGATTCTTTCCATAAATCATTAATGTAGATAATCTGACTTAAAATGCAGATGAACAAAATATTTTATGAGATACATCATGAGTTATAAGAGTTGCCAGAAATGTGTCTTTTTATGATGTTATATTTAACAGCCTATTGAAAGTATTTAGGAAGTTTTCTTAAATATGAAATACATTTAAAGGGTCATTATGAATCCTTTTATTCCCAATATTTCAAGCTCCAATGACTGATGTAGGGATGAAGCTAGAGGACTAATACGTCCCTACTGTCCTCTTCAAAGTCTGTAAAAGACACTGAGTAGGATCTGAATGTCCTGATCTATGGAGCACCTGCTCCATCAGCTCTTCTTGACTGTACACACAGACAACCAACACATAACTATTATTATTACCATCAAATTAAAACATTTCGCATCCTCTGCCAGAGACGTGGCTGAATGAAGGATGTCCAGAGGACGCCGACGCTTTCTCTTCACCAAAACATGTTTAAACAGTTTAGTGTCTTTAAAGCTTGATAAGCTGATTAAATCCTTCCCTGTAGAGTTTGTTTACCATGACTGTTGTGAGGAACGTTGCTCTAATGGAACAAGCCCAAAACTACACATCATCAGAGTGATGCCTCATGCCCAGAACCCAATATGGACTCACGCACCCACTAAGGTTCAGACCTGGACCTCAAGCTAAATGTGAACTTTTGTGACAGGTATATTAAGCTTTCATTAAAAATACATAAATAAATAGACATCTAAAGAAAGAAAGAAGGAAATTATTTAATTTTATTCATTTGATGGTTTTAGGGTTTCTAGATCTGAACAAATATCTGTATAACTCCATCATCTTGAGGACAAAAAATGTTTAAATGGACAATAAAACAATAAATAACAATAAACAATAAAACATACTTTATTAATTTTTCACTTGTTTCACATCAGTCTCATTTGTTTTTGAGTCACTGCAGCTCAGGAGGAAGAGTTGCCATCTATCAGTTAGGTGGTCCAAGACACTAAACCCTGCACAGCCTCCCATATGTTCACTGACATGTCAATGTTTGTGAGAGACAGAAAAAAACCTGATCAACCTTCTGATTTTTGGTGGGAAACAGACTTTTTCCACTTTTATATCAAAGTGACACCAGAGGTCTTTATGAGGTGGCAGCCTTTGTATCCCTGTATAGTTTCCTGAGTACGATGGAATGGTGTCAGACTTTATCCTGCAGGCAGTGTTTGCTCAGCTTTCTGATAATCACAACTCTGAGGCAACTAAATGAGATATTAACAGAACAGAACCATTAATCTCACCTGCTTTTGTTATTTTCATGACAGTGTGTGTAATTAGGAGTTTATCTGAAAGAAGAAAACACTGTGCACATTGCTGTACTGTAGACCTGACTGCAGCGTTCTCAGTGAAACACTAAGTGGGTGTTCACATCCCATTAATGGTGATCGGAGCTGGAGCTGGTACCTGTGACCACATTAGAGCCTTCTGATGCAGGACTGAATGCAGATTAAACACTTGACGATTGCTTCTATGAAAAGACAGAAGCTAGCACGGTTTTAGACCAGTAAAAAATGGGTGAAACTCTCCCTTCATGTAGTAAAGCTGCTTTTACACCAGGAGAGAGAAAAGTTCAACATCATACAGATGGTAATTTTATGTAAAGCGAGGTACGCACAAGATTCCTCAAACGTTCACAGATTTAGAGATGACACACCAGGGGTCTCATTTATAAACGTTGCGTATGCACAAAATGGGCCCTGAAACTGGTGTACGCCAGTTTACACGCAAAAGTTGTGATTTACATAAAGCAAACTTGACAGGAAAATGTGCGGTCTCCCACGTTAACTCAGACCCATGTGTATGCAGGTTTTGGAGACTGGGGAAACTGGAGACACAGATGGTGAGGTGGGGAACTGAAACCAGACTGCATCATGATTCCCCTGCTGGCAGCACCGGGGGTCCTGTCATTTGTATCTAACAGATATTGTGCCCTGGCTGCTTGCCTGCCAGCTTCTCCTTCAGCAGAGTGGTTAGTACACGACTTTTACACAGGAGACTTGAGATCGATCCTCGTGTGGGCTCTTGTTTTGTCCTGTCACACTCAAACGTTTATTTCCCCCTTCATATCAAATTTCAATCGTATTGGCTTTATAGGATTCAAACCAGCAGCGTTATTTCTGCTGCAGGTGAGCTGAAACTATAAGAACCTTTCAAATAAATAAAAAGGTCCGTAGGCAAACTTATAGGCTATGTTAAATTAACTTTTCATCAAAGTTTTCTCACCATCATCTTCATCTACCCATGATCATCATGGTAATATATTTCCCACATCGATACATAGATTCTGACAAAGTGCGCAGCAGTCAGACTGATTGATGTATAAACATATTAATACCGTGGGGACACTAATGCTGCGCATCGGTGCTGCTGGAGGACCTACAGATGGGAAAATTAGAAGGGAGCGCGTTTTCAGGATTTCCTGGCCCAATGATGATGACTGGCTAATAATCACATTTACTTTTGCTGACCACAGCGCACTCTGTGGTGGAGCCATTAACCTCACCAAAGACCGGCGGAGGTGTTTGCAGGCGAGGAGGGCACGGGAGGGGGCGACATCGCTGCACCACACCAAACAGGTGTTCTGTGTTCTGAACACAGTCGCTCTGACACGGCGTTTCCTCCACAGCGACTCCTGGAACAGACCTCTGTTACATCATCACCACCACAACAACCTGCTGTCACTCAGCAGACTTACGTTTATCTGTGATTCCTGTGACGCCCAAATAAAATGATTTTGTGAGGCTCCACTTCACCAACAAGCACCTCCACTTCAGGTTTCGCGAAATTGCATTTTATTGTCTTTTTGGTCGCCCACGATTCAGTTTTAAATGCCTCAGATCAGCTGGCTCATTTATATGCAGAAACATCCATGAGGTGCTTTGCAATGACCATCTATGGTAGAAAGTGGGCGTGTAGGGGGTGATATACGAGCCAAATTCACCTGCGCAAACTTCCAGGAACAGTGTGATTTATAAAGGGGAAATTGCTTGAATCTGTGCGTACGCACGGTTTTATAAATCTGAATATTTTTTGGCGTACGCAAACTTTTGGTTTTGGGCGTATGTACACTTTAAGTAAAGATCCTAAGCAAAGTTTTATAGATGAGACCCCAGATGATTACAAAAGAAAAACTGCATAAGATTTCTCTCTTCTTATTATATGTTGTGTACACTACGGAGCACACCCCACACTCACTGGCCCTCATTTATCAAACGATCGTAGAAATGGTCGCACATCTGATCGTAAAAATGGTCGTACGATTGGACCCACGTGTGATTTATTAAAACGTTCGTATCGGTCCAATCTCGTCGTACGAACAAAAGAGTCTTGATAAATTCCACAGCTGAAATTTATCGTCATTTAAATGTCACGCCCACGGTTACGCCCTTAAACATGCATAATGATGAGGCTTCACGCAGCGAGGTTGAACCGTGGAGAGGAGAGATTCTGCCAAAAAAGAAACTTTTGGGGGGATCAAGACAGAATTCCTCATTTGTGAGGTGAGAAAGATTAAAGAGGTGTTTGGCAGCTTAAAAACCAAAGTCACAGACGTGCACAAAAATGCTGCACGGAAGAGGATCAGTCAGCCTCACCGGTGTGAACGACTGGCTGAGATATTAATAAAAGTCTCAATGTAGGCCTGGCTTATATGGTTTATTCGTTTTATTAGTCATGAAATTTAATAATAGCCCACATCCGATAGCAACGTCACAATTCTTTAGCCAATGGGTCAAGAAGAAGTGGTCCAATATGAAACTTACCACCAAAAGATGATGCCCCCCCCCCCCGTCATGAGTCCAACCGCTGCGCTCTAACAGGTGACAGGTGGATGCCGGTCAGATCCGAGCCTGACCCAGATGGGGACAGAAAAAATATAACTTGCATTTGCAAAGCTAAGGGACAGTCTACTGATGAGCACTTATACAACTTTAAAGTATTGATTACTTATTAGAAATGGATCAGCTCCGGTCTCCTCCATAGCCCAGTGGGGTCTGCAGGGCGGCTCCGGGCGCATCTTTTCTGTGCATCAAAACTCTCCAGCGGTCCGAGCGATGTGCAGCACTGCACAGGACAGGAGTGTTGTAGATTTTCTCAGAGTCTAAAGCAGCGTTTCATCCCGCCGGGTCCGAGTCGGACCGTCCGACACCCACCTGCCTTCCCGCAGCCCGAAGCAGCGCCCACCTGGGCACCTGCACGTGTGTGCGTACTGATGCCTACTTCCTCCTATGTGGCAGGTTTACCAGCGGGGTGAGGAGATGCACGAACAGTGCAAAGCACTTGTCTCCTAGAACTATTTGTTAATGATTTTAATAATTTGTTGAGATAAATGGAGGAATTAAATTCAGTCACAGCTATTTTTGTAATTTTGGGAATATATTCTACATTCACTTTTTCCTTTTTCTCTGCAAATGGGTTCATTCTTAGTGCTGATATGTGAATGCCTATGTTTAAATGACAGTTTGCGGTTTTGGTAAATAAATATTTTCATGTTCTGCTGCGCTGCGCTGTAAACCCTCACTGACTCAAACTTGCGTACACGAACTCAGAGCTGTCGTGAGATTTGATCGTATCGTACGATCACGTTCAAATTGATAAATGCCGAGTCTGTGGTCGTACGCACAGATTTTTGTCGTACGATCAGTTGATAAATGAGGGCCACTGACTGTTCAGCAGGGAATTGGGTTTTTCACTTCAATATTCCAAATCTCACGTAATCAAACGAGACACCTCGGTGACGAGACTTCATTGTAAACAAACATGGCAGACTTTTCCGCGTCTTGTGTGTGTAGGGGGCGGAATATGAGCCAAATTCACAGGAAGAGTGTGATCTATAAAAGGAAAATTGCTTGAATCTGTGCGTACGAACAGTTTTATAAATCTGAATAATTTTGGCGTAAGCAAACTTTTGGTTTTGGGTCCAAGTACACGTTTATTAAGATCCTACGCACAGTTTCATAAATGAGGCCCGAGGTCTGTAAGCTACCGCTGTGTGCTCCTTTGTTTGTTTATACTTCCTTTTCCGTAAGTCAGCTTTTAGTTGTCACGTCTTGATTTGCTGTTGTTCAGGTAGCTTACACAGGATTTCTCAATGAGAGAAATGTATTTGCTTTCTCACAGCTGTGAACACACTGCATGTTCGGGACCTCTCGGACCACCACACACAACAAGATTTCTAGTCTCAAGTATTAAACATGTTCATTATCTACCATCCCTCTTTCCAAGGCCTTCTGAGTGGACCAGACCGGAAAAAATCACTTTGAACTCACCTCACACCACAGGAAGATCGGACACTATGTCATATGCAAACATCGGACAATTGCACCTTTGCTGGCTTTGATCTTAAGGGGAGATCGGGACAATTTTCCTGAGATTGGGCTAATTTTCCTGTGCAATATATCGTCAAAGAAATTCCCCGCAATAACAATTTGAATTTATCTGTTTTTATCGTGAGATGACAATTTATCAGGTTGTGTTTGCAGTTGTGTAACCCAGTGTTAAATAAAAGAAAAAAAAAAAGAAAATAGGATTAACTATAGATAAATGCTTGATTAAAAAACACAGAGGAAATAACTTGATAAATTAAAATCTAAGATCATAAATGTGTTTTTACGTATGCTGAAAAGAGTTTAATAGTTGTAAACTGACAGTAAAATTGTATTTTGATAGACACACTGAGCAGCCAATAGCAGTTTAGTCTGATTTGGTGTTAACCAATAAGGTCAAGGTTGAGCCTCTGAGCCGTGCGCAGCTTTCCGTTGCTCAGTCTCTACTCAGACGCTGACCAGAGAACCCCCTGCTCGTGTTTGTGAAAGCTAATTTATGGAAATCTGTGGAAATCTGCGTTCTTCTAGTGATTCGATTGGTGATTGGTAAGCACAAACCAATGTTCAGATGCCTGAATTATCATTACGTTTCAGTTGGTGACAAATCCTTTGTTAAAATCTTAAGTTACTGAAGAGCTGAATGTCGAGTGCCACAGAAGCCCTGAGAAACCCCGTAGCCTGTTAGCACGCGCTGCCCAGCAGTGGTGAGTCCCATACACTATGTGCTGTGCTAGCTCCGCCGCTAATTTTCAGTTGGTGACAAATCCTTTGTTGAAATCTTAAGATACTGAAGAGCTGAATGTCGAGTGCCAAAGAAGCCCTGAGAAACCCCGTAGCCTGTTAGCACGCGCTGCCCAGCAGTGGTGAGTCCCATACACTATGTACTGTGCTAGCTCCGCCGCTAATTTCCGCTAGCTTCGATGCTAATTTCCGCTAGCTATTTTACTGTGAAAATGTCTTTTTTTATGGGTTAACCCAATCATCTGTGGGTGATTTATTCGACCATTCATGCCACCAAAAAGGTACTATGTGTAGTTTTGTATTTTGGTTGTAAAAAGTGTTATATTTAGGCCCGAGCACCGAAGGCGGTGCGAAGGCCTATTGGAACTCTAGCGTTTTTTCTTATTATTATTATTTTTATTTTTATTATTAGGCCCGAGCACCGAAGGCGGTGCGAAGGCCTATTGAAACTCTAGCGTTTTTTCCGTATTATTAGGCCCGAGCACCGAAGGCGGTGCGAAGGCCTATTGTAATGCAAGCGTTTATTCTTCGTTATTAGGCCCGAGCACCGAAGGCGGTGCGAAGGCCTATTGTAATGCAAGCGTTTATTCCGTATTATTATTATTAGGCCCGAGCACCGAAGGCGGTGCGAAGGCCTATTGAAACTCTAATGTTTATTAGGCCCGAGCACCGAAGGCGGTGCGAAGGCCTATTGTAATGCAAGAGTTTATTCTTCGTTATTATTCTTATTCTCCCGTCAAATGAATTGCATTTTTGGGGGCCTGAACATGCTCAAAAAGTCACCAAATTTTGGCTACCCCCCCAGAGGAATGTGTAAAATTTCGTATTCTGGCGTTTTCGTGACCGCTCGGGCAAAATTGCGCGAGAGCGCCACCTTTTGGAAGAGCCCCAGAACTGCATGTCACCGATCTTTACGAAATTCGGTACACTTGTTCTACATGTCGGGCCGGACAAAAAAGCCTCTTAACGTCGTGGTGCCAAGTCTACAGGAAGTCGGCCATTTTGGGTCAAAGTGGCCATTTTGGCGTTTCACTCACGTCGCATTTGCGTTAACTCCTCAAAAACCGCAAATGGTACGGTCACCCCGATGGTCTTTTTGTGTTCAGAAGGCATGTGACATTTCTAGTTGTGCTCTGCATTCAGAAATCTGCAAGCGTGTGGAGGGGGCGGAGCCTGAAAGTTGACCTTCTCGCCATGAAACACGAAACTGATATAACTCTGCCATAAAACCACATATCTGCACCAAAATTGCTACGTATGATGCCGGCCGGATGCTGAACACACCTATATGACCATTTCCGGTTTTCACCTTAGCCCCGCCCCCTGGCGACAGGAAGTGTCACTTTTCAGTGTTTGGGGTCCAGAACTTCAATGATGAAGCCGATGGATTTGAAAGTGCTTCCAAACGTGTCAAACCCTTCCACGATGCCACAATAAAAAACTCAAGTCGATACGCCAAACGTAACCATGGCGAATATCAGCCCAACGCCATGGAAACAGGAAGTACATGGAAATGACACAAAGAAAGGTCCGATCTCCACCAAAATTGCTACAGATGATGATGGTCATCCCCTGAACTCATTCACGTGGAGATATTTCGGATATCTTTAAAAATGGCTCAATAGCGCCCCCTACAAATCTTCAAATGATCAGCCCCGCCCACCACAATGACCCACAAGCATGAAATTTGGCACAGTGGTAGAACATGTCAGGACCTACAAAAAACCCTCTTGGACCATTTGGATTAATCCGACAGGAAGTCGGCCATTTTGAAAAAAGTGTCATTTTTCTGACGATTTCTTGATGACATATTTGCGTTAACTCCTCAGAGACCGCTAATGGTACAGCCATCACGATGGTCTCTTTGTGTTCACAAGGCATGTGAGATTTCTAGTTGTGCTCTGCATTCAGAAATCTGTAAGCGTGTGGAGGGGGCGGAGCCTCACAGTTGGCCTTCTCGCCATGAAACACGAAACTGATATAACTTTGGCATAAAACCAGATATCTGCACCAAAATTGATACATGTGATGCCGGTCAGATGCTGAACACACCTATATGACCACTTCCGGTTTCCGCCTAAGTCCCGCCCCCTGGCGACAGGAAGTGTCACTTTTCAATGTCTGAGGTCCAGAACATCAGTGATTGAGCCTATGGATTTGAAAGTGCTTCACAACCTGTCAATCCCTTCCTCAATGCCACAGTAAAATACTCAAATCGACACGCCAAACGTAACCATGGCGAATATGAGCCCAACGCCATGGAAACAGGAAGTCCATGGAAATAACACAAAGACAGGTCCGATCTCCACCAAACTTGCTACAGATGATGATGGTCATCCCCAAAACTGATTGACATATACAGATTTTGGATATCTTCAGAAATGGCTCTATTGCGCCCCCTGCAATTTTCCGATCTGATATTACTCTGGAAGCAAACCTGTTATCTGCACCAAATTTGCTATGTGTGATGCTGGACAGATGCTGACCGAAGCTAGATGACCATTTCCTGTTTTCGCCTTAACCCCGCCCCCTAGTGACAGGAAGTGCATGTAAATGACACACAAATTGGCCAGATCTCTACCAAACTTGGCACAGATGATGATGTTCAGAACCTGATCTCATTTACATGGACACATGTTACAGAATTTCCTATGTGGCTCTATAGCGCCCCCTACAAACCTTAAAATGACCATTTTGGCCTACCGGATCAACCGAAGGCCATGAAATTCAGCACACTGGTATAACATGACACGGATTCCACGGACACGTGTTCCTGAAGTGTAAATGTGGCTCTACAGCGCCCCCTACAAAGCTTCAAATGATGATTCTGTGCTTCCACATCAACCAAACGCCATGAAATCCGGCACACTGGTAGAACATGACACAGACTACGCGGTGCATAGGCCTGAGCGGCGCCAGAGGTGCGAGGGCCTTCATCGCCGCTTGCGGCTTTAATTAGGCCCGAGCACCGAAGGCGGTGCGAAGGCCTATTGAAACCCTAGCGTTTATTCCGGCTTATTATTCTTCTCCGAACTCTAGGCCATTTTTGGGGGCCTGAACATGCTCGAAAAGTCACCAAATTTTGGCTACCCCCCCAAAGGAATGTGAAAATTTCGATCTGATAAGGTTTTCGTGACCGCTCGGGCAAAACTGCGCTATAGCGCCACCTTTTGCAGGAGCCCCAGAACTGCATGTCACCGATCTTTACGAAATTCGGTACACTTGTTCGACATGTCGGGGCGGAAAAAAAATCCTCTTAACGTCGTGGTGCCAGGTCTACAGGAAGTCGGCCATTTTGGGTCAAAGTCGCCATTTTGGCGTTTCACTCACGTCGTATTTGCGTTAACTCCTCAAAAACCGCAAATGGTACGGTCACCCCGATGGTCTTTTTGTGTTCAGAAGGCATGTGACATTTCTAGTTGTGCTCTGCATTCAGAAATCTGCAAGCGTGTGGAGGGGGCGGAGCCTCAAAGTTGACCTTCTCGCCATGAAACACGAAACTGATATAACTCTGGCATAAAACCAGATATCTGCACCAAAATTGCTACGTGTGATGCTGGTCAGATGCTGAACACACCTATATGACCATTTCCGGTTTTCGCCTTAGCCCCGCCCCCTGGGGACAGGAAGTGTCACTTTTCAGTGTTTGGGGTCCAGAACTTCAATGATGAAGCCGATGGATTTGAAAGTGCTTCCAAACGTGTCAAACCCTTCCACGATGCCACAATAAAAAACTCAAGTCGATACGCCAAACGCAACCATGGCGAATATGAGCCCAACGCCATGGAAACAGGAAGTACATGGAAATGACACAAAGAAAGGTCCGATCTCCACCAAACTTGCTACAGATGATGATGGTCATCCCCTGAACTCATTCACGTGGAGATATTTCGGATATCTTTAAAAATGGCTCAATAGCGCCCCCTACAAATCTTCAAATGATCAGCCCCGCCCACCACAATGACCCACAAGCATGAAATTTGGCACAGTGGTAGAACATGTCAGGACCTACAAAAAACCCTCTTGGACCATTTGGATTAATACGACAGGAAGTCGGCCATTTTGAAAAAAGTGCCATTTTTCTGACGATTTCTTGATGACATATTTGCGTTAACTCCTCAGAGACCGCTAATGGTACAGCCATCACGATGGTCTCTTTGTGTTCACAAGGCATGTGAGATTTCTAGTTGTGCTCTGCATTAAGAAATCTGTAAGCGTGTGGAGGGGGCGGAGCCTAAAAGGTGACCTTCTCGCCATGAAACACGAAACTCATATAACTCTGGCATAAAACCAGATATCTGCACCAAACTTGGTACGTGTGATGCTGGTCAGATGCTGAACACACCTATATGACCATTTCCGGTTTTCACCTTAGCCCCGCCCCCTCGAGACAGGAAGTGCCTGTAAATAAGACACGGATGGCCAGATCTCTGATCAAACTTGGCACAGATGATGATGTTCATAACCTGATCTCATTTACATGGACACATGTTCCAGAATTTTTAATGTGGCTCTACAGCGCCCCCTACAAACCTTCTAATGATCATTTTGGCCTACCAGATCAACCGAAGACCATGAAATTCAACACACTGGTAGAACATGACACGGATTACATGGACACGTGTTCCTGAAGTTTAAATGTGGCTCTACAGCGCCCCCTACAAACCTTTAAATGATCATTCTGAGCTAACACATCAACCAAACGCCATGAAATTCGGCACACTGGTAGAACATGACACGGACTACGCGGTGCATAGGCCTGAGCGGCGCCAGAGGTGCGAGGGCCTTCATCGCCGCTTGCGGCTTTAATTATTATTATTATTCTTTTCTTTTCTCCAAGCATGGGCCTGACCCACCCATCACCCCCACAAATCTCCCCCCACAACCCCCCCACCCCACCCCCCCCGCGGGCGACCCATGCCCTCCCCCCCCCCTCCCCCCCCCACCCCCCCCCCCCCCCCCCCCCCCCCCCCCCCCCCACCCCCTCCCCCAACTGACACTTCCAAATTTTCAATTGGCTCTACGCGCCCCCTACAAACCTTCAAATGATCATTCTGCCACATCAACCGAACGCCATGAAATTCAGCACACTGTAGAACATGACACGGACTACGCGGTCATAGCCTAGCGGCGCCAGTCACCTTCATGCCGCTTTCGGCTTCGCCGCACCCCAAGGCCCGAGCACCGAGGCGGTGCGGCCATGCCCTTTATCTTATTAGCCCGAGCACCAGGCGGGCGAAGGCCTATTTATGCAGCGTTATTCCGTATTATTATTATTATTATTATTCTTATTTTTCTCTAGACAAATGAATTGCCTTTTTGGGGGCCTGAACATGCTCGAAAAGTCACCAAATTTTGGCTACCCCCCCATTTAAAATCGAAAAATTTCATAATTTGCCATTTTCGTGACCGCTCGGGCAAAACTGAGCTCTAGCGCCACCTTTTGCAAGGTCCCCAGAACTGCATGTCACCGATTTTTACGAAACTCGGTACACTTGTTCTACATGTCGGGGCGGACAAAAAAGCCTCTTAACGTCGTGGTGCCAGGTCTACAGGAAGTCGGCCATTTTGGGTCAAAGTCGCCATTTTGGCGTTTCACTCACGTTGCATTTGCGTTAACTCCTCATAAACCGCAAATGGTACGGTCACCCCGATGGTCGTTTTGTGTTCACAAGGCATGTGGGATTTCTAGTTGTGCTCTGCATTCAGAAATCTGCAAGCGTGTGGAGGGGGCGGAGCCTGAAAGTTGACCTTCTCGCCATGAAACACGAAACTGATATAACTCTGGCATAAAACCATATATCTGCACCAAAATTGCTACGTGTGATGCTGGTCAGATGCTGAACACACCTATATGACCATTTCCGGTTTTCGCCTTAGCCCCGCCCCCTGGGGACAGGAAGTGTCACTTTTCAGTGTTTGGGGTCCAGAACTTCAATGATGAAGCCGATGGATTTGAAAGTGCTTCCAAACGTGTCAAACCCTTCCACGATGCCACAATAAAAAACTCAAGTCGATACGCCAAACGCAACCATGGCGAATATCAGCCCAACGCCATGGAAACAGGAAGTACATGGAAATGACACAGAGAAAGGTCCGATCTCCACCAAACTTGCTACAGATGATGATGGTCATCCCCTGAACTCATTCACGTGGAGATATTTTGGATATCTTTAAAAATGGCTCAATAGCGCCCCCTACAAATCTTCAAATGATCAGCCCCGCCCACCACAATGACCCACAAGCATGAAATTTGGCACAGTGGTAGAACATGTCAGGACCTACAAAAAACCCTCTTGGACCATTTGGATTAATACGACAGGAAGTCGGCCATTTTGAAAAAAGTGCCATTTTTCTGACGATTTCTTGATGACATATTTGCGTTAACTCCTCAGAGACCGCTAATGGTACAGCCATCACGATGGTCTCTTTGTGTTCACAAGGCATGTGAGATTTCTAGTTGTGCTCTGCATTCAGAAATCTGTAAGCGTGTGGAGGGGGCGGAGCCTGAAAGTTGACCTTCTCGCCATGAAACACGAAACTGATATAACTCTGGCATAAAACCATATATCTGCACCAAAATTGCTACGTGTGATGCTGGTCAGATGCTGAACACACCTATATGACCATTTCCGGTTTTCGCCTTAGCCCCGCCCCCTGGGGACAGGAAGTGTCACTTTTCAGTGTTTGGGGTCCAGAACTTCAATGATGAAGCCGATGGATTTGAAAGTGCTTCCAAACGTGTCAAACCCTTCCACGATGCCACAATAAAAAACTCAAGTCGATACGCCAAACGCAACCATGGCGAATATGAGCCCAACGCCATGGAAACAGGAAGTACATGGAAATGACACAAAGAAAGGTCCGATCTCCACCAAACTTGCTACAGATGATGATGGTCATCCCCTGAACTCATTCACGTGGAGATATTTCGGATATCTTTAAAAATGGCTCAATAGCGCCCCCTACAAATCTTCAAATGATCAGCCCCGCCCACCACAATGACCCACAAGCATGAACTTTGGCACAGTGGTAGAACATGTCAGGACCTACAAAAAACCCTCTTGGACCATTTGGATTAATCCGACAGGAAGTCGGCCATTTTGAAAAAAAATTGTCATTTTTCTGACGATTTCTTGATGACATATTTGCGTTAACTCCTCAGAGACCGCTAATGGTACAGCCATCACGATGGTCTCTTTGTGTTCACAAGGCATGTGAGATTTCTAGTTGTGCTCTGCATTCAGAAATCTGCAAGCGTGTGGAGGGGGCGGAGCCTCAAAGTTGACCTTCTCGCCATGAAACACGAAACTCATATAACTCTGGCATAAAACCAGATATCTGCACCAAACTTGGTACGTGTGATGCTGGTCAGATGCTGAACACACCTATATGACCATTTCCGGTTTTCACCTTAGCCCCGCCCCCTCCGGACAGGAAGTGCCTGTAAATAACACACGGATGGCCAGATCTCGATCAAACTTGGCACAGATGATGATGTTCATAACCTGATCTCATTTACATGGACACATGTTCCAGAATTTTTAATGTGGCTCTACAGCGCCCCCTACAAACCTTCTAATGATCATTTAGGCCTACCAGATCAACCGAAGACCATGAAATTCAGCACACTGGTAGAACATGACAAGGATTACATGGATACGTGTTCCTGAAGTTTAAATGTGGCTCTACAGCGCCCCCTACAAACCTTCAAATGATCATTCTGAGCTAACACATCAACCAAACGGCATGAAATTCAGCAAACTGGTAGAACATGACACAGACTACGCGGTGCATAGGCCTGAGCGGCGCCAGAGGTGCGAGGGCCTTCATCGCCGCTTGCGGCTTTAATTATTATTATTATTATTCTCCCGTCAAATGAATTGCATTTTTGGGGGCCTGAACATGCTCGAAAAGTCACCAAATTTTGGCTACCCCCCCATTTAAAATCGAAAAATTTCATAATTTGGCGTTCTCGGGACCGCTCGGGCGAAACTGCGCTCTAGCGCCACCTTTTGCAGGAGCCCCAGAACTGCATGTCACCGATTTTTACGAAACTCGGTACACTTGTTCTACATGTCGGGGCGGACGAAAAAGCCTCTTAACGTCGTGGTGCCAAGTCTACAGGAAGTCGGCCATATTGGGTCAAAGTCGCCATTTTGGCGTTTCGCTCACGTCGCATTTGCGTTAACTCCTCAGAAACCGCAAATGGTACGGTCACCCCGATGGTCTCTTTCTGTTCACAAGGCATGTGAGATTTCTAGTTGTGCTCTGCATCCAGAAATCTGGAAGCGTGTGGAGGGGGCGGAGCCTGAAAGTTGACCTTCTCGCCATGAAACACGAAACTGATATAACTCTGGCATAAAACCAGATATCTGCACCAAAATTGCTACGTATGATGGCGGTCAGATGCTGAACACACCTATATCACCATTTCCGGTTTTCGCCTTAGCCCCGCCCCCTGGGGACAGGAAGTGTCACTTTTCAGTGTCTGGGGTCCAGAACTGCAATGAGGAGGCCGATGGATTTGAAAGTGCTTCCAAGCGTGTCAAACCCTTCCACGATGCCACAATAAAAAACTCAAGTCGATACGCCAAACGTAACCATGGCGAATATCAGCCCAACGCCATGGAAACAGGAAGTACATGGGAATGACACAAAGAAAGGTCCGATCTCCACCAAACTTGCTACAGATGATGATGGTCAACCCCTGAACTCATTCACGTGGAGATATTTTGGATATCTTTAAAAATGGCTCAATAGCGCCCCCTACAAATCTTCAAATGATCAGCCCCGCCCACCACAATGACCCACAAGCATGAAATTTGGCACAGTGGTAGAACATATCAGGACCTACAAAAAACCCTCTTGGACCATTTGGATTAATACGACAGGAAGTCGGCCATTTTGAAAAAAGTGCCATTTTTCTGACGATTTCTTGATGACATATTTGCGTTAACTCCTCAGAGACCGCTAATGGTACAGCCATCACGATGGTCTCTTTGTGTTCACAAGGCATGTGAGATTTCTAGTTGTGCTCTGCATTAAGAAATCTGTAAGCGTGTGGAGGGGGCGGAGCCTAAAAGGTGACCTTCTCGCCATGAAACACGACACTCATATAACTCTGGCATAAAACCAGATATCTGCACCAAACTTGGTACGTGTGATGCTGGTCAGATGCTGAACACACCTATATGACCATTTCCGGTTTTCACCTTAGCCCCGCCCCCTCCGGACAGGAAGTGCCTGTAAATAACACACGGATGGCCAGATCTCGATCAAACTTGGCACAGATGATGATGTTCATAACCTGATCTCATTTACATGGACACATGTTCCAGAATTTTTAATGTGGCTCTACAGCGCCCCCTACAAACCTTCTAATGATCATTTAGGCCTACCAGATCAACCGAAGACCATGAAATTCAGCACACTGGTAGAACATGACAAGGATTACATGGATACGTGTTCCTGAAGTTTAAATGTGGCTCTACAGCGCCCCCTACAAACCTTCAAATGATCATTTTGAGCTAACACATCAACCAAACGCCATGAAATTCGGCACACTGGTAGAACATGACACAGACTACGCGGTGCATAGGCCTGAGCGGCGCCAGAGGTGCGAGGGCCTTCATCGCCGCTTGCGGCTTTAATTATTATTATTATTATTCTCCCGTCAAATGAATTGCATTTTTGGGGGCCTGAACATGCTCGAAAAGTCACCAAATTTTGGCTACCCCCCCATTTAAAATCGAAAAATTTCATAATTTGGCGTTTTCGTGACCGCTCGGGCAAAACTGAGCTCTAGCGCCACCTTTTGCCAGGTCCCCAGAACTGCATGTCACCGATCTTTACGAAACTCGGTACACTTGTTCTACATGTCGGGGCGGACAAAAAAGCCTCTTAACGTCGTGGTGCCAGGTCCACAGGAAGTCGGCCATTTTGGGTCAAAGTTGCCATTTTGGCGTTTCACTCACGTCGCATTTGCGTTAACTCCTCATAAACCACAAATGGTACAGCCACCCCGATGGTCTCTTTGTGTTCAGAAGGCATGTGACATTTCTAGTTGTGCTCTGCATTCAGAAATCTGCAAGCGTGTGGAGGGGGCGGAGCCTTCAAGTTGACCTTCTCGCCATGAAACACGAAACTGATATAACTCGGGCATAAAACCAGATATCTGCACCAAAATTGCTACGTGTGATGCTGGTCAGATGCTGAACACACCTATATGACCATTTCCGGTTTTCGCCTTAGCCCCGCCCCCTGGCGACAGGAAGTGTCACTTTTCAGTGTTTGGGGTCCAGAACTTCAATGATGAAGCCGATGGATTTGAAAGTGCTTCCAAACGTGTCAAACCCTTCCACGATGCCACAATAAAAAACTCAAGTCGATACGCCAAACGTAACCATGGCGAATATCAGCCCAACGCCATGGAAACAGGAAGTACATGGAAATGACACAAAGAAAGGTCCGATCTCCACCAAACTTGCTACAGATGATGATGGTCATGCCCTGAACTCATTCACGTGGAGATATTTTGGATATCTTTAAAAATGGCTCAATAGCGCCCCCTACAAATCTTCAAATGATCAGCCCCGCCCACCACAATGACCCACAAGCATGAAATTTGGCACAGTGGTAGAACATGTCAGGACCTACAAAAAACCCTCTTGGACCATTTGGATTAATACGACAGGAAGTCGGCCATTTTGAAAAAAGTGCCATTTTTCGGACGATTTCTTGATGACATATTTGCGTTAACTCCTCAGAGACCGCTAATGGTACAGCCATCACGATGGTCTCTTTGTGTTCACAAGGTATGTGACATTTCTAGTTGTGCTCTGCATTAAGAAATCTGTAAGCGTGTGGAGGGGGCGGAGCCTTAAAGGTGACCTTCTCGCCATGAAACACGAAACTCATATAACTCTGGCATAAAACCAGATATCTGCACCAAACTTGGTACGTGTGATGCTGGTCAGATGCTGAACACACCTATATGACCATTTCCGGTTTTCGCCTTAGCCCCGCCCCCTGGGGACAGGAAGTGTCACTTTTCAGTGTTTGGGGTCCAGAACTTCAATGATGAAGCCGATGGATTTGAAAGTGCTTCCAAACGTGTCAAACCCTTCCACGATGCCACAATAAAAAACTCAAGTCGATACGCCAAACGCAACCATGGCGAATATCAGCCCAACGCCATGGAAACAGGAAGTACATGGAAATGACACAAAGAAAGGTCCGATCTCCACCAAACTTGCTACAGATGATGATGGTCATCCCCTGAACTGATTCACATAGATATATTGGCCAAATCTGGAAAAATGACTCTAGTGCGCCCCCTACAATTGTTTAAACTGATATAACTCTGGAAGAAAACCAGGTATCTGCACCAAATTTCCTATGTGTGATGCTGGACAGATGCTGACTGAAGATATATGATGATTTCCGGTTTTTGCCTTAGCCCCGCCCCCTAGTGACAGGAAGTGCCTGTAAATGACACACAGATGGGCAGATCTCGACCAAACTTGGCACAGATGATGACAGGAATACCTTGAACTGTTTCACATGATGTGATGACGTCATGGCCACGCCCCCTGAAAACAGGAAGTGACTTCTTCGGCCTACATAATCACTTACATTCCTATTAAACCCCTGAGTTGGCACAAATTCCTTCAAGTTAGGGTAAGGGGGACTGAGGGGAGGCGGTGCATAGGCCGGAGCGGCGCCTGAGGAGCGAGGGCCTTCATCGCTGTTTAATAGGCCCGAGCACCGAGCGGTGCGAAGGCCATTTAACTCTGCTTTATTCTTTATTATTATTATTCTTATTCTTATTATTATTCTCCCGTCAAATGAATTGCATTTTTGGGGGCCTGAACATGCTCAAAAAGTCACCAAATTTTGGCTACCCCCCCATTTAAAATCGAAAAATTTCATAATTTGGCGTTTTCGTGACCGCTCGGGCAAAACTGAGCTCTAGCGCCACCTTTTGCAAGGTCCCCAGAACTGCATGTCACCGATTTTTACGAAACTCGGTACACTTGTTCTACATGTCGGGGCGGACAAAAAAGCCTCTTAACGTCGTGGTGCCAGGTCTACAGGAAGTCGGCCATTTTGGGTCAAAGTCGCCATTTTGGCGTTTCACTCACGTCGCATTTGCGTTAACTCCTCATAAACCGCAAATGGTACGGTCATCCCGATGGTCTCTTTGTGTTCAGAAGGCATGTGAGATTTCTAGTTGTGCTCTGCATTCAGAAATCTGCAAGCGTGTGGAGGGGGCGGATCCTCAAAGTTGACCTTCTCGCCATGAAACACGAAACTGATATAACTCTGGCATAAAACCAGATATCTGCACCAAAATTGCGACGTGTGATGCTGGTCAGATGCTGAACACACCTATATGACCATTTCCGGTTTTCGCCTTAGCCCCGCCCCCTCGGCACAGGAAGTGTCACTTTTCAGTGTTTGGGGTCCAGAACTTCAATGATGAAGCCGATGGATTTGAAAGTGCTTCCAAACGTGTCAAACCCTTCCACGATGCCACAATAAAAAACTCAAGTCGATACGCCAAACGCAACCATGGCGAATATCAGCCCAACGCCATGGAAACAGGAAGTACATGGAAATGACACAAAGAAAGGTCCGATCTCCACCAAACTTGCTACAGATGATGATGGTCATCCCCTGAACTCATTCACGTGGAGATATTTCGGATATCTTTAAAAATGGCTCAATAGCGCCCCCTACAAATCTTCAAATGATCAGCCCCGCCCACCACAATGACCCACAAGCATGAAATTTGGCACAGTGGTAGAACATGTCAGGACCTACAAAAAACCCTCTTGGACCATTTGGATTAATACGACAGGAAGTCGGCCATTTTGAAAAAAGTGCCATTTTTCTGACGATTTCTTGATGACATATTTGCGTTAACTCCTCAGAGACCGCTAATGGTACAGCCATCATGATGGTCTCTTTGTGTTCACAAGGCATGTGAGATTTCTAGTTGTGCTCTGCATTAAGAAATCTGTAAGCGTGTGGAGGGGGCGGAGCCTAAAAGGTGACCTTCTCGCCATGAAACACGAAACTCATATAACTCTGGCATAAAACCAGATATCTGCACCAAACTTGGTACGTGTGATGCTGGTCAGATGCTGAACACACCTATATGACCATTTCCGGTTTTCACCTTAGCCCCGCCCCCTCGGGACAGGAAGTGCCTGTAAATAAGACACGGATGGCCAGATCTCTACCAAACTTGGCACAGATGATGATGTTCATAACCTGATCTCATTTACATGGACACATGTTCCAGAATTTTCAATGTGGCTCTATAGCGCCCCCTACAAACCTTCAAATGATCATTTTGGCTGACCCGATCAACCGAAGGCCATGAAATTCAGCACACTGGTAGAACATGACACGGATTACATGGATACGTGTTCCTGAATTTTAAATGTGGCTCCACAGCGCCCCCTACAAACCTTCAAATCATCATTTTGGTCTACCAGATCAACCGAAGACCATGAAACACACACTCAAATAACAGTACATGGACAATGCCTAAGTGTAAATGTGGCTCTACAGCGCCCCCTACAGTGCTTCAAATGATCATTCTGTACTTCCACATCAACCAAACGCCATGAAATTCGGCACACTGGTAGAACATGACACAGACTACGCGGTGCATAAGCCTGAGCGGCGCCAGAGGTGCGAGGGCCTTCATCGCCGCTTGCGGCTTTAATTCTTCTTCTTTTTCTTCTCACAAAAGAAGTGCATTTTTGGGGGCCTGAACATGCTCGAAAAGTCACCAAATTTTGCCTACCCCCCCAGACGAATCTGAAAAATTTCGTATTTTGGCATTTTCGTGACCGCTCGGGCAAAACTGCGCGAGAGCGCCACCTTTTGTAAAGTCCCCAGAACTGCATGTCACCGATTTTCACGAAACTCGGTACACTTGTTCTACATGTCGGGGCGGACAAAAAAGCCTCTTAACGTCGTGGTGCCAGGTCCACAGGAAGTCGGCCATTTTGGGTCAAAGTCGCCATTTTGGCGTTTCACTCACATCGCATTTGCGTTAACTCCTCCGAAACCGCAAATGCTAGGGTCACCCCGATGGTCTCTTTGTGTTCAGAAGGCATGTGACATTTCTAGTTGTGCTCTGCGTTCAGAAATCTGCAAGCGTGTGGAGGGGGCGGAGCCTTCAAGTTGACCTTCTCGCCATGAAACACGAAACTGATATAACTCGGGCATAAAACCAGATATCTGCACCAAAATTGCTACGTAGGATGCCGGCCGGATGCTGAACACACCTATATGACCATTTCCGGTTTTCGCCTTAGCCCCGCCCCCTAGCGACAGGAAGTGTCACTTTCCAGTGCTTGGGGTCCAGAACTTCATTGATGAAGCCGATGGATTTGAAAGTGCTTCCAAACGTGTCAAACCCTTCCATGATGCCACAATAAAAAACTCAAGTTGATACGCCAAACGCAACCATGGCGAATATGAGCCCAACGCCATGGAAACAGGAAGTACATGGAAATGACACAAAGAAAGGTCCGATCTTCACCAAAATTGCTACAGATGATGATGGTCATCCCCTGAACTGTTTCAAGTGGAGATATTTTGAAAATCTTCAAAAATGGCTCAATAGCGCCCCCTAGAAATCTTCAAATGATCAGCCCCGCCCACCACAATGACCGACAAGCATGAAATTTGGCACAGTGGTAGAACATGTCAGGACCTACAAAAAACCCTCTTGGACCATTTGGATTAATACGACAGGAAGTCGGCCATTTTGAAAAAAGAGTGATTTTTCAGACGATTTCTTGATGTCATATTTGCGTTAACTCCTCAGAGACCGCAAATGGTACGGTCACCCCGATGGTCTCTTTGTGTTCAGAAGGCATGTGAGATTTCTAGTTGTGCTCTGCATTCAGAAATCTGGAAGCGTGTGGAGGGGGCGGAGCCTGAAAGTTGACCTTCTCGCCATGAAACACGAAACTGATATAACTCTGACATAAAACCAGATATCTGCACCAAAATTGCTACGTATGATGCTGGTCAGATGCTGAACACACCTATATGACCATTTCCGGTTTTCAACTTAGCCCCGCCCCCTGGGGACAGGAAGTGGCACTTTTCAGTGTCTGGGGTCTAGAACTTCAATGATGAAGCCGATGGATTTGAAAATGCTTCACAACGTGTCAAAGCCTTCCATGATGACACAATAAAAAACTCAAGTCAATACGCCAAACGCAACCATGGCGAATATGAGCCCAACGCCATGGAAACAGGAAGTACATGGAAATGAGACAAAGAAAAGTCCCATCTCCACCAAACTTGCTACAGATGATGATGGTCATCCCCTGAACTGATTCACATGGAGATGTTTTCTCTATCTTCAAAATGGCTCTAGTGCGCCCCCTACAATTCCTTAAACTGATATAACTCTGGCATAAAAGCAGATATCTGCACTGAATTTTCTACGTGTGATGCCGGCCGGATGCTGAACACACCTTTATGACCTGTTCCGGTTTTCACCTTCGCCCCGCCCCCTTGGGACAGGAAGTACCTGTAAATGACATACACAATGGCCAGATCTCTACCAAAATTGGCACAGATGACGGTGTTCATAACCTCATCTCATTTACATGGACACATGTTTCAGAATTTGAAATGTGGCTCTACAGCGCCCCCTACAAACCTTTAAATAATCATTCTGAGCTACCACATCAACCAAACGCCATGAAATTCGGCACACTGGTAGAACATGACACGGACTACGCGGTGCATAGGCCGGAGCGGCGCCAGAGGTGCGAGGGCCTTCATCGCCGCTTGCGGCTTTAATGGCCCGAGCACCAAGGCGGTGCGAAGGCCATTGAACAGCGTTCTTATAGCCCGAGCACCGGGCGGGCGCCATCCAATATTAGGCCCGACACCGGCGGTGCGAAGGCCTATTGTATCTCTACGTTTTTTCTTATTATTATTATTATTATTATTATTATTATTATTATTATTCTTCTTCCGCACATATTTTGCCATTTTTGGGGGCCTGAACATGCTCCAAAACTCACCAAATTTTGGCTACCCCCATATTCGTAATCGAAAAATTTAAGAATTTGCCATTTTCGGGACCGCACATAGCTCTCTAGCGCCACCTTTTGCGATTATGCCAGAACTGCATGTTGCAGAATTTTACCAAATTCGGTACACTTATTCTACATGTTGACACGGACTAAAAAGCCTCTTGGACCCATGCTCTAAGGTCAACAGGAAGTCGGCCATCTTGGATCAAAGTCGCCATTTTGGCGTTTACTCACATCGCATTTGCGTTAACTCCTCATAAACCGCAATTCGCACGGTCACCACGATGGTCTCTATGTGTTAAGAAGGCATGTGACATTTCTAGTTGTGCTCTGCATTCAGAAATCTGTTAGCGTTTGGAGGGGGCGGAGCCTCAAACATGACCTTCTCGCCATGTAACACGAAACTGATATAACTCTGGCATTAAACCAGATATATACACGAAAATTGCGACGTGTGATGCTGGTCATATGCTGAACAAACCTATATGACCATTTCCGGATTTTATAATTAGCCCCCCCCTGGGCGGTGCCGCAAATTTAGCCTCCTCGCCATGAAACACGAAACTGATATAACTCTGTCATAAAACTAGATATCTGCACCAAAATTGATACATGTGATGCTGGTCAGATGCTGAACACATCTGTGTGACCACTTCCGGTTTTCGTCTAAGCCCCGCCCCCTGGGGACAGGAAGTGTTGCTTTTCAGTGTCTGGGGTCCACAACTTCAATGATCAAGCCCAGGGACTTGAAAGTGCTTCACAACGTCTCAAACCCTTCCATGATGATGCAATAGAAACCTCAAGTCGATTCGCCAAACGTAGCCATGGCGAATATCAGCCCAACGCCATCGACACAGGAAGTGCATGGAAATGAACCAAAGGAAGGTCCGATCTCCACCAAACTTGCTACAGATGATGATGGTCATGCTCTGAACTCATTCACATGGAGATATTTTGGATATCTTAAAAAAAGGCTCAATAGCGCCCCCTACAAATCTTTAAATGATTAGCCCCGCCCACCACAATGACCCACAAGCATGAAATTCGGCACAGTGGTAGAACATGTCAGGACCTACAAAATGAGAATCAGGTTCGTTTTGATCAAATCGACAGGAAGTCGGCCATTTTGAAAAAAGTGCCATTTTTCTGACGATTTCTTGATGACATATTTGCGTTAACTCCTCAGAGACCGCTAATGGTACAGCCATCACGATGGTCTCTTTCTGTTCACAAGGCATGTGAGATTTCTAGTTGTGCTCTGCATTAAGAAATCTGTGAGCGTGTGGAGGGGGCGGAGCCTAAAAGGTGACCTCGCCATGAAACACGACACTCATATAACTCTGGCATAAAACCAGATATCTGCACCAAACTTGGTACGTGTGATGCTGGTCAGATGCTGAACACACCTAGATGACCATTTCCGGTTTTCACCTCTGCCCCGCCCCTTGCGGACAGGAAGTGCCTGTAAATAACACACGGATGGCCAGATCTCGATCAAACTTGGCAGAGATGATGATGTTCATAACCTGATCTCATTTACATGGACACATGTTCCAGAATTTTTACTGTGGCTCTACAGCGCCCCCTGCAAACCTTCTAATGATCATTTAGGCCTACCAGATCGACCGACCACCATGAAATTCAGCACACTGGTAGAACATGAAACAGTTTACATGGACAGGTGTTCCTGAAGTGTAAATGTGGCTCTACAGCGCCCCCTACAAAGCTTCAAATGATCATTCTGTGCTTCCACATCAACCAAACGCCATGAAATTAGGCACACTGGTAGAACATGACACAGACTACGCGGTGCATAGGCCTGAGCGGCGCCAGAGGTGCGAGGGCCTTCATCGCCGCTTGCGGCTTTAATTATTATTATTATTCTTTTTCTTCTGCCGAATAAACTGCATTTTTGGGGGCCTGAACATGCTCGAAAAGTCCCCAAATTTTGGCTGCCCCCCCAAACGAATCTGAAAAATTTCGTATTTTGGCGTTTTCGTGACCGCTCGGGCAAAATTGCGCGAGAGCGCCACCTTTTGAAAGAGCCCCAGAACTGCATGTCGCCGATCTTTACGAAATTCGGTACACTTGTTCTACATGTTAGGGCGGACAAAAAAGCCTCTTAACGTCGTGGTGAAAAGTGCCCAGGAAGTCGGCCATTTTGGGTCAAAGTCGCCATTTTGTGTCATTTTTGACGTTTCATTCACATTTGCGTTAACTCCTCATAAACCGCAAATGGTACGGTCACCCCGATGGTCTTTTTCTGTTCACAAGGCATGAGAGATTTCTAGTTGTGCTCTGCATTCAGAAATCTGGAAGCGTGTGGAGGGGGCGGAGCCTGAAAGTTGACCTTCTCGCCATGAAACACTAAACTGATATAACTCTGGCATAAAACCAGATATCTGCACCAAAATTGGTACGTATGATGCCCGTCAGATGCTGAACACACCTATATGACCATTTCCGGTTTTCATCTTAGCCCCCGCCCCCTCAGGACAGGAAGTGCCTGTAAATAATACACGGATGGCCAGATCTCTACCAAACTTGGCACAGATGATGACAGGCATACCGTGAACTGTTTCGCATGATGTGATGACGTCATGGCCCCGCCCCCTGCCAACAGGAAGTGTTCATTCACAATGTCTGGGGTCCAGGACATCAGTGATTAACCCTATGAATTTCAAACTGCTTCACATGTCAAACCCTTCCATAATGCCACAGTAAAAAAAGTAAGTCGATAGGCCAAATGTAACCATGGCGAATATCAGCCCAACGCCATGGATACAGGAAGTTCAAGGAAATGACACAATGAAAGGGCCGATTTCCACCAAAGTTTCTACAGATAATGATGGTCCGCTCTTGAACGAGATCATTTGGACCTATTTTTGATAACTTCTAAAATGGGTTGATAAGGCCCCCTACAAATTTGCACACTTTTAGCCCCACCCACCAGAATGACCCAGAAACATGAAATTCGCCACAGAACTACATGTCTGGACCTACAAAAAAGCCTCGAGACCATTTCGATAAATCCAACAGGAAGTCGACCATTTTGAAAAAAGTGTCATTTAAAATGCGTCTTGGACCATTTCTTTGCTCTGCATTTCAAATAACTTAACTTACATCATGAATTGTACATCTGTCTAAATTTGTGTGCTTTCAGTGTATGAGAGATTAAAAAGCCTGCTCATTCTTATGGAACCATAGTCAAATAGCAGGGGCGGGGCCCCAAACTTTGACGTCACGCCATCAAACAAAAATAATTGCACATCTGCATAAAACCACATATCTACAACACATTTCACATCATGCCAGTCACTACCTCAACATATCTAGATGAGAACTGCTGTTCTGTGTTGGAGCCTTTTCCACTAATGACAAGATGCATCTTTTCACACTCTGGGGTCATGTTTATTAATACATTAACCTTACAGATTTTAAACTGGCTCACATGTCAAAGCCCTCAAGCACATTTCTCTAAAAAACAAACAAAACCAAACACACAAAATTAGGCAGGCCCATTCAACAAATTTCAACAATGGGTGTATGAGCCCAACACCATCTAAAAAGAAAGTCACTGAAAAATACCCACAGACTTGATCACATCACAATTGTCACAACAGGCTCTTCCTTCAAACTTGTTTAACAGCAAACATGCTGACTCACTTCAGATACAGCTCAATAGCAACCGATTCAAAGATTATAATGGCTACTTCTGCCAAAAACGACCTAACACCTCTGTACCTTTTGGTTTGTTGTGCTCATTTACTAATGTTACAGTTTTGGGTAGACTTTTTTCACAGTATTTTGGTCAGCAGTTGTCACCTCTAAAAATTTCACTCTGTGGACATAACAATATTGCTGCTAGACATTATTAAGACTATTACTGATCAATTTGTGACTTATTTTTTAGAATTACATTTCATTCTTAACATTAATTGCATTCATACATGCACTCAATTTGTTATTACATTCCATGTCAATGTCAAATGCTTTTAGCTGGGCACCGCAGGGAATTGAACCCCATCCCAATACAGGGAGTACCATACCAGTGCCTTTTGCTTTTTTTGCAAGACATGACTAGGTAAAGCAAAACCTGCATCAAGAACAGCACTGTGTCAGCATTATATTACGTTAGATTAAAATTAAGTTTGCCAATTAGATTTTTTTTTTTTTATTCATAACGATCAGACTACTTTGATCAATATTGACACTTTAGGACAACGCTGTCTTAATGCAGGAAACGAAACCTTAACATTTTGGGAAACACTGCATGCACATAATTCAACTGTATATAGAAACAAAACAATTAAAAAAATCAAAAAAAGACCCCCAAAGACTATAGGAAAAACTTTCAATGTCAGTTATCATGTACAGTTGTAATGGAACTTTATCATATCAAAAGTATACATTCTGCAAATTTTTTAAAAAAAATAATAAAACCTACGTACATCTTCATATTGACCTTTCAATCAAAATGGCCTGCATCAAGGCCAGCACTGTCAGCATTATATTAAAGGTTCATTGCGCAAGTTTAGATGCTAAATACTATTTTTTTTGTTCCACCACATGCTCTTACAATTGCTTGATGTGTAGAATGAGCTGATCTTTCTTCACTACAGTGGTCAATTAATACGGTTTCTGAATGCTGAATGTGTGAAATTCAGGTATGAAGCCTCAAGGGGCGTGCTTCTGGGGGACACGAGCTGTGCTTTCACCATTTGTCTGGCTGTGCCTGCCGGTGTCGTGGATTCCGCCACCGCAGGTCTGCACATGTTGAGACATCACTGACTGCTGCTAAAAGATGGAGAACAGGTGTCTCTCAATCCCCAAGTCAGACTCCAGTAAGACAAAGAAAAAAAGCTTTGTCTTGTGAGATGAAGAGAACCAAACTGGAGTCTGACCGGTCACCACGGCAGGGGGGGCTTTTTTGGTCACAACACCGGCACCGGAGTAAGACAGGAGTGAACAACTGGGAAGCTTTTCTTCTTGCTTTTTTTCATTTGAGGGATCTACAATCCAGTCTGGGAATAAAATGCAACAACATTTGGCTTTCTTCTCACTAATGAGGTAAATGTGATGTATAACGGAAATAAGGATGCATAATATTTTAAGGCTAAGTTTTTAGCATGTGAATGTGGCAATATGACAGCCATATTACTGTTCCCGGGAACGACAGACTCTACCCACTTAGCTGAAATGGTCATTTTATAAAGTAATCGTGGTCTCAGCCTGTGAATTTTGATATTTTAACTAGAAGCCAGCCTTAGACTGTTGTTACCGTTACCATACAGTCCATCACTTTACTCAACGATCAACCCATAAACAACTTGTACATTTATAACTTCATTACTTCAATAGACATTGTGACTAACTCTGGGCTCAGACTGAGTGTAATTTGGGTTAAATTAGATAACAGCCCAGTCGAAGCAGCTCATGCATGTGCATGACATTAGTGTCACTTTCACTTGTCGCCAGATAGGGCAAACTCCTGGGAAATAGCTGGAACTTGCGCTGTACTCCTTTAAGTTACATTAAAATGAAATTGCCGATTTGATTTTTCTTTTTCAAAACAGACTACTTTGATCAATATTGACATTTTTAGACAACACTGTCTTAATGGAGAAAACAAAACCTTTACATTTTGGGAAACACTGCATGCACATAATTCAATAGGACATAGAAACTAAAAATACCCCGCCCCCAAAGAGTACTTGAAAAACGACATTACACTTATCATGAAAAGGAAATACAGCTGTAATGGAACTTTCAGATTTCAATAATAGATATTCTACAAAGAGCAAAGAATAACACCAACATCTTCATGTTTACCTTCCAAGCAAAATGAACACAGATACTTACTGTGCGTTCAGACCAAGAGCGACTAAAGCTGTAAAATCGCCGGAAGTCATTCACTTTCAATGGACAGGAACGACAAGAGCGAATAAAGCGACAGAAGCGACGAGCTACAAAAGTTGAGCGATTAGAGCGACTAAACAAAGTTAAAAATAGTTTAACTTTATGCAAATTGGCTATGACACGTTTCGGCTGTAAAACGCTGACAACCAATTAGAATGTTTGGCCTGAGTGTTGAGAGTCACACCGCGTCTCCTGCGGTTGCAAAAAGCAACAGAGGCCCAACTTTTTGCAGGTTTCTTAGTGTCTGAGCCCCAAACGCGAAACTTGCCTGCTAATCGAGCGCCTAGCATGCTATGTGAATGGGACGATATCATTTATAAATATGGAAAGTACTATGTTATAATAATAATAATTGACAGGGATAAAAATACGTATTTCCCTTTTGTCCCTCGTCCTGACATTTAGTTTGACAGTGAGATGAATGAGTGAAGATCTGCAGATGCAGATCAGTGAAGATGATGTACTTAACTAAGCTACAACATTATTTTGTTTTTGGGTGTAATTTAATCAGTTATGTCCAGACCATTGTTTTTCAGTAGGAGACGGATTTCTGGTTAATCACAGGCTACAACTTGTCAAAGCGCAAGGCAGCAATCACGAAAAGCATCACTGCAAAAGCTCTGCTAATGGTAAAAAGCATACGGTCCTTTTAAAAGGATATGCAAAATTGAACGTGATGTCATAAGCGACTTGAGCGACAAAAGCGAACAGATTTTTGGTAGCAGCTATTTTTATGAGCGACAAAAGCTGTTTTACAGCTTTATCGCTCTTAGTCTGAACGCACAGTTACACTTCCTGTCTGCAGTCCAATATTAATCTATTTAAATGTGCAAATTACTCCCTCATGATCACTAAAATAAGTTGGTACCACTGTTGCCTCTACTTCATAAAGGGATGTTTTGACATAAACATGGTCAATCAGTGTACCCCTCTCTGTTGTTGCCTCTCTCACAAACTGCATATAACCTCTGTCCTTCATTAACTGACACATTGTTGAGGACTTAAAAAGGTCATCATTGAAATCCCCTATCACAGCAACTGTGTTACTAAATGGCTCCAGCCAATCAAGTAAAATACCTAGATTTTCTTTAAACAAGGACACAACATAAGATGGTGGTCGATAAACAACTGCCACTACTATGTTCAAACTCACAAACTTAAACACTAAACATTCCAGATTGGCAAGAGGTACATTTAAAATGTTACCTGTCAAACTATCTGCACAATACATGCCAACACCACCATGCTGTTGGTCTTGCAAAGTCCTCAACACTGGATGACTGCTCCTGTATGAAGAACTTCGTGGAGAACTATAAAAACTGTAACCAGCCATCTTCACCGTTTCAAGTGAAGCATCTGCAGGAAGCCAAGTTTCTGTAACAGCAATACAGTTAAGCTGCATATGCTGTGTACACACCACCAAATCTGAAATGTGCCCAGTCAAGCATTGCACATTCATCAAAAAAAATGCTAAAAGTGTAGCCATTGTAACTGTGCCTCTGTATAGGTTTTACTAAAAATGGGGCCATATTTTCAATCGAACCTTTAATGTCATCTTTACAATAAATACGTTTCTCTTCAAAATCCTGGATTATCAGTCCTGATAAATTTCTGAACACGACTCAATGCTACATATGCTTGCCCAGCCGAGAAGATTTTATCTAGAGAAACTACAGCTTTATCAACAGTGATGCCTTGTACCTTATGTACTGTACATGCCCAAGCTAGTTTTAATGGAAACTGTCGTCTTAATCCCCCCTTATTGGTTGCTCTTTCCTCCTCTGCCTCAATAGCAGTGCAGCCAACTAAATCTAATGAATTACTTCTATCGCGTTTTCTACGGTTTGCACCTACACGTTCATCATCAAATTTCACAAATACTTTCTTCGGAAACTTACTTTTTCTGAATCTATTATACGCGCAACAGTACCACAAACACCATTGACCAGACCATCAGCAATATCAACATTTTTACACAACATTACACGTGCGCCTTCACCTATGTGTAAAACCTCAACCAAACAAGTATTTGGTGCTTTGGCATGATGGCCATCTAACAATTTTAAGTTGCCCGTTTTTTTATCATTAACAAAATCATGCGCGTCAATAGTATCATATTCAGGGCAAGTCTCCATCAGTTGTTTGAGGTTGTGCTCGTTTACTTGCTGATTTGTTGCAAATATGTGCAAAGCTGAGCTGACTTCCCCAGTTTCACAGCGTTTTAAAATTTCCACATCGCTTTTTGACATTGCTGTCCCCTTGGAATGTGTTCGAATCCTGTTTAATAAATCTGCAAAAATTTTATCTTGCTGCCTTACTATTTCTGTCAATTCAGCAACCTTAAACAAATTACCCCACAAGTTGCAACCCACATTTTCTAGATACAACGCTTTCCCTTTTACTGGAGGCAACTGGAAAAAATCACCAACTGCCACAATGCTAACATTTCCAAATGGTGAGAAGTCACCAGTTTGTTTGATTTGTCTTAATCGACCGTGAATATATGATAACAAGTTGTGATCTACCATTGATATCTCATCAATTATCAAAAGCTGCAGATCACTGTATAAAACTCGTAAAGAATTTAATTTTTCTTCACCTAAAGGTGTGTAAGGTAAACGCACATCCTTTCCAATACTAAATGTTGTGTGGATTGTACTTGCTTGCAAGTTATGAGCTGCAATACCTGTAGGAGCAGTCAACAAAACAGAGATACTATCAGGATGACGGCATATCGGTGACAAAAGCCTCATCGATTCATATTGGATTGCTTTAATTAAATGACTTTTTCCAGTACCAGCTCCGCCTGTAAGAAATAAATGAAATGCTGGGGGATTTTTCCCATTTATATGATCTAGACACCACTGCCTAACCTGATAAAAAATGGACAACTGTTTGTTGTTTAAAGATCTAATTAACGCTAACCCCTCAGTTCTGCTCAAAATGTTATTTTTTTTCTCCAGACGTGCAACCTGTTCATTACTCACTGACAAATCTGGAATATTTACATCGGGATCTTCAACTACTTTTTCCATATCTTTTAGTTCTTCTAAGCGATTGTAGACGTTCCAGTTCCTGCTCCGGACACAATTCGCACCACGCATCTTCCAGTACTTCATTGTGACCTATTTCATTTCCAATATCCTCCAAGTTGTCTGCTTCTTTTTCAAACAAGCTTCGATTTTCATTGACAACCAATTTCACAGGATGTCTTAACCCATCTTTAAATGTGATACAAACCACTTCTCATAAAACTGCTCAAAAGTTACAAAGTTTGATTTTAGCTCAGAGTCTAAACGATAGGGCAAAAACAACTGCATTAAACTGCGATAATATTTTTCAGGATCTTTGGTTTTTGAAAAACGCGCATAGCGAATAATAGCTGGTTGGGTGCGAGATCTTTTGGTTACAAAACCAAGACCATTTTGCAACTGTACTGCTGTTGAGCTTTTCTGGTTTTTGCTTAAAATGCGATAATCTGATGCAAATTGTGCTAGACACATGTTGTTAAATGCATCATCATCAGGTCTATTCTTGTATCTGTCAACTAAACTGGTCATCCACATGTCTTTTGTACTAAAATCCTGGAACGACGCCTTCTGCCGCAAAACACTCAGAGGTAAGCTCATCTTCACAATGTTATCGCCCGTTGGAACAAAAACCACCTTCCTGCTACATTCTTTCAAGTGCATATTAGTTAACCTGTACACTGCTTCCTGAGCACTGACATCCCTATTGTGGAGATAAACACTACCTAATTTTTTTAAGGCATCTTTCGCACTAATATTACCATCTCTCGATGCTTCTCTCTGAGCATTCCCAAGCAACAAGCCCATTTCCCTTTCACTCTTTGACATATACGAAATTATGTAGACTACACACGCATACGCATCAACACAGTACTGGACATCAATATTAGCATTCCAAGCTTTCAGCAGTGGTTTGCTATATTGATTAATCCAAACTTCATTAAGCTGCCTTTTTAACACAACATGTGTGTTGCGACCACAACGATTATATGCAGCCTCAAACAGTTCTTGACTTATATGCAAACTTTCAAACAACTGTTCAATGCTATCATAATTACACTCTTCTTCTGCAATAGCCTTCTTCACCTCCAATAAAATACCACTAGCTACCATCTTAATGCTCATTTTTTCCTTTTTATTTTTGTCCTTTTCTGCACATGTACATTCTGAAGACTTATCTGTTTTATCGTCATGATACTTGCACATCTTTGTGCCATCCTTGATAATTTTTACCATGACAAATAAATGTCCGGCAGGAAGCTGGTCTTGGAAAATTGAAACGACACACTGTTTTTTTCTTTTTACACGTTTTTGAATGACGCTTTGAATGTTGCTGCACAGATGTGACCTTTTCAAATAACGGATCCTCCTGTGGTGGCAATTCACAGGTTACATATTTATCAATAAAAGCAATCAACCTCTTCGTCTGTGTTTTTGTCAATTATTGGAGCCCCTTTTATCCAAAATAGAACATGAATATGTGGACTGCCACGCTGCTGAAACTCTACACGATAATAATAATCGGTTATTTCACCAATCGGATGTGATGGAGACATGAGTACCTCTTTTAAGAAACAATGCCAGCGAAAATCAAACATGCGTGCTGCAGTAACAGGATTTTTACGCAAAAGCTCACATCTATCTGCCCACTCTAACTGTTCCACTGTCTGTGACCTACCATCCTGTTTCAAAATACTATTAAGTAGATTAGTCCACCTCATGTCTGCAGATGAAAACGAGCAAAACCATGTAGGCACACCAAGCTGACGAACGCAAGCTAAAAGGTCACGCTGAGCTGACTGCCAGAAAGCTGGTGTGCCTCTAATGGGTTTAAGAAAGCGGTAACCATCGTCAAATTCCAACATCTTTTTAAGTGAGTCCTCATTTTTTAACAAGTCACTTAATTTTTTGGGAAGTACAACCCTGCCCTTTTCGCAAAGCAATTGACACATTTGACACAACTTGCTCCAATTCCGACATATACTGAGCAAAAAAAATATATTCAACATTTTCTGCGAACCTGCCGTCAGCATGTAAAAGTCGATTATTAAAATACCGAGACAGTGTCAATCGATGTGGCCGGACTTCATGATATGTGTTACATCCTTGAGGAAATAATACTGGGAAACACTTTGCTTCATTTGAATGATCTGCAAGTAATTTCACAGGATTATTTCCTTCACCTGGTGCTACATTCAATATCTTATCATAGTATTGGTCAAGTGCTTCCTGACCAATATCAACTGGCATGAGACACGTGTCCTGAAACATGCAATGTTGTTGCCTATCATGCAATAACTCATCTTCCTTCATCACATGCCTTCTCCATCTTCAACATTACAACTTTCTACATTTTCTCTACAAAACTCATTTATCCAAGCTTCATTAAATTCTACATCTTGGTAATGAATGTTTGTGCTCTTTAAATATTTTAACGCATCTATGATGTGCACCTGGTCAACAAATTGATATTTGTAGTGCCCTTTATAAGTTAATTTCCGCTTTAATTTTACAGGTAACAAAGAACCTTCCATGTTTGAACGTGGCAACAAATTTACAGTTTCATTAATAGATGCTGGAACACATGAAACCGGCCCATGGACCCCATTTTGCCCACCCGCTGGTAAGGCTACCATTTTCATAAACGGAATATGTAAGGCTATTAAGTGTTGCTCCAAACTATTTAACTTTGCCAATTCTGGAGGAATGGGATCAGGACGCAAGTTGTTTACTGCACATTCAGGTGGCATCTGGCCTTTACTAATCTTGCCATGACAAGTGTAACAAATCCACAACTTGCCCTGAGCAGTTTCTAACAATGGACATGGCACTACACATTGATCATTACATTTGTGGACATACTCATCACTAATGCATTTTTTGGCAATTTCAGCTATCAATTTAGTCTTTTTATCATGTTCCCCTTTATAATGTTCAAGACTTGATGTTTGAAAAGTAACCTATTGCAACAACCACAGACATAATTTGGACCTTCTTTAACTTTATCCAAAAATTGCTCTATTACAAATTCTATCTCCTGCGACTTTTCTTTAATCTGATGCCTTTTGAGATTTACAAGTTCTTTCACTCTTTTTTTGCTTGGGACTGGACATTATATTTAATTTTACTCATTACTTTTTTAGCATTCTTGTGCGGTTTATTTACTCTATATTTCCTCTTGCTCTAATCCTTTACTTTCTCCTGATGGGACACATCATCTTTATATTTCCTCTTGCTATATTCCTTGACTTTCTCCTGATGGGAGACATCTTCTTTATATTTCCTCTTGCTATATTCCTTTACTTTCTCCTGATGGGAGACATCTTGTTTATATTTCTTTTTGCTCTGTTCTTTCTTTTTCTCTTGATGGGAGACATCTTTATTTATATTTCTCCTTACTAAATTCCTTTGACTTTCTCTTGATGGGACACATTCTCTCTATATTTTCTTCTTGATACGTACATCTTTTTCTCTCTATGCATCTTATTATCTGCATACATCTTTTTTCTTATTAATTTTACCTTCTCCTTATCAATCATGTGGTACTGGGATCGTTTCTTGAAGTCTTCTTACATTTTAAATACTTTGAAAAGCTGATATTTACTTTTGGAGCCAACCCTATTGACACCCACATTTGTCTCCTCTTCATAAAGCTTTGATGTATCTTTTACTTCTGGTAAATCACTAATTTTTAAACTGTCTGCAGCAACACTTGCATCATCAGCATTCTTCCGTCTTAAATTATACCCTTCTGAAATGGAATTTTTGACTTTACAGTAACCATAGCACATCTTGATTGATTGATTGATCAGTGTTTGACGTTGCCTTACACAAACAACTGTCTCATAATGGTTACCACTACTATTTGCTAAATACAGCCCCTGATTTGACTGTCCATTATTACAACTGTACTGAAGCCAGCTATTATTAAAATATGTAAAAATATTAACACCTAAAAGATCTGCTGCTGCCTGAATCTCTACCTCTGTAGCCCAACTACTAATAAGGTCCATCCTTGACTCACTAAGATATTGTGAAACAGAGGAATACTCGCTTCTCAAAAGACTCTTGTATCTCACAGGATTGCTTTTTAACTGCTTCACAACAGCTAACCTAATCTTCCTATGATTTTTCTGAGTGCCACTAATACCTACACTGACTGCCCTAAAAAAACAGGCTCCATCACCAACTATTTTCTCAGTCTGACAAGGTTCACCTAACTCAACACCCCCAGAAGGTACAGAATCAACCTTCTCTGACTCAATATTTAGCTGTTTACACAATGCATCAGCTACCTCTTTAGAGACTGGATTAAACTCAAAACTTGTAGTCCTGACATCATTGACAAATTCAACATCAGAGTCAACCTGGTCAGCAGTCAACTTTGTCCTCTTTGATGTAAATTTTCTCAAGGATGCCCTACGTTTTTCACCTCTACAGCTGTCTAAACTAAACATGGTCTGTTCAGTGTACTCACCTAAATCCAAATTAAACTCCCTCACCATCTCCACGTCATCTGTAAGATCTGTGCTAATCTCCCTCACCATCTCCACGTCATCTGTAAGATCTGAACTAAACTCCCTCACCATCTCCACGTCATCTGTAAAATCTGAACTAAACTCCCTCACCATCTCTATGTCATCTGTAAGATCTGAACTAAACTCCCTCACCATCTCCACGTCATCTGTAAGATCTGTAAAGGCTAAACTCCCTCACCATCTCCACTCATCTGTAAGACTCTGTACTAAACTCCCTCACCATCTCCACGTCATCTGTAAGATCTGTACTAAACTCCTTCACCATCTCCATGTCTGTATGATCTGAACTAAACTCCCTCACCAACTCCACATCATCTCCAAGACCCAAAGACAACTCCTGACTTTCAAAAAGAGGGACTTCTGTGAATGACAACTCCACTGATCTCAAACTCCTTACAAGTTACGTTCATACTATCTGCAAACCTATGAATGTAGTTGCAAAGCTGATCCAGACTACTAAAATACACAGCTACACTCCTCCCGCTCTCATCCACCATCCCAGCTGCACTGCGTGCATGAGAATCCACTACTGCATACTGTCCCTCTTGACTGATGATGGCAGAGGTACTGCCACTCACTGTGAAAAAGCAGGTTTCGTACTTTGTGCACATCTTTTCCAATCCAGCACGGAGAGTGGTGTGCACACCTTCATCAATAAACTCTCCCTCAACTACACCAACTTCTCCTAATACAAAATCCCCATACTCAAACTCATACTGCTTCCCATCAATCACTCGGTCTTTGGGCAGATCGAAAACACCAAGCCGTTCTGCTCCAGCACTAATCTGATCACTGTCACGCAAATCAGTGTACAACTCATCACCTGAAACTAGCACTTTATCCAAAGTGTCAGGCTGCCATGTAAACACACTGTCTACAGTGTGGTTGGCCAACGCTACTAAGCTCACTGCTGCACACTGAAGTCCACCATAAACAAACCGAGGATCACCCTGGTGAAATGTTCCTCGAACTGACCCAACATAACATGAACTGCTATCCTCACCCCCACTTGTAGCTTTTCTTCCTGCCACACTCTTACCTACATCCACATCACTTTCCTTTACAGCAATCCTGGAAACACAATACTCCTGTGGATCCAAAGACTCCTTCAGTTTCCTGATGTGCATCATCAGGTCATTGAAGCAGGTGTTCAACACAACAACAGAGGTTCCAATCTCTGTTGCCAAACCCTCATGATTGCGTATCCCACAATCTACAACTGCAAAGTACTCCTTATGCCAGATAACCAGACTTGCAGCACCATCCAGATACAGAAGACACATTCCATCCCTCAGCAAGTACTCCTGAACCTTCTCTTCCATGTTCATGTCCTCTTCAGATCCATCAAAAGGTCTGTAACTTGCCTTACTGATTTTTACGTTCCACCTCCTGCCAAATAAACTATGCTGTTCAACCAACTTGCATCGCTCCGTGTTTCTGCCACTTGCCTCACATTCCCTTGCTATGAACGCTTCCAACTTCTTCCCCTCTACACTGACCTCATCCATATCTGATGCACGCCAAGTACAAACAGGAGAAAGTGCATGTTTGATTGCCGCTGCAACACTGCATGAAACGAGTGTGTGAGGATCAGGACTATCTGACACAGTCTTGACCGTAGTACCTGCAACCAGGTGAACCGGCATGTCTGTTGAACACAAACAAGGATTAGAGGCGGTCCTACCTTTGGTGGCTTCTTGAGTGCGCTGCAAGCCACCAACGTCTGGCTCCTGGGCAGCCATCGGAACCCCCTCTGGACAGGTGGGCACTGGCACGACACAGACAGACACCGGGGTTGGTGTGGCCTCAGCACTGCAGGCAGACACCTGGCGCGGTGTGGCCTCAACCTATGAAGACAAAAAACAATTACTTTACAGGAAAAACAACAAATCTATATGAAAAAATTGGATTAAAGTTCTCTCAATTTAGCTAGTTCAATCATATTGACATACATTTCAGGAATCATTCTTCACAAATCTACACCAACCTTATCCATCGCTGCGTCTGGCTCAACTTCTGCCAACACCGGTGCACGTGCTGCAGGTAGCCTCTGTAAAAAACAAACAACATCTTTAATAACAAATCAACAACAAAATGGCAGTAGGGCTTTTTCAAAACCATGACATTATACCACAAAAGTTCTGCATTAAAAACATGACAAACCTGCTGCCTAGCCCGCTTCTGCTTAGTGACAGCAGGTCTACGACGAGGTTCCAGAGGCACAGACTAGAGTGAAAGAGAACACAATTTCAGCATCTTGGAATGATCTCCTCAAAATATCGACAATATCCTTCAGATAAAGTGGATGGTGGAATACAAGTCATTTGACAATGTCATTTCATCAACACCTCAATAAAGCTGTCAACTAATTACCTGTTTGCCTGCTGGAACGTCGCCAAGAGCCGATGGAGAAACTTTTTCCATGGCAGCCAGAATTGACGTAGAGAACCGGACAGGATTTAGTGGGATGAAGCACTCCCTCAGAACCACCGGAGTGCCATCCGCCTGTCAAATACACAAAAATCATTGCTGACTATCACTTTTTCAATAAAAACACAATCACATCAACTAAATTCACCAACATCAAGTAATACTGAAAAGAGTAAAAACAAACCTGGCGGTGAACCATCGTCTCTTTGGGTGGAGCAGAGACTTGCTTTGCTCCGCCCGAATGGTCCTTCTGTTATGTCCAAAGAAGAATAAAGATGAATAAAATAATTACTTTAAATATGACAATTATTTAAAAAAAAAAAAAAATTATTTACACCCTTACCTTCCTGCCCGATTCCACCGACGTCCGCGTGGAAGGAGGTGGACGTGTAGCGATGTCCTTCCTCTTCCGAACTTTGGGAGGAGTCCTTGTGCGGTGTAGCTTAGGAAACACCATATGCGGTGGCAGCGGTGGTTGAACTGCCGGTGTTTCGAGTTCCTGCGCGGCGGCCCACCACAGAAACTGCACAAGGATCTGCATCCCGTAGTTGTCGCTGAGGTGAACCTGTAAATGCAAACAAAAAATATGAACCAATATTAACAGGAATTTTGGTAAAATGTGGTATACATACTGTCCAGTGATCATATCAAAAAAACATTTTAAACTTACCCCATCAGGGGCCCACAGGTCTGTATTTGACCGGGGAAACCATTCGGCAAGGTGAAAGTACCTAACACCTAAAAAAAAAAAAAACGAATCATATATGACAAAGTACATGTTTAACATCAAATTCTTTGTTTACAATCAGTTATGGAAAAATTGACCATTTAGCCTACTTTCCTACAACATAATCCATCATCTTGCCATAGAAGGTTGACATTTTTTCTGATTCTTACCTTGAGCTTTTGCCGTTCGATGAAATTCCTGCCTCATCAGTTCCTGGTACCCCGGGTCGACGGTTAGGCGCGGGACAAAATCCACTACATATACCTAGAAAAAGAAGAGGAAATTCTAAATTAGTCATTGCTAATGACAACTTGAAAATGTCACAACATTAAAAATCTATAAAGTACCTTCGGCCAGCGACTGCGAACAGCCTTCAAGTAATGGCCAAAGGCCTGTCCCGCTTCATCGATGGTGCGGCTGGCCGTAAGGTTGTTGCTGGGTGCCATGACACAGACTGCGTCTGGGCGCAGAGCAAGCTCAGGACGAGCAAGCTCGGCACGCAACTGGTCAGCGGAGGCACCAGGAACTGAGAACACGCCAAAGGAGTAACGACCCTCTGGGAAGTTCACAATTCCGTCAGCAACGGCTCTGAGATGCGAGTCTGCCAGCAGAAGGACGGACTGGGGATGAAGAAAAGAAAAAAAATGATGAGAATTAAAGCTTTTCAGCATTATATTTTTAGATCATTTCATCTAGAAACGCATCTTACTTTCTTGTCTGGCGACTCGGCAGGAGGGACCAGTTTGTACTGTTGCCCAGTCAACATACTCTCGGTCCACTTGCTCACTTTGTGGCGGTGACCTGTGCCACGTACTATGGACATAGAAACATAAAACTTTAGTTAATGAATCATACAATTTACACCAGTTTGAAGCACAATAGAAAAATCATTACATACGTGCGCAACCCTCAGTGGGGAGCATTTCCTTGCCAATTCGCATGGTTAGTGTGAATCGGCGTGCCTCCCGCTCCCGGGCGGCCTGCTGGCGAAGGTGGTTCTTTCCACGCGGCATCCTTAAAAGACAAAATCGTAAATACAGTACCATACTTTATGAACTGACCTGCAATTTTTTGGGTGCAATGTGTCAAAGATAACTCAATACACTTAAATTCATATTCAACCATTTATATTCATCTATAAAAATGCATATAGTGCGTGGCAAAATGATATTCATATGATTTCTACATGTTATTGCTTACAATACACCACAGTAGAATCTGTACGTAGAGCTGCTCCAATAACTTTACAGATGTTTCAATACCATTTTCCCTCCCAATACCTGTCCTGATGCTTGTCTTGTAGTTATCAGCCAATAACAAGCACCAATACCTCTATGCAGTATGTAAAAGATCATATTGCATCTTAATGACTGTGATAATTGTGGTAAAGCCTGGCTCAGGTTAAACATGTAAAATATTAATGTATAGCAAACTGCATTAAAAAAAAAAAAAAAAAAAAAAGAGTCTTTATCCTGGGAGAATCCAGTGTGAAATACTGCCACACCACCAACATGAGCAATAGTCATTTTCAGTTTAAAAATGATGTGATGCTGAAACATCAAACACAGTAAACATGTCACAACAGCTTTACAACACACAGCTCAGGTTCCCTGAAAAGCTCACAAACTTCCCTAAAGACATTCAGCTCATACTAAACTTTCTGCACTTAAACATTATTATCAGAGAAATGTTATACATTATAAACTCAAGCCATCAACTTGTAACACTGCCACAGCTTGAATGGGGAAAGTCTTAGCTTTCAGATAAAAAAAAAAATCTCTTTCTAACTATTATAGTTTTTATTTTACAGCAACTTAAACAGGACTATGCAAGCAGGCTTTGTATTGTAGCTGCAACATTTTTTTTGTGCCTGTGATGCAGAACATGGCAAGCCGACCTAAGATGGCAGAGCTGCACGCCAAACGTTTCCAAAATGCTGTCCCCACAGAAATCTCCCTAAAAACTACAATATCACCTGCTATGTTTATCTTGTTACTTTGCACTGCACATAGCGAAGAATGATGATGACATCGACTTGTAACACTGCCACAGCTTGAAAGGGGAAACTCTTAGCTTTCAGATAAAAAAAAAATTATCTTTCTACCTATTATAGTTTTTATTTTACATCAACTTAAACGGGACTATACAAGCAGGGCCCCCCCCCCCCCCCCCGAACCGGCCTTAAAATGGCCGCGCTTCGCGCCTAACGTGTCCAGAGCTGTCTGGACTCGACATAAATGCAAGCTAACCGAGCACATGGTGACAATAAAATCCAACAATGCAGCATGCTCACACTGTGTTAATTAAACGGGACTATACAAGCAGCAGCAGCAGCAGCCGCAGCCCCCCCGCGAACCGGACTTTTAAAATGGCGCTGCTGCGCGCCAAACGTCTCCAGAGCTGTCTGGACTCGACAGAAATGCAAGCTAACCGAGCACATGGTGACAATGAAAACCAACACTGCAGCATGCTCACACTGTGTTAATTTAAAAATAAACTTACCTTGTGTCGGTGGAAAGACGGCTGCAGAAAAAAACTCTCCAAAACTCCTCCTCAAAACTCCTCCTCAAAACTCCTCCACAAAACTCCTCCACAAAACTCCTCCAAACAAACTCCTCCAGAAAAACTCCTCCAAATTACTCCTCAAACTGCTCCTAAAGCTCTCCAAATCACTCCCAGACTGCTCTTGCTAGCTGCTCAGATGGTAGTTTGCCCTCTCATGCGCCGAAACACACTCAAAGGAAACCAGGCGTTCGAAGACCGGGAGGCATTTATATGGAGACGTTTCGAAATAATCTCAGCCAATCAACACGAGTTGCCAGAAAACAACCTGTGGTATTGGTCTAAATGCACATGATCAAGTTTGACAGAGAAAAACCTCCTGCAACAGGAAGCAACATGTCAAAATAAAAGCACATGTCCACAAAAAGGAAGTGACTTTTAGATAAAAAATAACAAATGTTATTTAAACAATTTTCTACATGTTTTCACTCATTTTAACATCTTAATACCCCCACACACTTACAATAGTTGACCAATAAGACTTTTTTTAAAAAAATGTGTGTTGTACAATAAAATACAACAAAAAAAACTAATCAATAACAATAAATTTTAAAAAATTACACAAAAATACACCAGTAAATGATATACCAGTAGCTGTTTTACTGAATGTTTTTAGGACACCTGCAAATATCAATAATCACCAATAGGCAATAATTTACTGTGCTGATAATAATAGTTTATTTAATTAAAACCTTGTGAACTGAGATGAGTAATCTCAAGATTACTCCGAGGTGAACACATGTAGCAATTTATTGTAACATCAATTCATTGCACGCTTCATTAACACATTTATTACAACAAAACAGGATACCTTTTGTTATAACATTGCAGGAAATTCGTCAGCACAATTACACAAACATAGCAGACAAACACATCACTTGCACAAAATCCATCAAAAGAGAGAATCATGTCCCACTTTACCTGATAGTCTGCTTTCAGCACCAAAGTAATAATGTGTCTACTTTAACAGCAATCGGTTTCACTTATCTCTGCCTTAAGTTGCTTCATCATCACCACGTACCTGTTTTGTGATGGTTTTTAAAGGAAGGGTTGATGTCTTCACATGCACACACAGAGAGCAAATACATTTCATACTAAACAACTTCTCAAGTCACTAACAATTTTGTAGTCTCTGCTGATACAGTAGCCTACTACTGTGAAATTTTCTGAGTGGTTGGAACATAAATCTAAAATATTTTGACAGTCCTCAGATTCCTTTCCATAAAGTTTCAGTCTGACATCCTGCATCTGGCAAACCAAGGAAATGAAGTGGCTCTGCACAGTTTTGCTGGAAGAGAAGAAATGAGAAAAAAGAAGTTTAAAAGTTTACATATAATTGTAAATAATGTTTCAATCACTTTTGATATGGATGGAAATGCTGCAAGTTTACACAGCTAGTTTGTGTCACGGATAACATTCAGTCCCCAATACAGCATGCACTTATGCATAGGAAATTAAAAATTAATATATGGCATCTGAAGTTACAAACATAAAGTATAAACATGACTTTCAAGGTCAAAAAACATAACAGCTGCAACTACTAGAAAATAACTATTTGACAATCTAACATATCATTTTACACATTTTCAAATATGCTGAGATTAATATAAGACAAATATATTTACCAAAATGGCTAATTCAAATGCATTCCTTTTACCAGTAGCTCAATAAGTTTTTTAAAAAAAATCTTAACATACATACATGTTCAAATTCAAACCAACTCAAGACAGACTGCCACTTACTCATGTTTTCCTGATTAACTAAAATCAATTAGCTTTAAAAATGAATGACCTTCCCAATTTGCATTCAATCGTGATTCAAATGGCCTTTAGTCAGTTCCCAGAGTCAGAACCAGGCATGGAGAAGCGTCATTCAACTTCTGTGCTCCACATATGTCTGGAACAAACTGGCAGAAAAACTCTCATAACCTGAAACACTCAAATTAAAGACCCACCTGCTCTAAACTACATGTAAAGACAGATTTTATTCAGGAGTTTTAAACTGCATGGTCTCATAAGACTCTTTCACTATTCTCTCTTTTCAAAACAGGCTTTCTTTTATTGTTTTACCTAATATTTAATTTCTTCTGTACCCTGCTGCAATGCTTTTAAAGCTTTATCCAAATCACATTGAATTGCTGTGTGACACAAATGTACTGTACAAATAAACTTACCATGCCTTCATACAAGATAAGGTCAGTTATTAACCACCAAAGAATAGATGTACAGGTAATGCTGTACAGATCTGAATGAACACTGGCACAGGTGTCGTAGAGAAAAACCCCAATGGCAGTGAGGTCATCAGGTAACGTCATAGCTGCACAAAAGTGATGTCACTTTGAAAAAACCCATATGACCATTTCTTGTGAAAGCTTAAGCCAAACACTTTGGAAATAGGAGGAAGATTACTTCGATACCTAAATGATGTGCATTTACTTGGAAAAATGAATTTACTGCACCATTTCAATAACTTATGATACTAAATCACCTATAATTATTACAAGTTACAAACTTGGCCTCGCCATGAAACTCAAAACAGATATAACTCTGGCATAAAACATGATATCTGCACCAAAATTGTTACGCACGATGTCGAGCAAATGCTGAACACACCTATATTGCCAGTTCCGGATTACGCCTTAGCCCCGCCCCCTCAGGACAGGAAGTGCCTGTAAATAAAACACGAATGGCCAGATCTCTACCAAACTTGGCACAGATGATGATGTTCATAACCTGATCTCATATACATGGACACATGTTCCAGAATTTTCAATGTGGCTCTATAGCGCCCCCTACAAACCTTCAAATGAACATTTTGGCTGACCCGATCAACCGAAGACCATGAAATTCAGCACCCTGGTAGAACATGACACGGATTCCATGGATACGTGTTCCTGAAGTTTAAATGTGGCTCTACAGCGCCCCCTACAAACCTTCAAATCATCATTTTGAGCTCCCACATCAACCAAACGCCATGAAATTCGGCACACTGGTACAACATGACACAGACTACGCGGTGCATAGGCCTGAGCGGCGCCAGAGGTGCGAGGGCCTTCATCGCCGCTTGCGGCTTTAATTAGGCCCGAGCACCGAAGGCGGTGCGAAGGCCTATTGAAACTCTAGCGTTTATTCCGGATTATTATTCTTCTCTCAAATGAATTGCATTTTTGGGGGCCTGAACATGCTTGAAAAGTCACCAAATTTTGGCTACCCCCCCAGACGAATCTGAAAAATTTCGTATTTTGGCGTTTTCGTGACCGCTCAGGCAAAACTGCGCGAGAGCGCCACCTTTTGTAAAGTCCCCAGAACTGCATGTCACCGATCTTTACGAAATTCGGTACACTTGTTCGACATGTCGGGGCGGACAAAAAAGCCTCTTAACGTCGTGGTGCCAGGTCTACAGGAAGTCGGCCATTTTGGGTCAAAGTGGCCATTTTGGCGTTTCACTCACGTCGCATTTGCGTTAACTCCTCATAAATCGCAAATGGTACGGTCACCCCGATGGTCTCTTTGTGTTCAGAAGGCATGTGAGATTTCTAGTTGTGCTCTGCATTCAGAAATCTGCAAGCGTGTGGAGGGGGCGGAGCCTCAAAGTTGACCTTCTCGCCATGAAACACGAAACTGATATAACTCTGGCATAAAACCAGATATCTGCACCAAAATTGCTACGTATGATGCTGGTCAGATGCTGAACACACCTATATGACCATTTCCGGTTTTCACCTTAGCCCCGCCCCCTGGGGACAGGAAGTGTCACTTTTCAGTGCTTGGGGTCCAGAACTTCATTGATGAAGCCGATGGATTTGAAAGTGCTTCCGAACGTGTCAAACCCTTCCACGATGCCACAATAAAAAACTCAAGTCGATACGCCAAACGTAACCATGGCGAATATCAGCCCAACGCCATGGAAACAGGAAGTACATGGAAATGACACAGAGAAAGGTCCGATCTCCACCAAACTTGCTACAGATGATGATGGTCATCCCCTGACTCATTCACGTGGAGATGTTTCGGATATCTTTAAAAATGGCTCAATAGCGCCCCCTACAAATCTTCAAATGATCAGCCCCGCCCACCACAATGACCCACAAGCATGAAATTTGGCACAGTGGTAGAACATGTCAGGACCTACAAAAAACCCTCTTGGACCATTTGGATTAATACGACAGGAAGTCGGCCATTTTGAAAAAAGTGCCATTTTTCTGACGATTTCTTGATGACATATTTGCGTTAACTCCTCAGAGACCGCTAATGGTACAGCCATCACGATGGTCTCTTTGTGTTCACAAGGCATGTGAGATTTCTAGTTGTGCTCTGCATTAAGAAATCTGTAAGCGTGTGGAGGGGGCGGAGCCTAAAAGGTGACCTTCTCGCCATGAAACACGACACTCATATAACTCTGGCATAAAACCAGATATCTGCACCAAAATTGGTACGTGTGATGCTGGTCAGATGCTGAACACACCTATATGACCATTTCCGGTTTTCACCTTAGCCCCGCCCCCTGCGGACAGGAAGTGCCTGTAAATAACATCACGGATGGCCAGATCTCTACCAAACTTGGCACAGATGATGATGTTCATAACCTGATCTCATTTACATGGACACATGTTCCAGAATTTTCAATGTGGCTCTATAGCGCCCCCTACAAACCTTCAAATGATCATTTTGGCTGACCCGATCAACCGAAGGCCATGAAATTCAGCACACTGGTAGAACATGACACGGATTCCATGGATACGTGTTCCTGAAGTTTAAATGTGGCTCTACAGCGCCCCCTACAAACCTTTAAATGATCATTCTGAGCTAACACATCAACCAAACGCCATGAAATTCGGCACACTGGTAGAACATGACACGGACTACGCGGTGCATAGGCCTGAGCGGCGCCAGAGGTGCGAGGGCCTTCATCGCCGCTTGCGGCTTTAATTAGGCCCGAGCACCGAAGGCGGTGCGAAGGCCTATTGTAACTCTAGCGTTTATTCTTAATTATTATTAGGCCCGAGCACCGAAGGCGGTGCGAAGGCCTATTGTAATGCAAGCGTTTATTCTTCGTTATTATTATTCTTTTTATTCTCCCGTCAAATGAATCGCATTTTTGGGGGCCTGAACATGCTCGAAAAGTCACCAAATTTTGGCTACCCCCCCATTTAAAATCGAAAAATTTCATAATTTGGCATTTTCGTGACCGCTCGGGCAAAAATGCGCTCTAGCGCCACCTTTTGCAAGGTCCCCAGAACTGCATGTCACCGATTTTTACGAAACTCGGTACACTTGTTCTACATGTCGGGGCGGACAAAAAAGCCTCTTAACGTCGTGGTGCCAGGTCTACAGGAAGTCGGCCATTTTGGGTCAAAGTCGCCATTTTGGCGTTTCACTCACGTCGCATTTGCGTTAACTCCTCATAAACCGCAAATGGTACGGTCACCCCGATGGTCTCTTTGTGTTCAGAAGGCATGTGAGATTTCTAGTTGTGCTCTGCATTCAGAAATCTGCAAGCGTGTGGAGGGGGCGGAGCCTCAAAGTTGACCTTCTCGCCATGAAACACGAAACTGATATAACTCTGGCATAAAACCAGATATCTGCACCAAAATTGCTACGTGTGATGCCGGTCAGATGCTGAACACACCTATATGACCATTTCCGGTTTTCGCCTTAGCCCCGCCCCCTGGCGACAGGAAGTGTCACTTTTCAGTGTTTGGGGTCCAGAACTTCAATGATGAAGCCGATGGATTTGAAAGTGCTTCCAAACGTGTCAAACCCTTCCATGATGCCACAATAAAAAACTCAAGTCGATACGCCAAACGCAACCATGGCGAATATCAGCCCAACGCCATGGAAACAGGAAGTACATGGAAATGACACAAAGAAAGGTCCGATCTCCACCAAACTTGCTACAGATGATGATGGTCATCCCCTGAACTCATTCACGTGGAGATATTTCGGATATCTTTAAAAATGGCTCAATAGCGCCCCCTACAAATCTTCAAATGATCAGCCCCGCCCACCACAATGACCCACAAGCATGAAATTTGGCACAGTGGTAGAACATGTCAGGACCTACAAAAAACCCTCTTGGACCATTTGGATTAATCCGACAGGAAGTCGGCCATTTTGAAAAAATTGTCATTTTTCGGATGATTTCTTGATGACATATTTGCGTTAACTCCTCAGAGACCGCTAATGGTACAGCCATCACGATGGTCTCTTTGTGTTCACAAGGCATGTGAGATTTCTAGTTGTGCTCTGCATTAAGAAATCTGTAAGCGTGTGGAGGGGGCGGAGCCTAAAAGGTGACCTTCTCGCCATGAAACACGACACTCATATAACTCTGGCATAAAACCAGATATCTGCACCAAACTTGGTACGTGTGATGCTGGTCAGATGCTGAACACACCTATATGACCATTTCCGGTTTTCACCTTGGCCCCGCCCCCTCGGGACAGGAAGTGCCTGTAAATAAGACATGGATGGCCAGATCTCTACCAAACATGGCACAGATGATGATGTTCATAACCTGATGTCATTTACATGGACACATGTTCCAGAATTTTTACTGTGGCTCGACAGCGCCCCCTACAAACCTTCAAATGATCATTTTGGCCTACCAGATCAACCGAAGGCCATGAAATTCAGCACACTGGTAGAACATTGCACGGATTACATGGACACGTGTTCTACAAGTTTAAATATGGCTCTACAGCGCCCCCTACAAACCTTCAAATGATCATTTTGGGCTACCAGAACAACCGAAGGCCATGAAATTCAACACACTGGTAGAACATGGACAGATCTTTCAGAAATTTATATGTGGCTCGACAGCGCCCCCTGCAAACATTCAAATGATCATGTTGGCCAACCCGATCAACCAAAGGCCATGAAATTCAGCACACTCGTAGAACATGACACGGATTCCATGGATACGTGTTCCTGAAGTTTAAATGTGGCTCTACAGCGCCCCCTACAAACCTTTAAATGATCATTCTGAGCTAACACATCAACCAAACGCCATGAAATTCGGCACACTGGTAGAACATGACACGGACTACGCGGTGCATAGGCCTGAGCGGCGCCAGAGGTGCGAGGGCCTTCATCGCCGCTTGCGGCTTTAATTATTATTATTATTATTCTTCTTCCGCACATATTTTGCCATTTTTGGGGGCCTGAACATGCTCAAAAACTCACCAAATTTTGGCTACCCCCATATTCGTAATCGAAAAATTTAAGAATTTGCCATTTTCGGGACCGCACATAGCTCTCTAGCGCCACCTTTTGCGATTATGCCAGAACTGCATGTTGCAGAATTTTACCAAATTCGGTACACTTATTCTACATGTTGATACGGACTAAAAAGCCTCTTGGACCCATGCTCTAAGGTCAACAGGAAGTCGGCCATCTTGGATCAAAGTCGCCATTTTGGCGTTTACTCACATCGCATTTGCGTTAACTCCTCATAAACCGCAATTCGCACGGTCACCACGATGGTCTCTATGTGTTCAGAAGGCATGTGACATTTCTAGTTGTGCTCTGCATTCAGAAATCTGTTAGCGTTTGGAGGGGGCGGAGCCTCAAACATGACCTTCTCGCCATGTAACACGAAACTGATATAACTCTGGCATTAAACCAGATATATACACGAAAATTGCGACGTGTGATGCTGGTCATATGCTGAACACACCTATATGACCATTTCCGGATTTTATAATTAGCCCCCCCCCCCCTGGGCGGTGCCGCAAATTTAGCCTCCTCGCCATGAAACACGAAACTGATATAACTCTGTCATAAAACTAGATATCTGCACCAAAATTGATACATGTGATGCTGGTCAGATGCTGAACACATCTGTGTGACCACTTCCGGTTTTCGTCTAAGCCCCGCCCCCTGGGGACAGGAAGTGTTGCTTTTCAGTGTCTGGGGTCCACAACTTCAATGATCAAGCCCAGGGACTTGAAAGTGCTTCACAACGTCTCAAACCCTTCCATGATGATGCAATAAAAACCTCAAGTCGATTCGCCAAACGTAACCATGGCGAATATCAGCCCAACGCCATCGACACAGGAAGTGCATGGAAATGAACCAAAGGAAGGTCCGATCTCCACCAAACTTGCTACAGATGATGATGGTCATGCTCTGAACTCATTCACATGGAGATATTTTGGATATCTTAAAAAAAGGCTCAATAGCGCCCCCTACAAATCTTTAAATGATTAGCCCCGCCCACCACAATGACCCACAAGCATGAAATTCGGCACAGTGGTAGAACATGTCAGGACCTACAAAATGAGAATCAGGTTCGTTTTGATCAAATCGACAGGAAGTCGGCCATTTTGAAAAAACTGTCATTTTTCGCCTCTTTTCGGACGATTTCTTTATGACATATTTGCGTTAACTCCTCAGAGACCGCTAATGGTACAGCCATCACGATGGTCTCTTTGTGTTCACAAGGCATGTGAGATTTCTAGTTGTGCTCTGCATTCAGAAATCTGCAAGCGTGTGGAGGGGGCGGAGCCTAAAAGGTGACCTTCTCGCCATGAAACACGAAACTCATATAACTCTGGCATAAAACCAGATATCTGCACCAAACTTGGTACGTGTGATGCTGGTCAGATGCTGAACACACCTATATGACCATTTCCGGTTTTCACCTTAGCCCCGCCCCCTCCGGACAGGAAGTGCCTGTAAATAACACACAGATGGCCAGATCTCTACCAAACTTGGCACAGATGATGATGTTCATAACCTGATCTCATTTACATGGACACATGTTCCAGAATTTTTAATGTGGCTCTACAGCGCCCCCTACAAACCTTCTAATGATCATTTTGGCCTACCAGATCAACCGAAGGCCATGAAATTCAGCACACTGGTAGAACATGACAAGGATTACATGGACACGTGTTCCTGAAGTTTAAATGTGGCTCTACAGCGCCCCCTACAAACCTTCAAATGATCATTCTGAGCTAACACATCAACCAAACGCCATGAAATTCAGCACACTGGTAGAACATGACACGGACTACGCGGTGCATAGGCCTGAGCGGCGCCAGAGGTGCGAGGGCCTTCATCGCCGCTTGCGGCTTTAATTAGGCCCGAGCACCGAAGGCGGTGCGAAGGCCTATTGAAACCCTCACGTTTATTAGGCTCGAGCACCGAAGGCGGTGCGAAGGCCTATTGTAATCAAGCGTTTATTCTTCTTATTATTCTTCTTCCTTTCAAAATGAATTGCATTTTTGGGGGCCTGAACATGCTCGAAAAGTCACCAAATTTTGGCTACCCCCCCATTTAAAATCGAAAAATTTCATAATTTGGCGTTTTCGTGACCGCTCGGGCAAAACTGCGCTCTAGCGCCACCTTTTGCAAGGTCCCCAGAACTGCATGTCACCGATTTTTACGAAATTCGGTACACTTGTTCTACATGTCGGGGCGGACAAAAAAGCCTCTTAACGTCGTGGTGCCAGGTCTACAGGAAGTCGGCCATTTTGGGTCAAAGTCGCCATTTTGGCGTTTCACTCACGTCGCATTTGCGTTAACTCCTCATAAACCGCAAATGGTACGGTCACCCCGATGGTCTCTTTGTGTTCAGAAGGCATGTGACATTTCTAGTTGTGCTCTGCATTCAGAAATCTGCAAGCGTGTGGAGGGGGCGGAGCCTGAAAGTTGACCTTCTCGCCATGAAACACGAAACTGATATAACTCTGGCATAAAACCAGATATCTGCACCAAAATTGCTACGTGTGATGCTGGTCAGATGCTGAACACACCTATATCACCATTTCCGGTTTTCGCCTTAGCCCCGCCCCCTGGGGACAGGAAGTGTCACTTTTCAGTGTCTGGGGTCCAGAACTGCAATGAGGAGGCCGATGGATTTGAAAGTGCTTCCAAGCGTGTCAAACCCTTCCACGATGCCACAATAAAAAACTCAAGTCGATACGCCAAACGCAACCATGGCGAATATCAGCCCAACGCCATGGAAACAGGAAGTACATGGAAATGACACAAAGAAAGGTCCGATCTCCACCAAACTTGCTACAGATGATGATGGTCAACCCCTGAACTCATTCACGTGGAGATATTTTGGATATCTTTAAAAATGGCTCAATAGCGCCCCCTACAAATCTTCAAATGATCAGCCCCGCCCACCACAATGACCCACAAGCATGAAATTTGGCACAGTGGTAGAACATATCAGGACCTACAAAAAACCCTCTTGGACCATTTGGATTAATACGACAGGAAGTCGGCCATTTTGAAAAAATTGTCATTTTTCGGATGATTTCTTGATGACATATTTGCGTTAACTCCTCAGAGACCGCTAATGGTACAGCCATCACGATGGTCTCTTTGTGTTCACAAGGCATGTGGGATTTCTAGTTGTGCTCTGCATTCAGAAATCTGCAAGCGTGTGGAGGGGGCGGAGCCTGAAAGGTGACCTTCTCGCCATGAAACACGACACTCATATAACTCTGGCATAAAACCAGATATCTGCACCAAACTTGGTACGTATGATGCCGGTCAGATGCTGAACACACCTAGATGACCATTTCCGGTTTTCACCTTGGCCCCGCCCCCTCGGGACAGGAAGTGCCTGTAAATAAGACATGGATGGCCAGATCTCTACCAAACATGGCACAGATGATGATGTTCATAACCTGATGTCATTTACATGGACACATGTTACAGAATTTTTACTGTGGCTCGACAGCGCCCCCTACAAACCTTCAAATGATCATTTTGGCCTACCAGATCAACCGAAGGCCATGAAATTCAGCACACTGGTAGAGCATGACACGGATTACATGGACATATGTTCCAGAACTGTAAATGTGGCTCTATAGCGCCCCCTACAAACCTTCAAATGAGTATTTTGGGCTAACAAAACAACCGAAGTCCATGAAATTCAGCACACTGGTAGAACATGGACAGATTTTTCAGAAATTTATATGTGGCTCGACAGCGCCCCCTGCAAACATTCAAATGATCATGTTGGCCGACCCGATCAACCAAAGGCCATGAAATTCAGCACACTGGTAGAACATGACACAGATTCCATGGATACGTGTTCCTGAAGTTTAAATGTGGCTCTACAGCGCCCCCTACAAACCTTCAAATGATCATTCTGAGGTAACACATCAACCGAACGCCATGGAATTAAGCACACTGGTAGAACATGACACAGATTCCATGGATACGTGTTCCTGAAGTGTAAATGTGGCTCTACAGCGCCCCCTACAAACCTTCAAATGATCATTTTAGGCGACCAGATCAACCGAAGGCCATGACATTCAGCACACTGGTAGAACATGACAAAGACTACGCGGTGCATAGGCCTGAGCGGCGCCAGAGGTGCGAGGGCCTTCATCGCCGCTTGCGGCTTTAATTAGGCCCGAGCACCGAAGGCGGTGCGAAGGCCTATTGAAATCTTGTTTATTATTCTTCTTATTTCTTCCTCTCCCAAAATGAATTGCATTTTTGGGGGCCTGAACATGCTCGAAAAGTCACCAAATTTTGGCTACCCCCCCATTTAAAATCGAAAAATTTCATAATTTGGCGTTTTCGTGACCGCTCGGGCAAAACTGCGCTCTAGCGCCACCTTTTGCAAGGTCCCCAGAACTGCATGTCACCGATCTTTACGAAATTCGGTACACTTGTTCTACATGTCGGGGCGGACAAAAAAGCCTCTTAACGTCGTGGTGCCAGGTCTACAGGAAGTCGGCCATTTTGGGTCAAAGTCGCCATTTTGGCGTTTCACTCACGTCGCATTTGCGTTAACTCCTCATAAACCGCAAATGGTACGGTCACCCCGATGGTCTCTTTGTGTTCACAAGGCATGTGAGATTTCTAGTTGTGCTCTGCATTCAGAAATCTGCAAGCGTGTGGAGGGGGCGGAGCCTGAAAGTTGACCTTCTCGCCATGAAACACGAAACTGATATAACTCTGGCATAAAACCAGATATCTGCACCAAAATTGCTACGTATGATGCCGGTCAGATGCTGAACACACCTATATGACCATTTCCGGTTTTCACCTTAGCCCCGCCCCCTCGGGACAGGAAGTGCCTGTAAATAAGACACGGATGGCCAGATCTCTACCAAACTTGGCACAGATGATGATGTTCATAACCTGATCTCATTTACATGGACACATGTTCCAGAATTTTCAATGTAGCTCTATAGCGCCCCCTACAAACCTTCAAATGATCATTTTGGCTGACCCGATCAACCGAAGGCCATGAAATTCAGCACACTGGTAGAACATGACACCGATTACATGGACATATGTTCCACAACTTTAAATGTGGCTCTATAGCGCCCCCTACAAACCTTCAAATGATCATTTTAGGCTAACAAAACAACCGAAGGCCATGAAATTCAGCACACTGGTAGAACATGGACAGATCTTTCAGAAATTTATATGTGGCTCTGCAGCGCCCCCTGCAAACATTCAAATGATCATTTTGGGCTGCCAGATCAACCGAAGGCCATGAAATTCGGCACACTGGTAGAACATGACACAGACTACGCGGTGCATAGGCCGGAGCGGCGCCAGAGGTGCGAGGGCCTTCATCGCCGCTTGCGGCTTTAATTCTTATTATTATTATTCTCCCGTCAAATGAATTGCATTTTTGGGGGCCTGAACATGCCCAAAAAGTCACCAAATTTTGGCTACCCCCCCATTTAAAATCGAAAAATTTCATATTTTGGCGTTTTCGTGACCGCTCGGGCGAAACTGCGCTCTAGCGCCACCTTTTGCAAGGTCCCCAGAACTGCATGTCACCGATTTTTACGAAACTCGGTACACTTGTTCTACATGTCGGGGCGGACAAAAAAGCCTCTTAACGTCGTGGTGCCAGGTCTACAGGAAGTCGGCCATTTTGGGTCAAAGTCGCCATTTTGGCGTTTCACTCACGTCGCATTTGCGTTAACTCCTCATAAACCGCAAATGGTACGGTCACCCCGATGGTCTCTTTTGTGTTCAGAAGGCATGTGAGATTTCTAGTTGTGCTCTGCATTCAGAAATCTGCAAGCGTGTGGAGGGGGCGGAGCCTGAAAGTTGACCTTCTCGCCATGAAACACGAAACTGATATAACTCTGGCATAAAACCAGATATCTGCACCAAAATTGCTACGTATGATGCCTGGTCGGATGCTGAACACACCTATATGACCATTTCCGGTTTTCGCCTTAGCCCCGCCCCCTGGCGACAGGAAGTGTCACTTTTCAGTGTTTGGGGTCCAGAACTTCATTGATGAAGCCGATGGATTTGAAAGTGCTTCCAAACGTGTCAAACCCTTCCACGATGCCACAATAAAAAACTCAAGTCGATACGCCAAACGCAACCATGGCGAATATCAACCCAACGCCATGGAAACAGGAAGTACATGGAAATGACACAAAGAAAGGTCCGATCTCCACCAAACTTGCTACAGATGATGATGGTCATGCCCTGAACTCATTCACGTGGAGATATTTTGGATATCTTTAAAAATGGCTCAATAGCGCCCCCTACAAATCTTCAAATGATCAGCCCCGCCCACCACAATGACCCACAAGCATGAAATTTGGCACAGTGGTAGAACATATCAGGACCTACAAAAAACCCTCTTGGACCATTTGGATTAATACGACAGGAAGTCGGCCATTTTGAAAAAAGTGCCATTTTTCTGACGATTTCTTGATGACATATTTACGTTAACTCCTCAGAGACCGCTAATGGTACAGCCATCACGATGGTCTCTTTGTGTTCACAAGGCATGTGAGATTTCTAGTTGTGCTCTGCATTAAGAAATCTGTAAGCGTGTGGAGGGGGCGGAGCCTAAAAGGTGACCTTCTCGCCATGAAACACGACACTCATATAACTCTGGCATAAAACCAGATATCTGCACCAAACTTGGTACGTGTGATGCTGGTCAGATGCTGAACACACCTATATGACCATTTCCGGTTTTCACCTTAGCCCTGCCCCCTCCGGACAGGAAGTGCCTGTAAATAAGACACGGATGGCCAGCTCTTGATCAAACTTGGCACAGATGATGATGTTCATAACCTGATCTCATTTACATGGACACATGTTCCAGAATTTTTAATGTGGCTCTACAGCGCCCCCTACAAACCTTCTAATGATCATTTTGGCCTACCAGATC
>JALJCO010013593.1:0-56691 GCA_023101725.1 Atherinomorus stipes | reverse complement strand
AGCTTCAGTCTCAGAGCAGCATGTAGTTGTTACAAGCCTAGAGCGGTTTCAGCGCCATAAATGGTATGTTTACTCCTTTAAGAAAATGCCTTGTCAGTGATGCATGTATCATCAAAATTTGAGATTATTTTGAATCAACACTTATGTGATTAATCACAATTAAAAATTTTAATCAGCTGACAGCCCTCGTGAAAACTTGATCTTATGTCAGTGTGTGTAGACCTGTTTTTAATATCCCAAAGTTGTTTTTATGTAAAGCACTTTGTGTTACTTTTTGTATGAAAGTGGTGGATATGAATGAGTTCTACAGTTGCAACCAAAATTATTCAACCCCTCTATAAATGAGGTTTATTAGCAAAATGTACAAATCAGCAACTGTTTGCAAAAAAACAAATAAAAAAAGAATGTTTTAAAAAGCTCAACAAAACTAATATTACAAGTGATTTCTCCTAATTCAGCACAAAATGTCACTTTTATTTAAAAGGATAAGTTTCTTTTTTTTTTCAACCCATATCTTATTTCCTAGGAGTTTATATGCATTTACTCACTGGTAAAATTTCTGTATCACTCTCACCCTTCGGGCGATATTACGCTGAGTCGCCCTTCGGCGTGCATCCATATAATGGCAGAGATGAGGTAGCCTCTCGATAAGACATTATCAGCAGCAAACCTCCTTCATATCACCAACAGGTTAAGTAGAATGAACAAATGAACGTCCTGTGAGTTCAGAGTTTCACAAATTGCAGTTTGTTGGTGTCCAGCGAGCTGCTCTTTTCAGCTGTGAGTGTAGAGAAAAGAACCCCCCTACTCTGTAACTAATAGAGAGTTATCCTTTAATGACCACTGCAGTCCCAAAATTATTCAATCCTGAATAGAATTCCTCATGAGTATATTTTCAAATTAAATGTGGTTTCAAGCAAGAAGTCAAAATACCCAGACTGACTGCAAAAGACCTGCATCAAGACTTGGTGGCATCAGGCACTGAGGTTTCAGTGTCTAGAGTAAAGTACGCATTAAACACTGAAGGGCTCCATGCACCAAATTCCAAGACCACACCACTACTGACCCAGTGGCAGCGGACCTCCTTAAAAAACGATGATCCCGAGCAGACCTCCGTTTTCACCAAGGCTTGATTCCAGAAGAAGTCCTAGAAAATATCAGTCTGTTCAATATCACAGACTTGAACCTCTTTTAAAAATCGGGGTGAGCTTTGAAAAACACGTAAACCCCAGACCATTAGTGAACTGGAGGCCTTTGGCCATGAAGAATGGGCTGAGATTCGCCAGGAAGGCTGCCAGAAGCTGCTGTCTGGTTGTGCATCATGTTTGCAGCAGGTCAGAACAGCAAAAGGGTGTTCTGCTGATTATTAAAGTTACTGGTCATGAAGGGGTTGAATTATTCTTAGACTGCAGTGGTCGTTAGGGCGCATTCACAAAACTTTTTTGATTCAAATCAGAGTTTGTTTGCTCGGAAAGTCTGCTTCATTTGGGGGAGTTGTGAATGCGCAAACAGACTCTGATCCGGAACAAACGGACTCGGTCCACAGACAAACACAGGTCTGGAGCCAAGACTTTTTTTTTTTTTTCAATTTCAATAGCTTCATTGGCATGACAAGATCGTGCTTATATTGCTAAAGCATAACAATACAATCTGTCGTACACACTCAAAAAAAGAGGTACGAGACAGGAACATTTCTGTACCTGTAGGTACATTTTTTACAAATGTTCTCTCAAAAGTACAATATCGGTCTTTATGAGGCCAGAAGTACCTGTATACTATGAAAAAGGGTCCAAAGTAATACAAAGTACAAATTTGTACCATTTCAACCCTAAGGGTACCTGCAGCATTGAAAAATGCTTGTACAATAATTAGAAATAGCAGTACTTCTAAACAGTAGTATAATTATAGTTATTATATTATGATTTTCATAATAATCATGGTAATAATTATGTATAATTATGTATGTGTTTGGCCTAATATTTATATAATAATTATTCATTTATTATTAGCACCTTTGATTGTTGTCATGATCTCTATTTTATCGACTTTTATTCATAATTTTTAATTGGTTTAATTGTACTCATACAGCTTGATAAGGTATAAAAATGGACCAGGACCGAGGCGTACAGACATGTCTTTCAAAAAGGAACACCCCCAGCGACAGCTTTTGTACCCTTTTTAAATACAAATTGGTATCTCTGTTTTTGGGTGTGTATAGTAAGGCATAGACTTTGTGAATGCACCCTAGAAGTGCCATTTTTTGCTGAATTAGCAGAAATCCCTTTTGATATTTTTTTGTGGTGAGCTATTTAATTTATTTTTGTATTTGTTGCAAACAGTTGCTAATTTGTAAATTTTGCAAATAAACTTGTTTGCAGTGGGGGGTTGAATTATTCTGATTGCAACTGTACCAATGACTAGAGGGCACTAAAGGACAGAGGTGATGATCATGATAGCACAGGATCAAGCCTTGAGCACCAGAGCAGTAAAATGCCTGCATCCCATATCTATCACAGCCAGGCAGGGAATCCTGAAAATGCGACATCTGTCACAAATTGGTCATTAATGTTGTAAACTTTTAGCAAATGAAGACACAAAGCAAATAATGTGAGCCAGGTTGAGTTTATGTGACATTCAGCTGCAGTGAGTTTCTGTTCTGTGTTTTTCTGCAGTCTGTCAGGATGTCTGATCACAGAGGAAGGCTGTGCTTCTCTGGCCTCAGCTCTGACCTCTAACCCCTCCCATCTGAAAGAACTGGACCTGAGATACAACCATCCAGGAGACTCAGGAGTGAAGCTGCTGATGGCTGCACTGAAGGATCCACACAAACTCAGGTATGGAGAAGCTGCAGCAGTCTTATAGAGGAGGAGGAGCTGCAGACATTTTCCCTGTCCTCCACCCTGCTTCATGCTGGATATGAGTGTTATATGAGGAATCCTCCATGTAGGAGCCTTCCCTTCAAGTGGACGTGTCCAGATGTTGGACTGTTTGCTTTTACGGTGCTGCTCTGACCCTCCTCCTTCTTTCAGGGTGGAGCCTGCTGGACAACGATGGCTGAGACCAGGTCTGAGGAAGTGTAAGTCTCTCTTTCATTGTTTAATCACATTCAGCCATCAACACACTGTCACATGACTCCATCAGTCAGCATCAGAGTATCACCAGATCAATAACTGCAGCTGGATCACTTCTTCTCTCCGTCAGATTTCTGTCCTCTCACCATCGACATGAACACGGTGAACAGAAACCTCAAACTGTCTGACAACAACAGGACGGTGACGTTTGAGAAGGACGCGCTTCAGTGGTATCCTCATCATCCAGACAGGTTTAATGGTTCTCAGCTGCTGTGTGGAAATGTCCTGACTGGTCGAGCTTACTGGGAGGTGGAGCTGAGAGGAATTGTTTCTGTATCAGTGAGTTACAGAAGAATCAGCAGGACAACAGACAATAGAGCTTCTTTGTTTGGGGAGAATGATCATTCCTGAGTCTCCTTTGCTCCAATGGTGGTAGTTGCTCTGTTAGCCACAACGGTGTAGGCATACTTCTCTCTTCTGGACTGTACTACTCCCCATCCACTACTTCTGACCCTCAGAGAGTAGCAGTGTATGTGGACTGTCCTGCTGGGACTCTGTCCTTCTACAAAATCATCTCCGACTCTCTGATCCACCTCTACACCTTCAACACCGCATTCACTGAACCTTTGTTTGCTGGATTTGGCTTTGAGTCATTTGGGGGCTTTCGTGATTGGACTTGGGCCTCTGGTTCCTCAGTGTCTCTGTGGATGAGATAAGAGTCCCCATGTTTTAAACAAGACATTCCTGAGAGGAGGGGAGGAGAAATGTTGCCGTTTCTGAGGAATGACAACAAAGATGATTGAATGAGGACAGAATTGCAGGTCATATGCCAAAGGGAGGAGTCTATTATATTCCTGTGGCCTTGCACAGTCCCATAATATCGTGCATCTCTACTCTTTGGTTCTATCACCAGACCCCTGCGGCAGTGTCTGGAGCAGATGAACGGAAACATTGCGCATTTGTTTATTGATAAGGACCACACTGAAACTTCTCTGTATTAAATCATTTAATATGCAAAGCCAAAGAAATTAAGGTTCTTTACAGAGCCACGGGTCACACCAGCACCCTGAACTAACTAATAACACAGTCTTTTGTCAGGGCGTGAGTCTGACAAAAACTATTCTTCCTACCACGGAGTTTTACAGCTATTACTATGTCCCAGAAAGGCTGCAACCGATTGTGCAACGCGCTCTTTTCCTAAATTGGCACGTTCATCGGACTCCATCCTGTTCTTGGTCCATTTCCAGGTCGGCGTGACTGCTGGCCGAAGTCCTCCTGCACACACACACACACACACACACACACACATAGATAGACCCAAACACACACACAGACACACACATTCCTTCTTCCTGGGTAAACATAATGACAAACTTTCTCCCTGTTACCATGGGTCGCTCATCACAAACACAAGTCGATAGGAAACAGATGTTCATGTATTAATGTCTCTACAGAAATAAAAAAAAGGATATGCCCGACAATGGATATTTTGCTACAGAACACCTGGATGAGAGAGAATTTTCCACAACTAAATGAGGACAAAACTAGAGTTTAACCAGAACTAGAAGATCTGAACTCATCACAGCAGCTTTAAAATCTTTACACTGGTTTCCAGTTAGTAGACAATAGATTACAAAATCCTGAAACGCCGTGTTACTTTTACGCCAGATGTAATGGGACCTACACCTTCCAAAAAGCCCCTCCTGGGAAGGTTCACCACTGTTCCATGTTTTCACCATTTGTGGATAATGGTTCTCACTGTGGTTCTCTGAGTCCCAAAGCTTTAGAAATGGCTATGGAACCTTTTCCAGACTGATAGATCTCAATTACTTTGTTTCTCATTTTTTCCTAAGTTTCTTTGGATGGCAGCATGATGTCTAGCTTTTGAGGATCTTTTGGTCTACTTCACTTTGTCAGGCAGGTCCCATTTAAGTCATTTCTTGATTGAGAACAGGTGTGGCAGTAATCAGGCCTGGGTGTGGCTAGAGAAATTGAACTCAGCTTTCCAAAGATGATAAACCACAGTAATTTATGTGTTAACAGAGGGGGTAATCACTTTTTCACACAGGACCATGGAGGTTTTGATTTTTTTTTCCTCCCAAAAAACCTACATTTAAATCTGCATTTTGTGTTTACTTGTGTTATCTTTGTCTCACATTTAAATTTGTTTGATGATCTGAAACATACAAGTGTGACAAACATGCGCAAAAAAAAGGAAGGGGGCGAACACTTTTTAACACAACTATGTGATATGTTAATAGTATAAACTCAGTAGGCTCTTAGATCCAAGGACTTGGATCAGCGAGTCCAGACCAGAATCTAGACTAAACCCAGTGAAGCAGATTTATCTATTACGCTGTAAACAAGTGGAACAAACTGCAGGTGGAGATGAAACTTTCACCAACTCTCGACACTTTTAAATCCCAGGTTGAAAACTTTTCTCTTCTCATGTGTCTTTCCATGAAATCTGCACCATATGTTCTAACTTCCTTTAATCATTGTGATTTAATAGTTATTTTACATATTGCTTCATTAATATGATTTTGTTTCTCTTTATATATTTTTTCTTTATGTTTTTATGTACTTTTGAATGCTTTTTATTTTTCGCCCCTGTCATGCTTTCAATATTTTATGTAAAGCACTTGGAATTGTCTTGTACGTGAAATGTGATGTTCAAATAAACTTGCTTGCTTATATCCTATGACAGGCTTTCCTTAAAACAGGGTTTTGGTTGGTTGAAACATTTATTTTAAAGGTGTTACAGCCATCTTCTTGCTTAAAACAGTGTTTTTGTTTTGGTTTTATCATTTTATCCCTTTCAGAGTATGCCTCGGCAATGGAAAAAAAGAGACTGGGAGTGGTGTGACTGCTGAAGTTTCCTTTAATAAGCATCTGATGACGGCTCAAAGAAGGGCAAGTCAGTCAGATCAGGTGAAGAAACATGGAATCTCCCATGTAACACTGAACCGATACTGCTAATCATAAACATGCTTTTTTAATGCAAAAAATATATCAGACTTACTATCAGAGCCTACTCTGCCAATAATACAAGTGTAGAAGAAGAAATTTGCTGTTTACATTGTGCTAAGAGCGACAGAGCTGCAGACAAACCGGGACAAACACAAGAGGGTCCAAGAGGGGGTGGATATTGATTTAAAATCAAGAAAGAAAGAAAAAGAGAACGCACGATCTCGTCTGCCACGGCTTCCGTAGTTTCGTGAACGCGCATCGGCATGCTTGCAGGAGATGTGATGTAGTACTGTTTAGGCTCTAAAAATATACTAAATGATGTTGTTTCCAGTAAATTCTGGACGCTACCCACTCAGGACACTTGGATTACATTGGACGAGCAGTACGGAGGAATATTGACAAGTTTTTGTGGACTTTTATGGACCTTTTTGGCTCGGGCCCCAGCAAACTCTATTATACAGTATGAAAGTTGGGGGGAAACCAGAAGCCTTCCTGATCGCCGGCTGCATTTGTGATATTGAAAAAGTGCTTCAGAGTCTTGCTCACCGCATGAGGGAAGTGGAAAATAAAGTTACATCATCTTGTGGGTGAACTATTCCTTTAAGGCGTAGTGCGCAGTGGTCGGTTTGGGATTGGGCCCATGGCCGTTTGTCAATATGCGTACTTGCGTGCTCGTGGACTTGTGAAACGTCATCACCCGCGGTCCAAGTCACGTTCCATTAAAAAGTTCGCATCTCTGCAAGTACGCTGGAAATCCTCAGATGAGAACTTCCTCTGCCCATTTTACCCAGCATGCATCAGAGGAGGCTCGTGCGTACTTGGCCAGATATAAATCCCAGCATGCACCTGCACAGTCGCAGCGTTTGGCAGCCTCCTCCTCCCTCTTCTGCCTCCAACAGCCAAACCTGAACGATCATTTCTATTCTTTACTGTTCATGGCCTTTTATCTGCAGCTCTTCCTCCTCCTCTTCCTCACGCTTTCCTCTCACAGCTGTTTCTGATCATATATGACCTGATTGTCCGTTTGCAATAATGTGCTTATGTATGGAAATAAATGTAATTTACATGTTGGGGAAAAAAAAACAGAAAACATCCACTTAGTATAATTGTTTTGGAGCAGTTTTTTTTAATTGTTTTTGTTTCAGTCCATCTCCACAACAATAAATAACAAACAGCTGTAAAATGATAAAATTTCCATGTTAACAGGACGCCCTTGCTTACTTGCTGCTCACAGTTGGTGGTGATGTCACAAGTTTGTGTTGTCTCAATCCGTCAAGTAGGCGGAGTCCGTGCTTGTGAACTCCACAAGTGCAGACTTCCAGCAGCCTACGTACCCACAAGTCTGTACTCAGAAGTACATGAGTATGTAGTACACAAACTAGGAATTGAGAAACGGACCATGTTTTTGTTTTTTTATTTTATTTTATTTTTTTTAATAGAAAAGATGTTTATTGCCAAAAGTTACCGGAAGTTAGGAACAGTTCTCTTTTAATCAAGGAAACACAGCATTTGAATCTATGAAGCATAATCAGAATAAAAAATATGTAGATAAAATTTTTCTAAAAACATACTTAAAACATTGATCATTAATAAATATTTAAACGAATGTTCAGAATGATCCAAATGATCATAGTTTTGTGAAATATTTTGAAAGTGTAACCGGAAATAGTGGTATTTTAGTTTCTTTTTTCCCCAATGAATTTATTTAACAAATATTACACAGGCATAGGAAGCAGTATACATCACAAATAACAACGTATAACAGGCCAGAGTTTTAAAAAGACAACCCCCCCCCAAAAAAAGATACAAGATTTAAAAGAAAAAGATATTTCATGGGATCATAGCTATAAGGTGCAGATTCTTTGTAATATGAAGAGTTCTTGAAGCTTTTTGGTTCTTTACATTTTCTATATTCGTGTAGGATATAAGTTCAACAACAAACACACAAAAACAAGGTTTAGATCCATTTGCACTTATGAATGTGAAAATTGCCAAGGATTATTAACAGTTGGATAATACATCTCATTTGATAATCCATTTAAGACGAAGTGTAATAATGCATCAAAAATACGAATTTGGATATTAATACCCAGTTTAACACAAATAAAACTTTCCATGTCTGACCAAAATTGTTTAGTGTGAACACAGTGAAAATAGAAATGGAAAGTTGTCTCTTTGTTAGATTTGCATCAATGTTTATCTTAAACCTTTTAAGTTGTAGGATAGATCTGTAGTAAGATTTTAAAGCATACTTCTTTCACCTTGTTGTTAATGCAATAGGAAAAGGCCCATGTCTCGACCACCCGCCCACGTTACGCCCATTTTCACAAGCCCCTGGGACTGCGGCTGCAGCTGGGTGTGCGTCAGTTCTCGCAGCACTTCTTCTGCATCAGATCGATGCGGAGTGAAGCAGAACATCACAAGAACAAAGTTTAGAGACTGAATATCTGGAGGCTCCGCTTCTCTTCTTTACAAGGTATTCTCTGCAACATTATTTCATGAATACTTTCAGACGTATCTTGGATACTGATGATTGTTGGTTTCTGTCCTCTGCGGAGGTCAGCCCGCTGGAGAGAAACGACGTGGCGGAAGAAGATCAGACGAAGAGTTGTTATCGAGGGAAGCCTCGTGGAGAAAGCAGGTGAGAATTTCCAAAGCTTGGTGTGATGTGTTTGCTTTAATCGGTAAGTGGTAATAATCCCGGGAAGTGTGGTTGGGGTTCGTTGGTTCGGCGGAGAAAGTTCAGTGAACTTTGGCTGACCACACGGGAGCGTCGACATGGAAAGTTTTCTAATGGGTCTTTTCCACGAGCACAGGTCAGCTCAACTCACCTAAACTCAACTTGGCTTGGAAGCTTTTCAATAATCGACCACAAGTGGGCGGGGTAAGAGTGAAGCTGCTGCGACATACTAGATTGTGCGACCTAAACCAGTTTCTGCAGCCCCGGAGACCACAGTTTCAGACCCGCAATGTTAGACCAGCAGGTTCAGTTCCCTTCTTTCTAGCAACAGCACCCTCTACTGGACATTGGAAAAACTACATTTCTGGACCAGCCTGCTGCTTCTAGACGCCTCGTTATTCATGACATGTAATTTGCACAACCCAAACACCTTTTGTTCTTAATTTACACCTTTAGCTGTCAAAGATATTGAAATAAAAGTTTAAATCTAATTTTACATATATAAAGATTAAGATTTTTACTTCTCCGGGTATGCCATTGTTCCAAATGAGGAGGAGTTTTCATGGAGTGAAAATGGAGATGTACTGCAGGCCTTTTTAAGTATTCAGCTATCACGAGAAATATCAACTCTGTTGAACAAGAGCGATAAGGAGATACAAGTGAAGACAGAATGAATCTTTTCATGTTTTAACTGAAAACCAGATCATTTATCATAATTGATAATTCTGTGGTCGAAATCCATAAGAGCAAGCGGGCAGTGAACTTTGTTAGACCTCAGTTCTGGGAAGTTTTAGCCACAGACTCGACAAGGTAATTATTTACTGGAAATGTCAGAATGTTCCCGAGCAGGGTCAGTCATATGAGTTATGAGGAAACAAAAGTACTTAGTTAGGAAATGGTCTGCAGATTCTTAGAACTGAGGCAGGATTGTGTTTACACCAAAAAAAAGGAAATCAGATTAGTAGACGGAGATTCAGGGACAAACAAGTTTGAGGAGAAACAGATGTTAGATGACGAAGTTACTAAGGGTAAGCTCTGATTGGCCAGTCTGGTTGTAGTTGTAAGAGGTTAAGGAGTGATCTACGTCTTAATGCGCAGATCCGAAGTTAGACACGACAAGTCCCATAATGCATTGCAGGCCAGTAGGTTTATCCCTACGTAGCGGGAGGAGAGCCCCAGAGAGGAGACAGCTGAGAGGAAAGCAGACGCTCCGTGGCAACAGCTGACAGGGTCCGTGAATATGCGAATATCACACTCTGTGCAAACTTGTAAACCGTAATAAAAGCGACGTAACCTAACTGCCGAGTCTCCGACCGTTCTTCTTCCCAGATTTATTCGCCTATATATCAAACACTGGGTTGAGCTTAACCAAACCCGCAGCCTCTGTAAACGAGTCAGATTAAGAGTTGCATAGTTTCAACGACAATTAAACTAACTTTATAAATACATTTATACATCACTTCCACAGCTACTAGTTAAGTTCCATGAAATTCTACATGATGTAGTTGCTGGGATATATACCTTTTAAAATATAGCATCGAGACTTTGGATTAAACAAGACAACAGTCATGTTTCCTTTTTTTCTGTGAGATTGAGACAAAGATTGGAAAAACAAAAGTTTTATATGTTTTATTTCAGGGCTTGATCTGCAGAGAAAAGAACGACAACATCACAAGGCTGAAAAAGAAATATATTACATGTACATATCCATCACAATTTAGACTGAAGTATTCTGGACAACAGCAAAGTCAGTGTTAGACTGACATTAACAGCATATACAGCTATAAATATCATCTGCATTTAACATACAGACATACAGACATGTTAAAGGTAAAAGTAGATTAAATGTGCTGGATCCACCTCCAACTTTTTTTTATTAGTACCTAATACTACACAAAGTACAGTGCTGTACTGTTGCATTGCTGCATGAACAACTAAGCGTTACAACACAACCCACACTTGTAAATAGTTTTTAGATGAACATGAACCACAGAATTAAGAATTAAGTTTTTTTTTTTGGTTTTTTTTGGGGGGGTTCAAAGTATTACAATTGATAACTGAAACACAAGTTGGATAAAGTATAAAGTTCCAGCAACCATCACTAAACATGTGAGGTGAATGTTTACAAACTTTACCTTTTCTAAAATTAAACCTTTATGACAAACAGCCTGGTTGAAACACAAGTTCATGTTTCCAACAGTTACACAACTTTGTGGATGACATGGAAGCTGCTGAAGGACAATAAAAGTCTGCAACAGGTCATCTGTCCAAAACGAGCCGGTTCTTCCTCTCAGGACCTCAAAAAGAGAGTTTAATTAGTCAAAGTTGATATTTTCAAAGATAAAAATCTCTAATTATACATGATTTATTATTACAAATTTAAATGATTAAAAACAAGCATAGCATCTTGTCCTTTATTAATTACTGTAATATGATATTGTCTGGTAAACATACGATATTAATTTATGATATGAAGAATTCACTATTATCACTGAGTACATTGTAGCTGCTAATAATGTTTCTGCCTTTCAGAGAATGTAAACAGTTTAATACTTTTATGAAAACTGACCAATGGCCACGCAGGTTCGTGTTTTTAGTTTGTTTTCTAATCATAATCCACTATAACTGTCACTGTTACCTTACATTAAATTCGTTGGGTTGCTTTTGGTACGGTGGCGTTGAACTGCCAGAGCGATGAAATAAATGTTGGAGCCATATCTCGTTATAACGAGAAACTTTCTCGTTTTAACGTAAAACCTTTCTTGTTATAACGAGATATACTTTCTCGTTTAAACGAGAAAGCATATCTCGTTATAACGACTTGGATAAAGTTGGAAAGATATTGACAGATTCGGACTTCGGGGATCAATAACTCTGAGACGAAACGTTTTTGAAACACAAATGACACCCCTTTCACCTCATAATAGGGGATTATATTCTCCTCCGGCTCCGAAGCTGAAACATTTGACCTCTTTCTCGCCGGGCCATGTTAATACACATGTTTCCTCTCTTGTTCGTGATACCCAACTCTTAAGCCATTCCATACTGAAGGATACTGGACAGAAGTTGACAAATCGGCCGAGCTGCCGCGTGAAGCGCCAACTTAATAATAAAACAACATATTTGTTTGTCCGCCAGTGGGGCACAACACCGGCACTTCACAGCATGCTAGCATTAGCCAGCTAGTTTACTGACGTGCTTAACATTGCGCGCCTTAAAACACACAAACATCTGAAAATCGTGGTCTGTACCTCCCCGCCTCCAGTGGAACAACTGGGGACCGCCAAGAAAGGAGACGCTTTCAGATGCTTGCGTGTTTTCAGCCGCACAAAGTTAGCACGCCATCAAGCTGGCTAATGCTAACCTGCTAACAGTAGTCCGCCAGCTACTACTCTGTTAAACTTTGTAAATCGGATAAACGCCACGCCAAGTTTTCATTCCAGACTGAAGTGATGCTAAGGAAGAAGTGGATCAAAACGACCGATTCGCCGCGTGTGAAGGACCGAACTTTATAATAAAACGGCTTACACGCTTGTTTGTGGCCGGCAGACTACGCAGTCGCGGCTAGCAGGTTAGCATTAGCCAGCTCCGATGACGCGCCTAACCTTTGCGCGGCTGAAAACACACAAGCATCTGAAAGCCGCCTCCTTTCTTGGCAGTCCCCAGTTGTTCCACTGGAAACGGGGGGTACAGACCCGATTTTCAGATGTTTGTGTGTTTTAAGACGCACAATGTTAAGCACGCCAGTAAACGCTAGCTGGCTAATGCTAGCATGCTGTGAAGTGCCGGTGTTGTGCCCCACCGGCGACAAACAAACGTGTGTTTTATTATAAAGTTCGCCCTTCACCAGCGGCGAATCGACGCTTTGATCCAGCTTTTGATCCAGTATCACTTCAGTCTAGAATGAAAACTTAAAGTACGTTTGGAGTTTATCTCGATTTTAAACAGTATAACAGAGCAGGAACGGCTGTCGTTAACATGGCCCCGAAGAGGAAGTGTCAAAGCCGGCAACTCTCAGGTAAAGTCGTGATAATCCTCTATAGCACAGACTACTTGCTATAAGAATAAGAAACGTTATTTTTTGCAGAGAAAGCGAGCTGGATGAATAATATTGATCTTCCTTATGAGTAGGCGGTAGCGGATGCGAGTGGTTCAGGGACCGCTCTGCAAATGACAACGCAGGAGCAAGACGCTGGCGAATATAAATCAACAACTCCCACTGTCATACAGAACAGAGACTCCAAATCACCACACACACTCTTAGGGCTCCAGATCCCCTAGAAATCCTTTTCATTTTCATCTATATTATATCTCCATCATTATAAACAAACCCAAAAATACCACACACACCCCCAATGGTCATACAAAAACACCTGTTTTGGAAAAATACACCTTCATTTGTTCTTTACTTTTTTTGTTATTAATCATTAATACAGTACCTTGCTATTTCAACCCCCACCGTTATACAGTGTAGACACTGCAAAATCACCACACACTAGGGACTCCTGATGAACCTGACTATAACAGCTGCCTCGGAAAAATGCACCTTTATTTATTTTTACATTTATCTTATTATTGCTAAGCATTAGTGTCTTGCTATTTCAATCAATAGTGGAGTTTATTGACAAATATTGCAAGGTATTAATGATTAATGGATTAACAAAGGCACATTTCTACAAAACAGCTGGTGTAGTATGACTCATCGGGAGCCCCTTGGGTGTGTGGAAGCTGCCCCTCCAAGAGCCCAGAGAGATTGAATAAGGAAATAAATGAATGAATGGATGGATGGATGATGGAACGAAAGCGAGGGAGGAGTAAAACCAGTGAAGGGGGTGGTCTGAGTGATGCCTACAGAGCCTATTGAGTAGAATGGGGTGGGAGATGGCTAAGCGTCTCAGATTGAGGATGATGATGATGGAAAAGACCATAATCAGCAGGCATGAGAAGATCATTGGTGATCTTGATGAGGGCTGCTAAAGCGCTATGGTGGGAGCAGAAACTGACTGGATTTGTTCAAACAGGTTGTAATGGGTGACATGACAGTGGAACAGAGGCAGCAGCTTTTCCAGGCTTTTGGAACTGAGCGGGGATGAGAAAAGGCAGGGTTTGGCAAGACTTTGGTTTATTTGCTCTGAAAGCATGGTGGCACTACACTCTATAGCCTAATAAATGAGTTATTGCTAATATTATGACTTGTCCTATTGTCTAGAATCCCCAAAATTTAAATTTGAGCATATTTTACTCTAATAAAAGTAGCATGGAAAAAGGAGATGGTTTATGTAACGTGAGTTTAGTGGTACTACAACATATGATATCATAATATTGCCAATTATATGACTTATTTGGATTGTAAAATTCCCCTAAAATACATTTAAGCATCTCATATGAGAGGAAGAGATGAAGTATGATCACCAACGCTCCTTTAGTGGTGTGGTGACTTAGTCTCTGCACTTTATAAGGCAATTTATCAATACAGCCCAAGATATTAACGAATTATCAAAAGGCACATTCTCAAAACAGCTGCTGTAGTACGACCACTGGAGCCCTAGGTGTGTCGTGACCTCGGAGCTAGTTCTGTATGACAGTGGGGTATTGATTTTATGCGCAGCCTTGCTCCCAGAGTATCCCCATTTGCAGACGGCCCCTACCACCGCCCCGCCACACGCCTCGCTCATAGAGATCAATCGCCACTCACCAAGCTCGCCCTAAAAAAAAAACGCTTTTATTCTTGTAGCAAGAGTCTGCAGTTGCTAGCGTAAGAGTATCATTTGGGTTTCAAAGCTTAGCCCATTATTGATCCCTGAAAACCAACTGCCACCACCTTTCCAACTTTATCTAAACTAGTTATAACGAGATAAACTTTCCGTTTAAACGAAAGTATTTCGTTAATAATTCCAGACAAGCTTTTCGCTATGATGAGAAGGATCGTTATAACGAGTTCACATAACGGGATATGGCTCCAACATTTATCATAGCCAAATTTTGTTAAACAAAATTAGTCAGTCCAGCACTATTTGTCCGGCTAAACATACCCTATTAGCTTACTCCATAATCTTAAAATGAAGTAAATTTTGATGGTAGATGTCACATCATTTTCATATAAAACGTATTTAATTTTAAAGATGACAAATAAACAGAACTCATTTCCACGACAGCGCCCTCTTTTTCCTTACAAACCAACAAGAAAGGGGGTTGGAAAGTGAGTTCTGTCTATTTGTCATCTATTAAAATTAAATACACGTTTACAGATGAAATGATCTGACACTCTTACTGGGTGAATCCGAAAGCTAAGACTAACTTTCATTTTAAGATTATGGGTAAGTAATGGGGTAGTTTAGCTTATTACGTTGGAAATGAGCTGCTGGTTTGACTCTGAGATTTTGTTTAACAAAAACCAAAATACGGGTGGCGCTGAATTCCTACAGCGATGAAATAAATGTTGGTTCCATATCTGGTTATGATGAGAAAAATCAAATCGTTATAACGAGAATCTCTCTCATCATAACTAAAAAAAACCCTGTTATAATGAGAAACTTCTCGTTTAAACGAGAAAGGTTATCTCATTCTAACAACTTAGATAAAGTTGGAAAGATATTGACGGATTCGGACTTAGGGGGATCAATAACTCTGAGACGAAGCGTTTTGGAAACACAAATGACACACCTTTCCCGTCATAATCGCGCAGACTATTGCTACAAGAATAAAAAAAACGATTATATTTTTCGAGAAAAAAGCGAGCTGGATGAATAACATTGATCTCTATGAGCAGGCGGTAGCGGAGCGAGTGGTTAGGGACAGTCTTTAAATGGAAAATACAGGAGCAAGACGCTGGGAATAAAAATCAATAACCCCACTGTCATACAGAACAGAGACTCAGAAATACCACACACACCTAGGGGCTCCAGATGGTCATACTATAACAGCTGTTTTGGGAGAAAATGTGTATTCTTGTTAATTCATTAATATCTTGCTATATTGATAAATTACTCCCATTATAATGTGCAGAGACTCAACCAGAAACCACACACATCAATGGAGCCTTGTTGATCATACCCTCCACAACTCTTCCTCTCTATAAAATATGCTTAAATGTATTTTGGGGGGATTTTTAAAAAACCCAAATAAGTCATATAATTGGCAATAATTATGATATCATATGTTGTAGTACCACTAAATAAAATTACACATAAACCAATCTCCTTTTTTCCATGCTAAAAGAAACAGAAAAGAAAAAAGAAATATCATTAGAGTAAAATATACTAAAATTTAAATTTGAGGACTTCTAGACAATAAACAAGTCATAATATTAGCAATAACTCATTTATTAGGCTACAAATTGTAGTACCACCATACTTTCAGAACAAATAAACCAATGCCTTAGCCAAACCCTGCCTTTTCTCATCCACCCCTTCAGTTCTAAAAGCCTGGAAAAACAGCTGCCTCTCTGTTCCACTGTCATGTTACCCATTACAACCTGTTTGAACAAATCCAGTCCAGTTTCTGCTCCCACCATAACGCTTTAGCAGCCCTCATCAAGATCACCAATGATCTTCCCATGCCTGCTGATTATGGTCTACTTTTCCATCATCATCATCCTCAATCTGAGTGCAGCCTTTGACACCATCTCCCACCCCATTCTACTCCAATAGACTCTGTAGGCATCACTCAGACCCCCCTTCACTGGTTTTACTCCTCCCTCACTGTTCCATCATCCATCCATCCATTCATTTATTTATTTCCTTGTCGACTTCTCTGGGATCTTGCTGAGGGGAGTTCCCACACCCAGGGGCCCAGATAATCATACTACACCAGCTGTTTTGTAGAAATGTGCCTTTTGGATAATCCATTAATCATTAATACCTTACAATATTCATCAATAACTCCACTATTGATTGAAATAGCAAGACACTAATGATTAACAATAATAAGACAAATGTAAAAAATAAATAAAGGTGCATTTTTTTTTTCCAAAACAGCTGTTGTAGTATGATCATCAGAGTCCCTGAGGTGTGTGGAGATTTTTTTACAGTGTCTACACTGTATAACAGTGGAGTTTGAAATAGCAAGATACTGTATTAATGATTAATAACAAAAAAGTAAAAAACAAATGAGGTGTATTTTTCCAAAACAGCTGTTTTAGTATGACCATCTGGAGCCCCTGGGTGTGTGTGGTGATTTCGGAGTCTCTGTTCTGTATGACAGTGGGGTTATTGATTTTTATTCGCAGCGTCTTGCTCCTGTATTGTCATTTGCAGACGGTCCCTAACCACTCGCTCCGCTACCGCCTGCTCATAGAGATCAATGTTATTCATCCAGCTCGCTTTTTCTCAAAAAATAACGTTTTTTATTCTTGTAGCTAGTAGTCTGTGCTATAGGATTATCACGCTTACCGGAAGTTGCCGGCTTTGACACTTCCTCTTCCGGGGCCATGTTAACGACAGCCGTTTCTGCTCTGTTATATAGTGTTTAAATCGGATAAATTCCAAACATATTTAAGTTTTCATTCTAGACTGAAGTGATACTGGATCAAAAGCTGGATCAAAGCGATCGATTTGCCGCGGTGAAGGGACGAACTTTATAATAAAACACGTTTGTTTGTCGCCGGTGTGGCACAACACCGGCACTTCACAGCATGCTAGCATTAGCCAGCTAACGTTTACTGACGTGCTTAACATTGTGCGTCTTAAAACACACAAACATCTGAAAATCGGGTCTGTACCTCCCCGTTTCCAGTGGAACAACTGGGGACTGCCAAGAAAGGAGACGTTTTCAGATGATTGTGTGTTTTCAGCCGCACAAAGTTAGGCACGTTATCGAGCTGGCTAATGCTAACCTGCTAACACGACTGCGCAGTCTGCCGGCCACAAACAAACGTGTGTCGTTTTATTATAAAGTTCGGTCCTTCACCGCGGCGAATTGGTCGTTTTAATCCACTTCTTCCTCAGCATCACTTCAGTCTGGAATGAAAACTTGGCATTGGCGTTTATCCGATTTACAAAGTTTAACAGAGTAGTAGCTGGCGGACTATTGTTAGCAGGTTAGCATTAGCCAGCTTGATGACGTGTCTAACTTTGTGCGGTTGAAAACACACAATCATCTGAAAGCGTCTCCTTTCTTGGCAGTCCCCAGTTGTTCCACTGGAAACGGGGAGGTACAGACCCGATTTTCAGATGTTTGTGTGTTTTAAGACGCACAATGTTAAGCATGTCAGTAAACGTTAGCTGGCTAATGCTAGCATGCTGTGAAGTGCCGGTGTTGTGCCCCACTGGGGACAAACAAACGTGTGTTTTATTATAAAGTTCGGCCCTTCACCGCGGCAAATCGATCGCTTTGATCCAGCTTTTGATCCAGTATCACTTCAGTCTAGAATGAAGCTTAAGTATGTTTGGAGTTTATCCGATTTAAACAGTATAACAGAGCAGGAACGGCTGTCGTTAACATGGCCCGGAAGAGGAAGTGTCAAATGTTTCAACTTCCGGAAACCGGAACGCGGAAATGTGATAATCCCCTATTATGACGTGAAAGGGGTGTCATTTGTGTTTCAAAAACGTTTCGTCTCAGAGTTATTGATCCCCGAAGTCCGAATCTGTCAATATCTTTCCAACTTTATTCAAGTCGTTATAACGAGATAAACTTTCTCGTTTAAACGAGAAAGTATATCTTGTTATAACAAGAAAGGTTTTACGTTAAAACGAGAAAGTTTCTCGTTATAACGAGATATGGCTCCAACATTTATTTCATCGCTCTGGCAGTTCAGCGCCACCGTACCAAAGCAACCCAACGAATTAAATGTAAGGTAACAGTGACAGTTATAGTGGATTATGATTAGAAAACAAACTAAAAACACGAACCTACGTAGGCCATTGGTCAGTTTTCATAAAAGTATTAAACTGTTTACATTCTCTGAAAGGCAGAAACATTATTAGCAACTACAATGTACTCAGTGATAATAGTGAATTCTTCATATCATAAATTAATATCGTATGTTTACCAGACAATATCATATTACAGTAATTAATAAAGGACAAGATGCTATGCTTGTTTTTAATCATTTAAATTTGTAATAATATATCATGTATTATTAGAGATTTTTATCTTTGAAAATATCAACTTTGACTAATTAAACTCTCTTTTTGAGGTCCTTAGAGGAAGAACTGCTCGTTTTGGACAGATGACCTGTTGCAGACTTTTATTGTCCCTTCAGCAGCTTCATGTCATCCACAAAGCTGTGTTAGTGTAGGAAATATGAAATTGTGTTTCAACCAGGCTGTTTGTCATAAAGGTTTAATTTAAGAAAAGGTAAAGTTTGTAAACATTCACCTCACATGTTTAGTGATGGTTGCTGGAACTTTATACTTTATCCAACTTGTGTTTCAGTTATCAATTGTAATACTTTGAACCCCCCCCCCAAAAAAAAAAAAAAAAAACCCAACTTAATTCTTAAATCTGTGATTCATGTTCATCTATAAACTATTTACAAGTGTGGGTTGTGTTGTAACGCTTAGTTGTTCATGCAGCAATGCAACAGTACAGCACTGTACTTTGTGTAGTATTAGGTACTAATAAAAAAAGTTGGAGGTGGATCCAGCACATTTAATCTACTTTTAGCTTTAACATGTCTGTATGTCTGTATGTTAAATGCAGCTGATATTTATAGCTGTATATGCTGTTAATGTCAGTCTAATACTGACTTTGCTGTTGTCCAGAATACTTCAGTCTAAATTGTGATGGATATGTACATGTAATATATTTCTTTTTCAGCCTTGTGATGTTGTCTGTCTTTTCTCTGCAGATCAAGCCCTGAAATAAAACATTTAAAACCATTTGTTTTTCCAATCTTTGTCTCAATCTCACAGAAAAAAAGGAAACATGACTGTTGTCTTGTTTAATCCAAAGTCTCGATGCTATATTTAAAAAAGTATATATCCCAGCAACTACATCATGTAGAATTTCATGGAACTTAGTAGCTGTGGAAGTGATGTATAAATGTATTTATAAAGTTAGTTTAATTGTTGTTGAAACTATGCAACTCTACCCAGATAGCACACGTACGTCTAGCCGACGCATCGAGTTCTGTCGCCACGACGTCGCATGGGGAGCGTTTGCTCATTGGCAAGACATCGCCGAGACGTCGCATGTACGTCGTTTGCTCCTTAATGAGACATCGCAAAGACGTCGCATAGAGAGCGTTCGCTCGTTGGCAAGACATCGCCGAGACGTCGGCCTCTGATCAAAACTGACCACTACCCGACGTCCCGGCGATCAATGAAAGCAGGAGCGTGTTTCATGTATTTAGCTTATAAATAATTCATTAATACGACCTTTATTCATTTAGGTCGGACCTTTTAAACTAGATAGCCTATAATATTGTTCAATCCAACATAGTAATGAAAAAGAAATAAATCATAATCCCTGTGTGGTGCATGTACAATTAAAGGCAAAAGTCAAGTGAAAAAACTTTAATTCTGATCAGGTTCAGGTTATGATAATACACAACAATAGTCATCAAAAACAAAAATACCATCATTAAATTCAATCAATAAAACAGCCATCAATAATATAATAAAAATAAGAGGCCCATCCATTAGTCCTTCTCCTCTTCATGTCATCTGCAGAGGATGATAACTCCAGTAAGGCTGCTTTCCTGATCCAGGAGGAAAAGAAGAGAAAGGAGAAAGAATAGATGTCAGGACCAGAGTAGCAGAGGGAGTCATAGAGCATACACTTAGTGTGTCTGCGTGTGTGCTTATGAAAAACTAAAATAACAGCCATCAATAAATTCAGTTAATAAAACAGCTTACATTTGCTTTACCATAGCACACAGCCAGTTTAATTGTAGGGATGCCCGATATTGGAGTTTTGGCCGATATCTGAAATGCCGATTTTTTAAAACTCATGTGGCCGATAACCGATATAGATACCAATATTAAAGATAAAAATAAGTTCTGTAATATTCATTCCTTTTTAAAGTCTGTAAAAAAGAAGTTGTTGAAGAAGAAGAAGAAAAAGAAGAAGTTGTTTCCATAGTCTAAAAAGCACAACAACCTGATTGGTTAATATCGGTGGGGTGGCTGATGTCCGATACTCAGTTTTAAGGCTGATATAGGCAGATACCGATAGGGGGCCGATTATATCATGCATCCCTAGTTAATTTGTACATTTGTATTCCTTAATCTAAAAAAAAAAAAAAGACAAAGACCCCCTCTGATAGAAATTGGTATGATTAACCAATCCAAACGCAGTATATAAAGCTATTTTGTCCTTTTGCTTGGAGATTATGACCTGATTAAAATGGGGAAAAAAAATAATGAAAAGTGTCATCTTTACTGAGGAAGCAAGTCTAAGTTGAAAAAAGTACTCAAATCAACTGTAAGATCTACAAAGCACTGACAGAATTGAAGAAAAGTGAATACAGGATAAATACATGAGTGGAAAAAAAAGCTGCCACAGTATAGCAGCAAAGTAACAAATCCCTGTATGTTCATATTTCAGCAACATCACACGAGAAAGATTGATGTTTTACTGCATTGTCATAGCTGTGATTTGAGTGCCAATCACGTCATTTTGTATGAGATATTGCTTTTATACAACAGTTTAAATAGCAATACAGAGTAAGAAAATGTTGAAGAAAGGCAGCAACAGTATTTCATTTGGCTCTGTCAGCAAAAACAACAAACATTCACTGTGAGCAGGCAACACTGTGCATTAGGGCTGAACGATATGGACAAAATTTCATATCTCGATATTCATGCCTGACATCTCAATATCGATACGATACAATATGACTACGGGTTCGTTGAAAACCGAGCACTTTGGTGGAAAGTGCAGTTTTGTTTGTGACTTCCAGAGCTTCATATGCAGGACAAACGCAGGGGAAATCTATATCTTTTATATAGTTGCTTTTGCTATATTAATATCTTGGATGTCCATATCTCGATATAGATACGATAACGATATATCTTTCAGCCCTACTGTGCATGCTGAGCTGCAGCCGTCCCAGCTGCTCACAGCAAACAGCGCGGCTACGTTTTAACAGTTTTGTTTAAGAGCTGACCCTTCTCCTGTTTTACATCCCTATCAGAGATGCATAGTTCAACTCAAATGTAATATTTCAAAAGACATCCAGGTTCTGTACTTGGACTTCGACAGCTCTGCAGAATGAATGCTGAGCAGTATTCCAGGTAGGAGCTTCAACAAACTGAGTCTAGTCAGAAACTCTGGGTTAACTTACTCTGAACTGAGTAACTGAGTTTTCAGTTCCAGAAAAGCTGCTTTGAGTTGGTTCAATCAAGCAGGAGTATCTTTACCCAGAGTTAGAACCACAACAAAAGCCATAATCAAGGGTACCTGGATTCCCCATGGCAACCACTAACACAAAGCTAGTCATTTCACCTGGTTAGACGTTTTTATTCAAGCATGGGGCAATATGAAGAGGTATTTAGTTACAAAAAAAAAAAAAAAATGGAATCACCGTGGCTGTTGGTAGAGAGAAACATCATGGAAGAAAACTGCAGCCTGAGTCAGTGTGAAAGTGGGAATCCACTGGTCCACTTGCTGGATATTTAACCCGATTAAACTGGAATCCACTGGTCCACTTGCTGGATATTTAACCCGATTAAACTGGAATCCACTGGTCCACTAACTGAATATTTAACTTAACATGTGGGTTGAAGTATTAGAGGATAAAATAAAATCTCAACTTGATTGAGATTCAGTCCCACTGGAGAAAATCATACATGGAAAAAACAGGTTTAAAGACACATTCTAGAAGGTAATGTACTGTACTACCAGACCATGATTTTACATCTTTTATTTTCATTTTGCACCGTCTACTAGGATCCAGGCGATCTCTACAATCACACATTTATGGAATTATAATCTCAGACGTGTATGAGGACTTTCCTGATGACTCCACACACCATTGTCTTTCTATGTTCTGTTACCAACATTATAAAGAAAAATCCCATTTACAAAAGATTTAAAAGTATCGCAGCAGTGCTGCAGAACAAATCTTGCTGTGACTTCATCTCATGCCACGTCAGATCTGTACGGCTGGAGAATCTGAGTAACTGCAAAACGGTGCCGTTTCATGACGCATTGATAGAGATACCATAAATATTTAAGCCGGGAAAAGTCCTCTCTCTCTCGTTTTTATTGTTGTGTAAAATTCAGCTTATAAATCTCTGGAATCACAATAATACGGACAGTCTATGTCTTACAGCTGCTCCAGGAGGGTATTTGCGAGTTATGTGGTGAACTCTAAGTCACTGGTTCCAGAAAGAGGGGTATCTGAAACTCTGAGTCAATCACCATGGTAACAGACTCTGTGAACACAACCAGCTATCTGGCAGGTTATCTTTCAGAAACCCTAGTTTCTATTAGTCTCCACCCACCTGCAGCAGCTGTCGGACGTGGATTCTCCATACTAACGTGATTCAAAAGATTTATGATGAATTAACCCACAAAATACTTAAGATGGAGGACTTTTCATAACTTCAAAATTTATTATATCATTTCTTCATCAATATGTCATCAAACGGCACCGTTCTGCACTTCCTCAAACACTACAAACATCAGGAAAGTCCTCACACGTCTGAGATTATAATTCCATAAATGTGATGGTGGAAATCTATGGTCTCTGGATCTCTGTAGACGCGTTTATCAGCCAGTGTGGAAGAAAAGTAAAACATGTCCAATCATGGTCTGCTAGTACAACACATTACCGTCTAGAAGATGTCTGTAAACTTAACTTTCACATTTCTCTGTGTATGTTTTTGCCCAGTGGGTCAGAATCTGAATAAAAATTAATGTCTATTTTATCCACTAATATTTTAATCCAAATGTAACGTTAAATATTCGACCAGCAGAACCAGCGGATTCACACTTCCACATTGACTTAGGCAGCAGCTTTCTTCCATGATCCTCTCTAGCAGCAGCAGTTCTGGAACTGAAAACTCAGAGTTGCTCAGTTCAGCATAAGTTAATCCAGAGTTTCTTTTTAGACTCAGTTTGTTGAACCTTCTACCTGGACTAACCCTAACCCCCAGGTGGAGATGGTAGAAACTCAGGATTTCTTAAAGAACCTGCCAGTGAGCAGGTTATATTCACAGAATTTGTTGCCATGGTGATTGACTCAAGAGTTTTGTTTCAGCGCTCTTTCTGGTGACCGCTGACTGAGTTTCCCTCATGCCAGGGTTAACATACTCAGAGTTAACTATATAACCCGCTTTCTGGAACAGCCCTCTGGTCATGCTGTGGTCACAGCATGTTTTGTTGCTGCTTGATGTAAAATAAGATGTGATGAGGCAAAATATCCTCATGTTTTCAGTGTCTATAAGCTAATTAAATTGTTTGACCATAATGAACTGTTGTAAATTCAAATTGAAAATGAATGCATTTGCACCAGTCAGAACAGACTGACTTACAGCTCAAGTGTCTGGCCTCTGCATCCTCCTCCCTTCAGCTCCATCCTTGCTCAGCTGGAGCCAGGTCTGATCGCTGTCTCCACTTCAGCCCGTGTGGTTCGTGTAAAAAACCTCATTTCTAAGAACCGATGCTGCAAGAAAAAAAACAAGAGTAAGGCAAAGCTTAATCTGGAACATTTCTCTTCAAGATGTAGCCTTTACATTTGTGTGGTAAAAAGCAAGTTAATGACAAATGTTAAAACCCCTATGAAGAAATGTAATGTTTTGCTGGAATGAAGACTTTTAGAACATTTTATTTTTGTAAAGAGGTTTATCTGGCTCAGGGCTCCAGACTAACTTTCTTGTTAACAGTTATAGGTAAATTACTTTGGAAACTTATTTAAAATGCTGAAAAGCAAGAACTAAAATAAAATAAATACTTTTTTAAAATGCTGTGAAGCAGCCTTCAGCCGGAGCAGGCTGATTTTATAGTCCAGGATGGGTGTTCAGGTGGGGGTAAGAGGAGTGAGATGAGACTCGGCTGTTTGGAGCTGCAGCCGCAGGTGGAGGAGAGCCGAGCCTCCGTCAGAGGTGGAGCACCAGGACGCTCCGTCTGTCTCCGGTGCGGTTTCTCACCGTCTTCGTTAGTTGTTGCCCGCCGTCGGTTTCAGTAAATCACTATAACCGAGGAAATGCTGGGCGAGTCAACCAAATGAGAACCAAATAAAACTACACATTTTATCTGAACTGAGAATCGGGTTTTCATGTGGTTACAGCTCCTCAATATGTACGGAAGGTGAACGGAGCAACCTTGCCGTTCACCCTGTCTGCAAGAGTTTAACCTTTAAGGTATCGGCTGTAGTAGTTAAGCTAACGTTAATGCTAACAACGGTTGTAAATTAGCGGCACCTGTATACAGGTAGCAGCACCGCCGACATTCACCCAGGTGGCCTCTCAGACAGCCAATAATCTGGACAGAGTCGTACTTCGCCACTCCCCGGAAACTTTAACTTCACATAATAAACGCAATAACTATTATTGAGGGGGCAAATTGTCCCAAGTAACTTACCTGAAACTCACTCCGGCCACGTCCCTGGACCGCAGACTGACAGAGGTCCCGCCTTCTGGCTCCTTCCGTATGTGGGCAGGTCTGGGGCCGACACGAAGCCGACGCTCCAGAGACGTTTGATGAGCTGGGACAAATGACTATTAAATCTGAAGATATTCACCCATGGGCCGATGTCTGACAGATGTTCTAAATTATAGGGACGACGTCCAACCTTGGGCCGACGTCGGCCAGACGTACGTGTGCTATCTGGGTACTTAATCTGACTCGTTTACAGAGGCTGCGGGTTTGGTTAAGCTCAACCCAGTGTTTGATATATAGGCGAATAAATCTGGGAAGAAGAACGGTCGGAGACTCGGCAGTTGGGTTACGTCGCTTTATTACGGTTTACAAGTTTACACAGAGTGTGATATTCGCATATTCACGGACCCTGTCAGCTGTTGCCACGGAGCGTCTGCTTTCCTCTCAGCTGTCTCCTCTCTGGGGCTCTCCTACCGCTACGTAGGGATCCTTCCTAATAAACCCAATGGCCTGCAATGCATTATGGGACTTGTCGTGTCTAACTTCGGATCTGCGCATTAAGACGTAGATCACTCCTTAACCTCTTACAACTACAACCAGACTGGCCAATCAGAGCTTACCCTTAGTAACTTCGTCATCCAACATCTGTTTCTCCTCAAACTTGTTTGTCCCTGAATCTCCGTCTACTAATCTGATTTCCTTTTTTTTGGTGTAAACACAATCCTGTCTCAGTTCTAAGAATCTGCAGACCATTTCCTAACTAAGTACTTCTGTTTCCTCATAACTCATATGACTGACCCCGCTCGGGAACATTCTGACATTTCCAGTAAATAATTACCTCGTCGAGTCTGTGGCTAAAACTTCCCAGAACTGAGGTCTAACAAAGTTCACTGCCTGCTTGCTCTTATGGATTTCTACCACAGAATTATCAATTATGATAAATGATCTGGTTTTCAGTTAAAACATGAAAAGATTCATTCTGTCTTCACTTGTAACTCCTCATCGCTCTTGTTCAACAGAGTTGATATTTCTCGTGATAGCTGAATACTTAAAAGGCCTGCAGTACATCTCCATTTTCACTCCATGAAAAGTCCTCCTCATTTGGAACAATGGCATACCCGAAGTAAAAATCTTAATCTTTATATATGTAAAATTAAATTTAAACTTTTATTTCAATGTCTTTTACAGCTAAAGGTGTAAATTAAGAACAAAAGGTGTTTGGGTTGTGCAAATTACATGTCATGAATAACGAGGCGTCAGGAAGCAACAGGCTGGTCCAGAAATGTAGTTTTTTCCAATGTCCAGTAGAGGGTGCTGTTGCTAGAAAGAAGGGAACTGAACCTGCTGGTCTAACATTGCGGGTCTGAAACTGTGGTCTCCGGGGCTGCAGACCATAGACTGTATATAATTACTGGACGTAGCTTCCGGTCTCTTCTGAATAGAGAAATGTGAAGCCAGTTGGGCGTGTCTTACCGTCGCCATCTTGCCGTGTCACGTACGTCGTCACTCCAGGAAAATCCTAAAATGGGCACAGCGCGGCCGCGGGACAAATGATTGACAGCTGACGTACTGTGGGCTAAACGCTAACTGAGCTAACACGAAACTAAGAGGAGCTAACAAAGATAAGCCCCCTAAGCGGCATGGTTAAGGTAAGACGTGCTTAGACTTGCAATTCGCTGACTAAACACCGCCGTTGTGCGACTCTGTAACAAACTGAGACCTTATTAAGAGCAAAGAAGGAGCTAACTAGGAGCCTCCGGTCGGCAGGCGGAGCTTCCGGTCTGCCGCATGTCAATCATAAGGATACGCCCTTAATTATGTGTAATTTGAAGAATAAATAACATCTAAACGAATGAGCTATAAAAAAATTCACCCCCCTCACAGTTGACATGAAGGTAAACGTGACCTAATAAACCTAAAATGATTTTTTGAACCAGGCTGTAAACCTGTTTATTTCTGCTGTGAAGTCGGCGTTTTTAACATGGGAGTCTATGGGGATTTGCTCGCTCTTGGAGCCAGCCCCTAGCGGATGAAGGGAGGATTACACTATATACAATGCGGAAGAGAGCTTCACTGTTCTGAGGCGGAGTTTGCCCCTTGCTGCAGACACTGGTTTAGGTCGCACAATCTAGTATGTCGCAGCAGCTTCACTCTTACCCCGCCCACTTGTGGTCGATAATTGAAAAGCTTCCATGCCAAGTTGAGTTTAGGTGAGTTGAGCTGACCTGTGCTCGTGGAAAAGACCCATTAGAAAACTTTCCATGTCGACGCTCCCGTGTGGTCGCACTCATCCTCCAGCCAAAGTTCACTGAACTTTCTCCACCGAACCAACGAACCCCAACCACACTTACCGATTACAGCAAATGCATCACACCAAGCTTTGGAAATTCTCACCTGCTTTCTCCACGAGGCTTCCCTCGATAACAACTCTTTGTCTGATCTTCTTCCGCCACGTCGTTTCTCTCCAGCGGGCTGACCTCCGCAGAGGACAGAAACCAACAATCATCAGTGTCCAAGATACGTCTGAAAGTATTCATGAATGTTGCAGAGAATACCTTGTAAAGAAGAGAAGCGGAGCCTCCAGATATTCAGTCTCTAAAATTTGTTCTTGTGATGTTCTGCTTCACTCCGCATCGATCTGATGCAGAAGTGCTGCGAGAACTGACGCACACCCAGCTGCAGCCGCAGTCCCAGGGGCTTGTGAAAATGGGCGTAACGTGGGCGGGTGGTCGAGACACGGGCCTTTTCCTATTGCATTAACAACAAGGTGAAAGAAGTATGCTTTAAAATCTTACTACAGATCTATCCTACAACTTAAAAGGTTTAAGATAAACATTGATGCAAATCTAACAAAGAGACAACTTTCCATTTCTATTTTCACTGTGTTCACACTAAACAATTTTGGTCAGACATGGAAAGTTTTATTTGTGTTAAACTGGGTATTAATATCCAAATTAGTATTTTTGATGCATTATTACACTTTGTCTTAAACAGATTATCAAATGAGATGTATTATCCAACTCTTAATAATCCTTGGCAAATTTCACATTCATAAGTGCAAATGGATCTAAACCTTGTTTTTGTGTGTTTGTTGTTGAACTTAAATCCTACACGAACTCTATAGAAAATGTAAAGAACCAAAAAGCTTCAGGAACTCTTCATATTACAAAGAATCTGCACCTTATATGATCCCATGAAATATCTTTTTCTTTTAAATCCTGTTTTTTTTTTTTTTGGGGGGGGGGGGGGGGGGGGGGGGGGGGGGGTTGTCTTTTTAAAACTCTGGCCTGTTATACGTTGTTATTTGTGTTGTATACTGTTTCCTATGCCTGTGTAATATTTGCTAAATAAATTAATTGGGGGAAAAAGAAACTAAAATACCACTATTTCCGGTTACACTCTCAAAATATTTCACAAAACTATGATCATTTAGATAATTCTGAACATTCGTTTAAATATTTATTAATGATCAATGTTTTAAGTATGTTTTTTAAAAATTTTTATCTACATATTTTTTTATTCTGATTATGCTTATAGATTCAAATGCTGTGTTTCCTTGATTAAAAGAGAACTGTTCCTAACTTCCAGTAACTTTTGGCAATAAAGATTTTTTTCTATAAAAAAAATAAATAAATAAAAAAACAAAAACATGGTCCGTTTCTCAATTCCTAGTTTGTGTACTACATACTCATGTACTTCTGAGTACAGACTTGTGGGTACGTAGGCTACTGGAAGTCTGCACTTGTGGAGTTCACCAGCACGGACTCCGCCTACTTGACGGACTGGGACAACACAAACTTGTGACATCACCACCAACTGTGAGCAGCAAGTAAGCAAGGGCGTCCTGTTAACATGGAAATTTTATCATTTTACAGCTGTTTGTTATTTATTGTTGTGGAGACGGACTGAAACAAAAACAATTAAAATAACTGCTCCAAAACAATTATACTAAGTGGATGTTTTCTGTTTTTTTTCCCCAACATGTAAATTACATTTATTTCCATACATAAGCACATTATTGCAAACGGACAATCAGGTCATATATGATCAGAAACAGCTGTGAGAGGAAAGTGGGAGGAAGAGCAAAAGGCCATGAACAGTAAAGAATAGAAATGATCGCTCAGGTTCGGCTGTTGGAGGCGGAGGCGGCTGCTAAACGCTGCACCTGTGCAGGGATTTATGCTGCGTTCCATTTTCATCGGAACTGGGAAGTGGGAACTGGGAGGTGACGTCACACCCGACCAACTTGCGTTCCAGCTCACTGGCCGGAAAACCAGTTAGCAACCTAGCAAAACAACGCGTTTGCTAAGGCTATTGCTATTAGCCGTTATTGGCACAGCTGGCGTTGTAGTTCACATATACCACATGAAAAATGTGAATTATACTAGAGCAGCTTCCCCCTACATCTGTATAAACCAATACTACGTGCACGATTGATTTATGCAACAAAATATAAGTAAGAAGTGTAAATAAATGTAACATTACAGAAGCTTCTAAAACTGCTAACACAGGGCGCGGCCATCTTTAAATCTGAACTCGGAGCTGCAAGAGTTGTCCGACTTTCCGAGTGGGAAATCCGACTTCAGGGGGCCGTTCCAGTTGAAACTTCCTACTCGGAACTAGGAATTTCCGACTTCCGAGTTCAAATGGAACGCAGCATTATATCTGGCCAAGTACGCACGAGCCTCCTCTGATGCATGCTGGGTAAAATGGGCAGAGGAAGTTCTCATCTGAGGATTTCCAGCGTACTTGCAGAGAAGCAAACTTTTTAATGGAACATGACTTGGACCGCGGGTGATGACGTTTCACAAGTCCACGAGCCCGCAAGTACGCATATTGACAAACGGCCATGGGCCCAATCCCAAACCGACCACTACGCACTACGCCTTAAAGGAATAGTTCACCCACAGAATGATGTAACTTTAATTTTCACTTACCCTCATGGTGAGCAAGACTCTGAGCACTTTTTTAATATCTCAATGCAGCCGGCGATCAGGAAGGCTTCTGGTTTCCCCCCAACATTCATATAATGCAGTTCGCCATAAAAGTCCACACAAACTTGTCAATATTCCTCCATACTGCTTGTCCAATGTAATCGAAGTGTCCTGAGTGGGTAGCGTCCAGGATTTACTGGAAACAACGTCATTTAGTATATTTTTAGAGCCTAAACAATACTACATCGCATTTCCTACAAGCACAACGATGTGCGTTCACGAAACTATCAAAGACGAGATTGTGCACTCTCTTTCTCTTTCTTTGTTTTAAATCAATATCCACCCCCTCTTGACCCTCTTGTGTTTGTCCCGGTTTGTCTGCAGCTCTGTCGCTCTTAGCACAATGTAAACAGCAAATTTCTTCTTCTACACTTGTATTATTGGCAGAGTAGGCTCTAATAGTAAGTCTGATATATTTTTTGCATTAAAAAAGCATGTTTATGATTAGCAGTATCGGTTCAGTGTTACATGGGAGATTCCATGTTTCTTCACCTGATCTGACTGACTTGCCCTTCTTTGAGCCGTCATCAGATGCTTATTAAAGAAAACTTCAGCAGTCACACCACTCCCAGTCTCTTTTTTTCCATTGCCTAGGCATACTCTGAAAGGGATAAAATGATAAAAACCAAATCAAAAACACTGTTTTAAGCAAGAAGATGGCTGTAACACCTTTAAAATAAATGTTTCAACCAACCCAAACCCTGTTTTAAGGAAAGCCTGTCATAGGATGTAAGCAAGCAAGTTTATTTGAACATCACATTTCACGTACAAGACAATTCCAAGTGCTTTACATAAAATATTGAAAGCATGACAGGGGCGAAAAATAAAAAGCATTCAAAAGTACATAAAAACATAAAGAAAAATATATAAAGAGAAACAATATCATATTAATGAAGTAATATGTAAAATAACTATTAAATCACAATGATTAAAGGAAGTTAGAACATATGGTGCAGATTTCATGGAAAGACACATGAGAAAAGTTTTCAACCTGGGATTTAAAAGTGTCAAGAGTTGGTGAAAGTTTCATCTCCACCTGCAGTTTGTTCCACTTGTTTACAGCGTAATAGATAAATCTGCTTCACTGGGTTTAGTCTAGACTCTGGTCTGGACTCGCTGATCCAAGTCCTTGGATCTAAGAGCCTACTGAGTTTATACTATTAACATATCACATAGTTGTGTTAAAAAGTGTTCGCCCCCTTCCTTTTTTTTGCGCATGTTTGTCACACTTGCATGTTTCAGATCATCAAACAAATTTAAATGTGAGACAAAGATAACACAAGTAAACACAAAATGCAGATTTAAATGTAGGTTTTTGGGAGGAAAAAAAAAATCAAAACCCCCATGGTCCTGTGTGAAAAAGTGATTACCCCTCTGTTAACATATAAATTACTGTGGTTTATCACATTTTTGGAAAGCTAAGTCCAATTTCTCTAGCCACACCCAGGCCTGATTACTGCCACACCTGTTCTCAATCAAGAAATCACTTAAATAGGACCTGCCTGACAAAGTGAAGTAGACCAAAAGATCCTCAACAGCTAGACATCATGTTGCGATCCAAAGAAATTTAGGAACAAATGAGAAACAAAGTAACTGAGATCTATCAGTCTGGAAAAGGTTCCAAAGCCATTTCTAAAGCTTTGGGACTCCAGAGAACCACAGTGAGAACCATTATCCACAAATGGTGAAAACATGGAACAGTGGTGAACCTTCCCAGGAGGGGCCGGCCGACCAAAATGACCCCAAGAGCACAGCGACGACTCATCCAAGAGGTCACAAAAGACCCCAGAACAACATCCAAGAACTGCAGGCCTCACTTGCCTCAATTAAGGTCCGTGTTCATGACTCCCCCATCAGAAAGAGACTGGGGGGCAAAAATGGCTGCATGGCAGAGTTCCAAGACCAAAACCACTGCTGAGCAAAAAGAACATAAAGGCTCGTCTCAGTTTAGCCAGAAAGCATCTAGATGATCCCCAAGACTTTTAGGAAAATACTCTGTGGACTGACGAGACAAAAGTGGAACTTTTTGGAAGGTGTAGGTCCCATTACATCTGGCGTAAAAGTAACACGGCGTTTCAGGATTTTGTAATCTATTGTCTACTAACTGGAAACCAGTGTAAAGATTTTAAAGCTGCTGTGATGAGTTCAGATCTTCTAGTTCTGGTTAAACTCTAGTTTTGTCCTCATTTAGTTGTGGAAAATTCTCTCTCATCCAGGTGTTCTGTAGCAAAATATCCATTGTCGAGCATATCCTTTTTTTTTTTATTTCTGTAGAGACATTAATACATGAACATCTGTTTCCTATTGACTTGTGTTTGTGATGGGCGACCCATGGTAACAGGGAGAAAGTTTGTCAGTATGTTTACCCAGGAAGAAGGAATGTGTGTGTCTGTGTGTGTATGGGTCTATCTGTGTGTGTGTGTGTGTGTGTGTGTGTGTGTGCAGGAGGACTTCGGCCAGCAGTCACGCCGACCTGGAAATGGACCAAGAACAGGATGGAGTCCGATGAACGAGCCAATTTAGGAAAAGAGCGCGTTGCACAATCGGTTGCAGCCTTTTTGGGACATAGTAATAGCTGTAAAACTCCGTGGTAGGAAGAATAGTTTTTTGTCAGACTCACGCCCTGACACAAGACTGTGTTATTGGTTAGTTCAGGGTGCTGGTGTGACCCGTGGCTCTGTGAAGAACCTTAATTTCTTTGGCTTTGCATATTAAATGATTTAATACAGAGAAGTTTCAGTGTGGTCCTTATCAATAAACAAATGCGCAATGTTTCAGTTCCTCTGCTCCAGACACTGCCGCAGGGGTCTGGTGATAGAACCAAAAGAGTAGAGATGCACGATATTATGGGACTGTGCAAGGCCACAGGAATATAATAGACTCCTCCCTTTGGCATATGACCTGCAATTCTGTCCTCATTCAATCATCTTTGTTGTCATTCCTCAGAAACGGCAACATTTCTCCTCCCCTCCTCTCAGGAATGTCTCGTTTAAAACATGCAGGGACTCTTATCTCATCCACAGAGACACTGAGGAACCAGAGGCCCAAGTCCAATCACGAAAGCCCCCAAATGACTCAAAGCCAAATCCAGCAAACAGAGGTTCAGTGAATGCGTGTGTTGAAGGTGTAGAGGTGGATCAGAGAGTCGGAGATGATTTTGTAGAAGGACAGAGTCCCAGCAGGACAGTCCACATACACTGCTACTCTCTGAGGGTCAGAAGTAGTGGATGGGGAGTAGTACAGTCCAGAAGAGAGAAGTATGCCTACACCGTTGTGGCTAACAGAGCAACTACCACCATGGGAGCAAAGGAGACTCCAGGAATGATCATTCTCCCCAAACAAAGAAGCTCTATTGTCTGTTGTCCTGCTGATTCTTCTGTAACTCACTGATACAGAAACAAAGCGCGTCCTTCTCAAACGTCACCGTCCTGTTGTTGTCAGACAGTTTGAGGTTTCTGTTCACCGTGTTCATGTCGATGGTGAGAGGACAGAAATCTGACGGAGAGAAGAAGTGATCCAGCTGCAGTTACTGATCTGGTGATACTCTGATGCTGACTGATGGAGTCATGTGACAGTGTGTTGATGGCTGAATGTGATTAAACAATGAAAGAGAGACTTACACTTCCTCAGACCTGGTCTCAGCCATCGTTGTCCAGCAGGCTCCACCCTGAAAGAAGGAGGAGGGTCAGAGCAGCACCGTAAAAGCAAACAGTCCAACATCTGGACACGTCCACTTGAAGGGAAGGCTCCTACATGGAGGATTCCTCATATAACACTCATATCCAGCATGAAGCAGGGTGGAGGACAGGGAAAATGTCTGCAGCTCCTCCTCCTCTATCAGACTGCTGCAGCTTCTCCATACCTAAGTTTGTGTGGATCCTTCAGTGCAGCCATCAGCAGCTTCACTCCTGAGTCTCCTGGATGGTTGTATCTCAGGTCCAGTTCTTTCAGATGGGAGGGGTTAGAGGTCAGAGCTGAGGCCAGAGAAGCACAGCCTTCCTCTGTGATCAGACATCCTGACAGACTGCCGAAAAACACAGAACAGAAACTCACTGCAGCTGAATGTCACATAAACGCAACCTGGCTCACATTATTTGCTTTGTGTCTTCATTTGCTAAAAGTTTACAACATTAATGACCAATTTGTGACAGATGTCGCATTTTCAGGATTCCCTGCCTGGCTGTGATAGATATGGGATGCAGGCATTTTACTGCTCTGGTGCTCAAGGCTTGATCCTGTGCTATCATGATCATCACCTCTGTCCTTTAGTGCCCTCTAGTCATTGGTACAGTTGCAATCAGAATAATTCCCCCCTTTTTTATATATTACTTTTTGTTACAAATACAAAAAAAAATTAAGTAGCTCAACACAAAAAATATTAAAAGGGATTTCTAATTCAGCAAAAAAATGGCACTTTTAGGGTGCATTCACAAAGTCTATGCCTTACTATACACACTCAAAAACAGAGATACCAATTTGTATTTAAAAGGGTACAAAAGCTGTCGCTGGGGGTGTTCCTTTTTGAAAGACATTTCTGTACCTTCGGTCCTGGTCCATTTTTATACCTTATCAAGCTGTATGAGTTAATAAAGTACAATTAAACCAATTAAAAATTATGAATAAAAGTCGATAAAATAGAGATCATGACAACAATCAAAGGTGCTAATAATAAATGAATAATTATTATATAAATATTAGGCCAAACACATATATAATTATACATAATTATTACCATGATTATTATGAAAATCTTAATATTGTAACTATAATTATACTCCTGTTTAGAAGTACTGCTATTTCTAATTATTGTACAAGCATTTTTCAATGCTGCAGGTACCCTTAGGGTTGAAATGGTACAAATTTGTACTTTATATTACTTTGGACCCTTTTTCATAGTACATAGGTACACTTCTGGCCCCATAAAGACCGATATTGTACTTTTGAGAGAACATTTGTAAAAAATGTACCTACAGGTACAGAAATGTTCCTGTCTCGTACTTTTTTTTGAGTGTGCACAACAGATTGTATTGTTATGCTTTAGCAATATAAGCACAATCTTGTCATGCCAATGAAGCTGTTGAAATTGAAAAAAAAAAAAAAGTCTTGGCTCCAGACCTGTGTTTGTCGGTGGACCGAGTCAGTTTGTTCCGGATCAGAGTCTGTTTGCGAATTCACAACTCCCCCAAATGAAGCAGACTTTCCAAGCAAACAAACTCTGATTTGAATCAAAAATGTTTTGTGAATGCGCCCTAACGACCACTGCAGTCTAAGAATAATTCAACCCCTTTATGACCAGTAACTTTAATAATCAGCAGAACACCCTTTTGCTGTTCTGACCTGCTGCAAACATGATGCATAACCAGACAGCAGCTTCTGGCAGCCTTCCTGGGGAATCTCAGCCCATTCTTCATGGCCAAAGGCCTCCAGGTCACTAATGGTCTGGGGTTTACGTGTTGCAGCCACCCTTTTTTAAAGCTCACCCCCGACTTTTAAAGAGGTTCAAGTCTGTGACGCCACTCTGAAATCTTCTAGGACTTCTTCTGGAATCAAGCCTTGTTGAAAACGGAGGTCTGCTCGGGATCATCGTTTTTTAAGGAGGTCCGCTGCCACTGGGTCAGTAGTGGTGTGGTCTTGGAATTTGGTGCATGGAGCCCTTCAGTGTTTAATGTGTACTTTAGTCTAGATACTGAAACCTCAGTGCCTGATGCCACCAAGTCTTGATGCAGGTCTTTTGCAGTCAGTCTAGGTATTTTGACTTCTTGCTTGAAACCACGCTTAATTTGAAAATATACTCATGAGGAATTCTATTCAGGGATTGAATAATTTTGGGACTGCAGTGGTCATTAAAGGATAACTCTCTATTAGTTACAGAGTAGGGGGGTTCTTTTCTACACTCACAGCTGAAAAGAGCAGCTCGCTGGACACCAACAAACTGCAATTTGTGAAACTCTGAACTCACAGGACGTTCGTTTGTTCATTCTACTTAACGTGTTGGTGATATGAAGGAGGTTTGCTGCTGATAATGTCTTATCGAGAGGCTACCTCATCTCTGCCATTATATGGATGCACGCCGAAGGGCGACTCAACGAAATATCGCCCGAAGGAGTGAAAGTGATGCAGAAATTTTACCAGTGAGTAAATGCACATATAAACTCCTAGAAATAAGGTACAGGTTGAAAAAAAAAAGAAACTTATCCTTTAAATAAAAGTGACATTTTGTGCTGAATTAGGAGAAATCACTTGTAATATTAGTTTTGTTGAGCTTTTTAAAACATTCTTTTTTTATTTGTTTGTTGCAAACAGTTGCTGATTTGTACATTTTGCTAATAAACCTCATTTATAGAGGGGGTTGAATAATTTTGGTTGCAACTGTAGAAGTCATTCATATCCACCACTTTCATACAAAAAGTAACACAAAGTGCTTTACATAAAAACAACTTTGGGATATTAAAAACAGGTCTACACACACTGACATAAGATCAAGTTTTCACTAGGGCTGTCAGCTGATTAAAATTTTTAATTGTGATTAATCACATAAGTGTTGATTCCAAAATAATCTCAATCTCTTTTGATGATACATGCATCACTGACAAGGCATTTTCTTAAAGGAGTAAACATGCCATTTATGGCCACAAGAGGGCGCTCTAGGCTTGTGACAACTACATGCTGCTCTGAGACTGAAGCTCCCAGTATCGCCTTTTTGCAGCGAGAGTTCATTTCTGACATCTGGCAGTACTGTCGGTGTGGTGGAACAAACTAACATGTTTATCCTTCTTATATATAATGTTTAGGATTATTTACAAACATAAACTTTAATCTGAGAAGTTTTACCAGTCTCATATAGGCCTATTTGAAAAATCTGAAAATGGTCAAAATTCTATTTTTGTTAATTTTTTAATGATCTTCATATGTCACCGGATCTCAGTGAACTTGCGTAATGGCATATTAACAGCACAAAAAAAAAAAGAAAAAGAAATAATCTCCCATATTCTTTTATGCTGGCAAAATTTTAAAGTTGAACTTTCGGTTTTAAAGTTATCTGACGGTATCCATTTCTGATACCTTATAGTTATTTTTGAGACATCTGCCAATCATCTCTGCATTCCTTAACTTTTTAATTTGTCTACTGGCTTGTCAATCACTTTTACTACTGTAGTAAAATTTAAACGTCATTTAAACGGGTAATAGGCAAAACTGATCAATGAGAGTGATTGATTGGCGAGAGAAATGCTGCGACCCGGAAGCTGCGCACACTCGTCTGACGTTTACAGCAGGTTGCTAACATCATTCTGCTAGCAGTGAGCAACTTTTAGACAACAACACTGTTTATTTGCGTTTGTGACATGATGGAGAATCTGTAGCTGCTGTCTGCTAAACACCGCAGTGGGCTCGTTCGCATTATTCTGTTGCTGGAGGAGGGAGCTGTGAATCTGGCAGGTTAGTCTTGCAAGATTAGAAAACTCGCTAACAGTCTCTGCTTCCTGAAAAGCCGAAACATTTTCTATAACGCCTTTAACGCATTAACACATTAACTTTGACAGCCCTTGTTTTTACTGGTTTAAAGGAGTACAACGCAAGTTCCAGCTATTTTTTCAGAAGTTCGCCCTTCTGGCGACAAGTTGGAAATGACGCTAATGTCGTGCACATGCATGATCTATTTCGACTGCGTTGGTCTCCCAACTTTAACCCAAATTACACTCAGTCTGAGCCCAGAGTTAGAGTTTATAAAGTTATAAATCTGCAAGTTGTTTACGGTTTGATCGTTGAGTAAACTGATGGACTGTATGCTAACGGTAACAACAAGCTAACACTAGCTTGTAGTTCAAACATCTAAACTCACAGGCTGAGACCACGATTACCTTATAAAACTACCGCATCAACTAAATTTAACAAGTGGCTAAAGTGTATCTCTTCCCCGGAAACAGCTCCCCGGGAACGGCTGTCATACTGCTGCATTTACATGCTAAAAACTTAGCATTGCAATATTCAGCACTCTTATTTCCGTCATACAATTACAACAATAAAAAAAAGAAAGGAAAAAAAGCTGCTTGTTGTACTCCCGTTTTACACCAGTGCCACCGGTGCTGTCCCAAAAAACGCCCCCCCCCAGCCGTGGGGACCGGCCAGATTTCAGTTTGGTTCTCTTTGTCTCGCAAGACAAAACTTTTCTTTGTCTTACTGGAGTCTGAGTTGGGGTTTGAGAGGCTTCTGTTCTCCATCTTTTAGCAGCAGTTAGTGTTGTGTCAACATGCGGTGGCGGAATACAGACGAACGGCAACGCGCAGCTCGTCTTCCCCACAAGCGCCCCCTTGAGGCTTCGTACCCAAAATTCTCGCATTGAGCATTCAGAAACAGTATTAGAGACCACCGCAGTGAAGAAAGATCAGCTCATTCTAAACATCAGCCAATTGTCAGAGCAAGTGGAGGAAAGAAAAGAATAGTATTTAACATTTAAACTTGCACCATGCACCTTTAAGGTTTTCACTTAGTTTTGGTTGGAAAATCTCAGTCTGGAGTGAATACTACAGACTACCTTCCTCACATGTTCTCTTAGTCCTGAATTAAATCTTATTTTAAACATTCAGTGTGATGGATCCTGACTTGAGAGCTTCCAGTTTGCAGTTTGGACTCTTCAGGCCGTCAGACAGCTGCTTCAGTCCTGAATCCTTCAGGTCGTTGTTACTCAGGTCCAGTTCTTTCAGACTGGAGGACTGGGAGCTGAGAACTGAAGACAGAGCTTCACAGCTTCTCTCTGTGACACCACACACGCTCAAACTGGAAACACAATTACAGAAAAACAGAAGAGACAGGATGAAAATGAACCAGCTCTGATGTTGAATCCTGTCCACACATGTTGACCCATTAATCGGATTTAGGTTCTGCTGCAGAAAACCAAAACGTGCAGGACAGTGACCGTTGAGGAGAAACTTAGGACTCCTCGACTTTAAGACATCTTATGTGAATCACTGCTTTGACATTTGACATTTGATTTTTGACAATGTATTTTCATGTTATGTTAACTTTTCCCAATATTTACTCATCCCACTTTACTATGAATAAAAACTCACCTGAGAGTTTCCAGTTTGCAGTGTGGACTCTGCAGACCAGACAGCAGCTTCACTCCTGTATCCTGCAGGTTGTTGTTACTCACATGGAGCTTTTTCAGCCGGGAGTACTGAGAGCTGAGAACTGAGGACAGAGCTGAGCACAGAGGTTCACAACCGCCACCTAAAATCTTCAAGACACTCAGCCTGAAGAAAAGGGACAAAAAACTTAAAACATTTTTATTCACATGTAATCACGTTAATGATTGATAAACAGAAAAACATGTGAGAGCAGCAGAGAATCCTGACCTGAGAGTTTCCAGTTTACAATGTGGACTCTGCAGCCCACCAAACAGCTGCTTCAGTCCTTGGTCCAGACTTTGTTCTACTGTAGGGTGCAATTTTAAAAAAGTTGACATGACTGTCTCGGAGACAATCAGATCCAGTTCTGTCAGGCAGGAGGACTGAGAGCTGAGAACTGAGGACAAAGCTGAACATCCAACATCACTGAGGATGCAGCTGCTCAGTCTGGGAAGAAAAATAGAAAAAAATGACATTTTCAAGGACAGCTGCAACAACAATGAACATTTAAATGTCTCACTTTTTTTAGCCAAATAATCAAGACTGACCCATTCTGTCCAATAAAACACAGCAGCAGGCTTTTATACAGTACATCCCAGCATAAACACTGCTCAAAAAGTACAAAAGCCCTTTACGAACTTTAGTCTGTTGAGTTAAGTAGCACAGAAAGTTAGTTGTTTCAGATGCTTTGCTGTTCATTGAATTAAAAAGAGTTGCACTGAAGTGGAAACATAGTGATGACCCCTGAAATGAGGATGGTTTTTACAGGTGAAAGACACTGACATTTTCCCCTTGTCTTCTTGTCCGACTGTTTTTCATGAATTCTGTATTTGAACTGGGATGGTGACTCTACATGAGGCCATGCCACGCTTTATAAAATCTGTATAAAATAAATTGAAATAAAACATCAAATTAAATTAAATGAAAAAGATAAAAATAAGATAACATTAACTTAAAAGCTAAAATAAAAAGGTAGGTCTTGAGCCTCTTCTTAAAAACATCAACAGTCTCTGCAGCCCTGAGGTTTTCTGGCAGGCTGTTCCACAGACTGGGACCGTAATGGTGGAATGAGGCCTTGCCGTGAGTTAAAGTTCTCACTTTGGGAACAACTAAAAGACCAGTACCAGAGGACCTCAGGGTTCACGAAGGTTCATTGTTTAAAAGCATATCAGATAGATAAGAAGGCCCAAGACCATTAAGACATTTATAAACCACAAAAGAACCTTAAAGGTAGAGTCCGACATTTTCCCCCTGAAAACAAACGTAAGACTTGTGCAAGTGAAATCCGTCTCAAACCTTTGGGCCTCTACTCGCGTGCAGTGGTGCGTTTGAATGCAACTCCCTCTCCCCTGCCCCCTATTAACTGGCTCCAGGTCATCAGGAGACACGGCGATGTAAAGCTGGGTATCATCAGCATAGCTGCGAAAGTCAATGCTGTGTCTCCTGATGATGTTCCCAAGTGGCAACATGTACAGGTTAAAAAGTATTGGGCCTAAAATTGATCCTTGGGGAACCCCACACTCAATCCTGAGGAGCATGTATCCATACTTACAAAAAACTGTTGATCTGTGAGATAAGAGTAAAACCATTTTAAAACAGTACCTGAGAGGCCCACCAGACTCCTGAGCCTATTTAATATAATCTGGTGGTCTACTGTGTCAAATGCGACACTAAGATCCAGGAGAACAGGACAGAAAGTTTCCCTGAATCTAAGTTAGACCTGAGGTCATTAAATTCTTTAAAAAGGCCGTCTCGGTACAATGGTTTGTCCTAAAACCAGATTGATGTTTTTCTAAAATATTGTGTTTGTTTAAAAACTCATGTAATTGAATAAAAACAACTTTTTTGATAATCTTACTTAAGAATGTTAAGTTGGATACAGGTCTCTGGTTGACTTTCTACTGGCTCTTGGTCCTGAACAAAAACAACTGATTTGTAGCATTTATAGTCCTCATTAATTCATTTTCTTGCGGTAATAATAGATGACAAACTAAACTGGAAATCATATATACTATATAAAATCCAAAGTTTCCAAATCAATTGCAGTCTTATACAGAGCCGTTTGCAATGCTGAGTACAGACAATCAACCAACAACCTCTTTGTTAAACTAAATGCACTTAAATTCAAAGATCTTGTAGACTTTAAAACAGCACAACTCATGCACAATGTTATACATCAGACAGTTCCTGACAGCATCCAGAGGTTGTTTCAGGTGAGGAAAAGTAGTTATGGCCTGCGGGGATTATGTATGTTTAAAAAACAACAATTGAGAACAAACAAAAAGCTTTACAGCCCGACAGTTTGTGGAGTTAATTTATATAACAAAAACAAAAACCATAAAACATTAAAAATAAGATAAGAATGAAATTAAAGAACAACACCAAGACCAACACCAACAATAACAGCAGCCAGGTTGGACAATTTAAAATGTGCATTTAATAAAAAAAGGATATATATATATATATATTTTTTTTTTTATATATATATATATATATAATACAATAATCTAAGCTATTTAAATGCTGGTTCATACAGGAACATCTTTAGTAAAGGTTTTAAAAGCAGGGACTGATTGAGCAGATTGGAGTGGGAGAGGGAGGGCATTCCAGAGGCGAGGAGCAATTACAGAAAAGTCTCGTTCTCCTCAGACATATCTGGCAGTCGGGACTTTAAGAGGATGCAGGGTGGAGGATCTAAGTGACCAGGAGGGGTCTACCTCACAAGAAGCTCGGAGAGGTAGATGTGTGCTAGCCCGTTTAGAGCTTTAAAAACTAATAAAAGAACTTTAAACTGAATCCAAAATTTCACAGGAAGCCAGTGAAGTTCAGCCAGAATTGGTGTGATGTGCTCACGCTTCCGTCTACCTGTTAAAAGATGAGCTGCTGGATTCTGAGCAATTTGCAGCCTCTGCAGTGAGTTTTTGCAAAGACCTTGGTACAGGGAATTGCAGGAATCTAGGCACAACATAATCAGGAGATGCATCAGTTTCTCTAGGGCGCTATTTGGCAGGTAAGGCTTAACTATTGCTAAAATTCTCAGGTGGTAAAAGATACTCTCTAACACTAAGTTTACCTGCTTATCCAGTTTTAAAGGACTATTCTGGGTAATACCCAAACTCTTGACACAAATCCAAGAGGACAAGGGTTCTAAGGAGGGCTGCACAAAAGCAGATGAGGGGTAGGGGGAATTAAAAACAATCACCTCTGTCTTGTCCTCATTTAAAAACAAAAAATTACTATCCATCGAGAGGTTTACTTCAGCCAGATAATTCAAGAGGCTAGATGGTGCGCCATTTCTGAGTGGGATGTAGATCTGTATATCATCGGCATAACAATGATATGAAATGCCATACTTATAAAAAAAATAAAAGAGTCCCAAAGGAAGGAGATACAGAGAAAATAGAAGAGGGCTGAGAATGGACCCCTGGGGGAACCCAAAGAGCTTGGGACCTCACTGCCTGATGATTATGGGCAATAATTTCTTAAAGATGGTTCACTCTTCAATCAGTGCAACCCAAGGCTCTTGCAGTGTAAAGTTTAACATAGAGCCCACTACACTAATCTCAGTCCACTACACGAATCTGAGTCTGTCCCGGATTTATTCCAATGTAACTGATTTTTGTAATAGGTGTAAACGATCTCTAGCCAACCACTTCCATATGTTTTGGGCCTCCTGTCCCAGGCTAGCCACATTCTGGTCTGAAATCTTCAAAACTCTTAGCAAAGCATACAATACCATCATTACTCCCGATTGTCTCAGTTTTGTTTGGTGTCCCCCTGCAGCCTTTTAATTCTGAAGTCATACAGACTGTTCTAGCCTTTGTCAGGAGACTTGTACTTCTTAAAGGATAAGTTTCTTTTTTTTCAACCTGGACCTTATTTCTAGGAGTATTTAAGTGCATTTACTCACCGGTAAAGTTTCTGCAACACTTTGTGTCCTGTGGAAGATATTACGTTAAGTCACCGTTCGCTGGACATTCTGTAAAATAGCGGTAACGGGGCAGCCACTATATAAGACACAGTCCAGATTTAACTCTCCGTTAGTTATCAGGGTGTTCTCCTCACTTTTCAGGGGCCGCGCGTTCACGATGCGTGCTTATGTAGTACAGCTGAGAGGAGCAGTTCGCTACCCAGACAACAACAAAAACACAATTTGTGAAACTCTGAACTCACAGGACAAGAATACTTATTCATTCATTCATTCTACTTAAAGCATTAATGAAATTAAGGAGTTTTACTGCAGATAATGTCTTATATGGTGGCTGCCCCATCTCCGCCATTTTACAGGATGTCCACTGATGGGCGAGTGAACGTAATATCTTCCAGAGGACTCAAAGTGATGCAGAAACTTTACCAGTGAGTAAATGCACATATATACTCCTACAAATAACTTCCAGGTTGCAAAAAAAGAAAGTAATCTTTTAAGTGGAAACATCCTCATCCTCCATCTCACAACAGATGGGTGAAGGAAGTTTTCCTGACAGTTAGGCTTGAAAAGCTTTGATTTTCCCTCAATGGCTCCTTAAATTCATTAGAAAGGACTTGGAGACCTCCCTTAAATTACACTGAATATTGGACATCTCTGCCTGATTGAGATCACTCAGCCCCTCTTTTAAATTTGAATTGACTTTCAATTTAAATCCTTTCCCCCTTTTTCTTTCATTTATTTCACTCAAAAATTTTACACAATTTCTCTGTTAGTTTTGAAAAGCATTTCCTTCATACATATGCCGACACATTTAATCATTCTACTTCCCTTATTTATGTTCTTGTATACACTGTACTGTTTACATGTTGATTCTCCTTCACATTAGCAGATGCTCTTTGTTGGGGTGGGATGAGAAGGGGATGAAAAAACTTGGGAAAAATAATAGAATAGAAGATCTGCTTGTTACACCGTGCTGTGAAATTGCTTCCAATAAAGAAAATTATCTAAAAAAGAAATAAGGGGTTTACAGTCATGTGTATAATTGGATAATTGTGGGGTGTGTGTGTGTGTGTGTGTGTGTGTGTGTGTGTGTGTGTACATGCGTGTTCCATATTATACAGTTGGATGTGTGAAGGCTTGTTTCTATTTTGATTTGCATTCATTTTTATATTTAGCACTTTGTGTTGCCTTTTAATGGAACGAAAAGGGCTATATAAATAAACATTGATTCCATTTGATATGACTGGAAAAGAGCTATAGCATTTTGCCATTACCATATTTTTTCACTTGGCTTTGAAGGAAGTTTTTAAAATTAGCTTTCTGTTTGTTGTAATTTTCCATTTTCATTCAATGTTGCAGTATTCTGTCATTCCTAACACATTATCAACTGAATATCAGTATACCATAGATATTTAGTATGTTTATTTTATTCATTGAAACCTGTTTTTGTTGACAGTACTTACACAGCTTTGTTGGAGGCTTTGATCACTGGCAGTAGCTGCAGAAGAGCCTTCTCTGAAGAGGAGTATTTTTTCAGGTCGAACACATCCAGATCTTCTCCTGATGACATTATGATGAAGACCAGAGCTGACCACTGATAAGAATGCAGATCATGTTTGTTGAGATTTCCTGAACTCAGGTACCGCTGGATCTCTTCTATCAGAGAACGATCATTCAGTTCATTCAGACAGTAGAACAGGTTGATGCTTCTCTCTGTTGATAGTCTTCCTTGAACTTTATTCCTGATGTACCAGACTATTTGAAAACCTGTCTCTGAGCTATTTCCTGTCTGTCTCATCAGGCCCTGTAGGAGACTCTGATTGGTCTGCAGTGAAAGTCCCAGTAAAAAGCGGAGGAACAAGTCCAAGTGTCCATTTGGACTCTGTAAGGCCTGGTCTACAGCATTCTGGTGGAGATCATAAAGATTTGGTTTGTTAAATAATCTGAACCACAGAGAAGGAGTCTTGCTTTTATCGAGCAGGTTGACATGAGAACTGATGAAGGTTTGATGTACATGAAGAGCAGCCAGAAACTCCTGAACACTCAGATGGATGAAGCTGAACACTTTTTGTACTTTCTGGTACAGTCCTCTCTCCTCTTTAAAGATCTGTGTGAACACTCCTGAGTAAACTGAAGCTGCTGTGATATCGATGCTACAATCTGTCAGGTCTGATTCATAGAAGATCATGTTTCCTTTCTGTAGCTGATCAAAAGCCAGTTTTGCCAGAGACTCAATCATCTTTCTACTGTCTGGACTCCAGTGTGGATCTGTCTCAGATCCTCCATCATACTTGACCGTCTTGACTTTGGTCTGAACCACCAGGAAGTGGATGTACATCTCAGTCAGGGTCTTGGGCAGCTCTCCTCCCTCTCTGGTTTTCAGAACATCCTCCAGAACTGTAGCAGTGATCCAGCAGAAGACTGGGATGTGGCACATGATGTGGAGAGTTCGGGATGTCTTGATGTGGGAGATGATCCTGCAGGCCTGATCCTCATCACTGAACCTCTTCCCTGAAGTACTCCTCCTTCTGGAGGTCAGTGAACCCTCTGATCTCTGTCACCATGTCAATCAAACCAGGAGGGATCTGATTGGCTGCTGCAGGTCGTGTGGTTATCCAGATTTGAGCAGAGGGAAGCAGTTTCCCCCTGACGAGGTTTACCAGCAGCACATCCAGTGATGTGGTCTTCCTAGGGTCGGTTAGGATTTTAGTTTTATTAAAATCCAGAAGAAGTCGACACTCATCCAGGCCATCAAAGATGAAGACCACCTGGAACTCTTCAAAGTTGAAGATTCCTGCTTCTTTGGTTTCAATAAAGAAGTGATGAACGAGTTCCACCAAGCTGAACTTTTCATCTTTCAGTAAATTCAGCTCTCTAAAAGTGAATGGAAATGTGAACTGGATCTCTTGGTTGGCTTTGTCTTCAGCCCAGTCCAAAGTGAACTTCTGAGTTAAGACAGTTTTCCCAATGCCAGCAACTCCCTTTGTCATCACTGCTCTGATTGGTTCATCTCTTCCAGGTGGGAGTTTAAAGATGTCTTCATGTCTGATGGTTGTTTCTGGTCTGTCTGGTTTCCTGGAAGCTGCCTCAATCTGTGTGACCTCATGTTCATCATTGACCTCTGCAGTATTTCCCTCTGTGATGTAGAGCTCTGTGTAGATTCGATTCAGAAAGATCTTGTTTCCAGCTTTAGCAATTCCCTCAAACACACATTCGAACATCTTCTTCAGATTAGTCTTGAGTTTAGGCTGACACCTCTGAAAAGCACCTAAAGAACAAAAGAAAAGAAAAGAATATTTTTGTGTCATTAAGCAAATCATTGAATGGAAAAAAGGTTTGAAAACATAAATTTCCTTTGAAATGATTACACTTTGAACTCAGATATAGTTATTAGATCTATCCATCTGTTTTCTTGCAACTTATCCGGGCTTGGTTCACAAAGCCAGCTGCCTAAGCAGAAAAGCACAGATTTCCCTGTCCCTGGCAGCATTTGCCTGTTTGACCAGAGGGATCTTAAGGCATTTCCAGGCCAGCCGAGAGAAGTAGCCCCTCTGCATACTCTGGGACTTCCACTGGGGTTTTCTCCCAATGGGACATGCCCAGAGTACCTCACCAGTAAGGCATCTAGGTGGTGTCTTAACCACATGCCAGAGCCACCTCACCTGGCTCCTCTTGATGTGGAGCAGTGCTACAGCTGTCGCCTTGACTAATCATCTTGTCTTTCATGTACTTTCATGCAAATCACCTGTCACTGACCCCTGCCTGGGATTGGACACTACTGGACATATCCCAACCTGCCGGTCTTCAGATTGGCTGATGTTGTAGCCAATTACCATCATCTATGCCGAAAGTCCCAGAAATAAAAGTGTCTGTCTGTCTTCTGTTGCGAGGGCAGATTGTTTGATGGCGAATGGTTTGCCCTCCACTTGCTGGACTATGAGTCCCCGAGCATCTTGGTGGTTTTTGATAAATAATGCAGATCAGATGCTTCGTTACCCTTCTTTGTTTCTATTTTTTTCTTTGTATTGTTCCGGTAGTGTTTAACCCGCTCGTTTCAAGTATCGCCCTTATGGTGTGGGCGTTTGTTTATATAACTTGTTCAGTGATCGGTGTAGTTTGGGGCTTTTGACCCTGATGAAATGACATGAAAATGAAATGAAAAACACTTTAAATACTTTAAAAATACTTTGATCTTCTGCCTCCTCTAACATTCCCTGACATTTTCACATACTTTGTCTGTGGCGTGAGTCCCCTACACTTTGTCTCAGTTTTGGAATTACAAGTCCCTGAAGCTCATATATAGTTTATTAATGGCTGGTTCCAATATGTGGAAGCCTGCTAACCAATGGGCTCAGACATCTTCATTCGTAAGCATCTGAGTGGGTTGGCTAAGTGCTTTTGCAGGGTCCCATTCATTCACGTGTTTGAATCAGCCTTCCTTTTAGCCTGTTAGCATGCTAACCACACTATAAACAGAGGCTATGTTACAAAATAAAAGGTAGCTCTACAGGTAATTTCTATGAAAAACAGAAGAAAATAGGAAGGTAATCATCCAGTTATCACATATTTGCACCTACTGAAATGAAAATGCCTAGAGCACACTTTCAGGTAGGATAGGATGTTAGCAAACTGTATATCTGTGCGTCTTGGGCGAATGACCCAATTCAAATTTCTCTCTCTGAGAGACAATACAGTTAATCTTGAATCTTGCAGCTGCTATCCATGCCATCCGCCTCCTCTGGGTTATTTCTGACACAAGACTCCCTTGATTTTGTTTCCATGTTGGAAATAAAAAAAAAAAAAAGAACATCCCGTTCTCAATTTTTTTTTCCAGATTGATCATGTGCACCAACATTGCAAGCCACAAGACTGCAAAGTTCGGGGGGGCAAATGTCAGTCCAACATTACTCCAGTCCGACATGGGTCCCCAATCGTCGAAATGGCAAAACTTAAATTTCTGCCAAACGTCTCATCATTCTGACAGTTTTTTTTTCATGCTATGGTCGAAATAACGGTCTCTAAAAAAACCCCAAAAAATCCCAAAAAACAACAACATCCCACCATTCCGACAATTCCTATAAAAACCCCTCCCCCGGCATTCAGATTTTTATGTGCTTTTACAGTAGATGAACTCCACAACCTCGCAAACCAACTTAATAATCTGTTATCAAAATCTCCTGAAACGGGAAATATAATATGCCTCCACATACTCGGCTAGTCTGAAACATGTTAGATTCATGTCTGAATCTCAATGATCACAGTCAGTGATCCTCAGAACTACAGTCAGTCACTGCATCCAGCTGGAGCAGAGCTCTCCACAGAGCCGTGCGTCACGCACGCTGGCATCATATGCAACATTAATAACTACAATTACAGATATCAATGACTGCGCTGCAGGTGACACCTGAAGTCACTGACTAATTCCAGCGAAAACATTATGTGAATGATGTCCAGCCTCCTTCATGTTGTACAGCAGGGAAGGGTGTGTGTCCTTGTGTGCATTTACGCATGTCACACAAAACCGGCGTCACACCGAATATTATTTTCTTTTATCTCCAGACACGCTGTGGGTCATCCAGGTTTAATGAAATGGTTCGGAATGAAGCCACATTGTCCAGATAAACATTGAGCTCCATCAGAACAGTTTAAAAATCTGATTTCAGAAGCTAAAACTTTTTTTGGGGAAATTAATCAGAACACACAAAGAAATCACCAGCACGCTTGCTCTCGACATAATTGAAAGAAGGGTCTATTTTATTTTAATGCTTCTTCTGAACCCTGCTGTAATGCTTTTAATATTTAATGTAAAGCTGAATTTACCTGTACATAAAATGTGCTATACAAATATGGCAAAATATATACAATGCTTTTGGGGGGCTTAGTCCTACATCTGCCGTGGAGAAGATCCATTAAATACTGGAACACGAGGACAAGTTTATCTCGACAATCACAAGTTTTCTGAGAGATACTACTGAACATAATCCAGCTTCTTCTCTGGTATAGTTTTTGAAACACAGTGTGACAGAAATGCATTTTTATATTTTTTCCACTCGTGCATTATTGTTTTTTATTTTTTCATAACTAAATCAATATGTGAACATATTACATATTTTTTATGTCTGCATATTATAATATTTTCCCTGAATAGCCTATTGATCATAGTTAATGTTGGGAGCAAAGGTAATCACAACTTCCCTCTTTTGGCCATGGTTCAGCCTCGTCATACCTGCTTCTCCCAGGAAGAAAATAGGAGGGAAAAGACCTGAATATCCTCTTTGATGATGTCTCTGATAGTTCTTGAGCCTTACGTGTTAGTGGAGCTGTCTGGTGCTGCTTCCTGCTCGCTCCTGCCTACACAGTCATTTGTACTTTAGTGGAAATAATTTTTTATATGTATCTTTTCTACCAGCAGTGACGAGCAGCAAGCATTGACCATAGTTGTATTAGTGACCCACCCCTCTCTATCTGTAATTGGCTTACATGTTGCCTTTGTTCGTTGGTCTACGTCTATGATTGAATTGCAGGATTGACAAACAAGATGCGTAAAATATCATTATTAAACTGAGCGTTTAGTCCAGGGCGAGCAGAGCTGAATCCGAGGGGGGGGCACGGCCCACCTGTGCCCACCCATGCAGCCGGTACTGTACTGAACAATAGGCCAGACTTTATTCTGCTGCAACACAATTACAACAAGAATAGTAGTTAAACCACCTCTTTGTTGGACCTTTTGAAAGACCTAGCTTGTCTCAAAATCAAAACCTCAACAAACAGAACATCAGCTCAAAATAACTGTACAGCCTTTAATAACTCCAGGATCTTTAAATGCCTTGGAATTTCTGTCTGATGCTACAAATCAGGTTCTATCAAATACCAGAGGGCTGCACTATGAAGCGCCTCATCACAGCCAGGCTTTCTTTGTTCACTGCTCAAGAAAACCCTACAACTATTTAGTAATACACTTCTGACACGTCTTTCTTTACTCTGAGCATGCTTACATCAAAAGAAGCCTGAATGAATGCGATGTAAAAAACATAAACCCATTCAGTGGACTGCCGTCAGTTAGATGTTGGTTGTTCAAATACACTATATTGCCAAAAGTATTTGCTCACCTATCCAAATGATCAGAATCAGGTTTTCCAATCACTTCCATGGCCACAGGCAGTACCGGTTCACCCAATACGCACACTATGCACATTGAGTAGGGCCCTGCAGACTAAGATAGGCCCCGTGAAGGGATTTGGGGAAAAAAATTTTTTTTAATGTGACGACGATACCGGGTGTCGCGCATATATCCCACATTTCCAGCACATCAGGCTGGAGAGAAGAAGTGGAAGTTGAAGCGGAGTTAAGGGATATATGAGAAAAGGAGAAAGAAAGAACATGAGAATGAACCGTGGGAACAGCAGTCAGGTAACTCCCTCCTCTCCCAGTGGGAGAGTCAGAGGGACTCGTCCATGTTTGACCTACATTACCAGGGGGGTGGGCTCTGGTCTCCCTGTGCATCTTGCTGGCCTCTATCATTTTAGTAGTTACAGCTGCACTTACAAACAAATAAATAAATAATGGATTGGGCTCTCCCAAACCATTATTTTCAGAATAAATTCATATAAACAACTGCCTACATTTGAAGTATATGAAAGTAAAACAAGCACAGCCAATTTGATGGAGCTGAATTAATACTAATATTAGTCTTATCCATATAACAAGTGCTGTGCTTAAGTTTCTCACTACAAGCAGCAGCACAGCCAGTCAGCCAGTGTAGAGACAGAGCCAAGTTCATCTATAGGACAGGCACAGCCACAGACGAGCCAGCTTTATTACCCAGTGCAAGAAAATTGCCAGGAGAACAGTACTTGTCTGACTGCATTGTGCTAGGTGTAAAGTATGATGGAGGGAGTATGATGGTGTGGGGTTGTTTTCTTAGGACCTGGACTGGCCTGCACAGAGTCCTGACCTCAACCCAATAGAACACCTTTGGGATTAATTAGAGCGGACACTGAGAGCCAGGCCTTCTGGTCCAACATCAGTGTGACCTCACAAATGCGCTTCTGCTAGAATGGGCGAAAATTCCCATAAACACTCTCCTACTGTAAATCTTGTGTACAGCCTTCTCAGAAGAGTTGAAGCTGTTCTAGCTGCAAAGGTGGACCAATGTCACACTGAACTCTATGGATTAGGAATGGGATGTCACTAAAGCTCATATGTGAGTCAAGGCAGGTGAGACAATACTTTTGGCAATATAGTGTATCTGCCTGCTGTTTATATGAACCTTGTGATGTGGAAGCATGATTACAGAAACATAAGGTCTTACCACTCTGAACAGACAGACCACAGGACAGGTGCAGGTGAGAGGAAAGTGAAGGATCTTTGGTCTGAAGATGTCCAGTCATCTTCCTGCAGGCTTCTTCTCCTTTATTCCTAACACACTTGATGAGGTCCCGCGCCTTGTCGGCTGTCGTCATGTTCTTCTCGAGTATCGAGGCTTTCTCTAAATTGTTGAGGATGCCGTCTGCTTCAAGAGCATCAAGGAGCTGTTTGAGGATTTCTTCTGACACCCTCTCCACAAAAGCAGTCTGAGCCTTGGCAAGCTGGTTCTCTGTAGGAAGAAGGAAGAGACGTTAATACCGGGGTCTCATTTACAAAACTGTGCGTAGGATCCTTACTGAAAGTGTACATGCGGCCAAAGCCAAATTTCGCACTCACCAACAAAAATTCAGATTTATAAGACCATGTGTAAGCATAGATTTAAGCAATTTCCCCTTAAATCACACTTCCTGAAAGTTTGGGGAAGTAAATTTCCCCCCCCCCCTACACACCCACATTCTACCATAAATGGTAAATGCAAAATACTTTATGGATATTTCTGCATATAAATAAGCTTATCTGTGGCATTTAAAGCTTAATTGTGGTGACCAAAACAAACAAAACCTAGTTTCACAGACACCAAAATCTAGGTGCTTGTTGGTGAGGTAGAGAGCTCACAAACACATATTTATTTGAGCATCACAGTGATGGAATCACAGATAAAAGAAATTCTGCTAAGTGGCAGTATGTTGTTGCAGCAGTGAATGATGTAATGGAGAGGTCTGTGCCAGAAGTGGCTCTCAGTGTGACTTTTTGCAGAACACAGAACATCTTTTTGACATGGTCCAGCAGCCAAACTCCACCAGTGTTTGAAGAGGCTGATGGCTCCACAAAGAGCGTGCTGTGGTAAACACCTGCACATGCTCTGGCATGGGCACGGCAGGTCGATCAGGGCCCGGTTCATTGGTAAGAGCAATGCTAATCTAAATCTGCTTACTGGCCAGTCAATTTTGGGCCAAAAAATCAGAGATTCTCCCATTTGAATGATCTTCCAGTTGTGCCAATGCATCCATGGGCAGCATTACGCTCGAGTGTCACCACCAATGTTCCCTGTAATTTTTCATCTGTTTGACGAAACACACAAACTCCCTGAGTATTCCTTTGACCACTGTGAGCAATATCAGAGGTGCTCTATTTCCATAGCATCATACTGGTTAAAAACCTTAAGGTACATGGCTTATAAAACAATCAAATTACATCAGTAGTTTCTGTCAGATCACTTTTAATATACAGTTGTGCTAAAAAATGTACACATCCTGGCAGAATTTTCATTTTCTTGCGGCATTTTTCAGGGTGTAAATGATTGGAAAAAATATTTTTATTTGACCCTTGCCCAAACAAATCACAAAAATGCCCAAATAAATCACAAATTCTGTCAGGTGTGTAAGCTTTGAGCTCAACTGTGCGCGTGATTGGTCCACATACAATCAAAAACACAGAAAAATGTTTGTTTTTTTTTTAGAACTGTACAATGTACTATAAGTCAGGGTAATGGTCCTGCTTTGGAAGTATTGAAACATGTAGATCTTGCAGAGATCAGCTTCCCTTTCACATGATGTTAAGGGAACTTAGTTTTTTTTTCAATCTGGACCTATTTTCTAGCATGAAGTATGTTCATTTACCCACCAGACAGTTTGGTGCAAAGTTGAATTCCATCAGGAGATATTTAGATCCACTCGAGATCAGCATATGCGCAATATCCCTGCAATCTTTGTCCTGTCACATCTCAGAGCCTCTCTCTGCATTTTTCTCCTAAATCCTAAAATTTCAACTATGGATCTGGTCGGCTGGTCTCTCAACGCAACGGATAATATTTTTTCTACCCAGAGACAAGGTGCAGGGCGGCATCTTGTCCGGATGGTACAGTCCCAGCACACACTTGGATTCATGATAACTGGGTTCCTGCCGATTGGAGCTGACAGGTACCTGGTTCATTGGGAAATTCTGAAGCTGACCGGCAGCTGTGGGCAGGCGGCCGTTCGAGCAGTTACTTGAGCCATCAACACTCAGACTCAGACTTTGTGCACGCTGGCTGACGCGGATGCCCTGTGGGGCAAACTGGGGATGGTGTCTGAAAGCATAAAGGATGTTGGGTTCCACCTGTAGCAGTTGGAGACTCAGTTGGGGGTAATTAACACAAACTTGGCTGATTTGGACGACATTGTGAGACCTGCTGAAGACTTTAAAGGCAGACAGAAGCATGCTTCTGCCTGGACCCAAACTATCTCTCTTATCTCAATCTGGTCCCCGGGGTGGCTGGAAGCAGCTTCTTAACTCCCCAATGTCCTTGGAGAAACTGCCGAAGTGAAGCTCTGCAACACCCCCATCCCCCTCTCTGCAAGAACAGTGGGACACTCTGGCTCCAAGTCAAGGCCGTTTATCATCATACAGACTGTGAGCCATATCTCTCGCTTACGCACACACATTTTCATGACACTTTGTTTGCACATCCACTGCACTGCTGGTCCTTCTTTTATTCCGCCCTTCTGGACAGACTGAGCCTTGGGTGCCAAGGCAGCATCCTCGCTCTCTCTTGGAAGCCAATCAACACACACCACAATGTATCTTCCATGTTGTGACTGAAACAGTTCTCGTGCTTCTCTGTAGTGGTGTATCTTTTTTTTGTTTCTAAGGTCTTCACCTGTGTACGTGGAGAGTTTGGAGACCTCTTTTTTCACCACCTATCCACCTTGCAGAAATTTCTCTTTGCAAAGGGACACCCTGGGGGGCTGCCTGCGTAACCACGGCCTGCCTGATCCTGTCCTGTAATGTTTTTTTTGTTTGTGTGCTCTTTTCAAAGGTTATACCTCAAACAATCAATCTTTGATTGATTGATTGATATAATGGCAGTGATGGAGCTACCGCGTGCAGCCTCTAGATAAGACATTTATCTACTTACAAACTCCTTCATTTCACCAATGTTTTGTTACGAAACTTTAGTGGACCCCCCTGTGAGATCGAAGTGGCTATTTTGTGGTGATTGTCAAAACCATTAACAGACTTTTTAACTACGGTGGCTTTGATGACGTCACTATTATGCAACACCATTACAAGTAAATGTCTGTAAATAATGACGAATCACCACGAAAAAGATGCTTTGAGCTCACAGGGGGTCCGACTAATGTTTCATAGCAAAACATTGGTGAAATGACAGAGTTTGTGGCAGATAATGCCTTATTTAGAGGCTGCACGCGGTTGCCCCATCACTGCCATTATATCTCGCATACGCTGATCTCGAGTGGATCTAAATATCTCCCGAAGAAATTCAAGTTGCACCAAAACTGTCTGGGTGAGTAAATGAACATATTTCATGCTAGAAAATAGGTCCAGATTGAAAAAAAACGAAGTTCCCCTTTAACATTTTGCACAGAGATGAATGTTATAACACCAGCATTTGATGCGGCAGCTACGTTTACATGGAGAAATATTTAATCTGCCCAATCAAAATAATTCAGATCAGAGATCTCAGCTGTCATGTTTACATATGGACACTGGATAAAATGATCTGATCAGCTCTATTTATGGACAGATTTAATACCCTTGTGATGCTTTCTTCCGAACCTTCTGACCATCAGGCAACGATCCTTAACTGTTTAAGTTTCAAACAAAAACATTTCTGTCACAGTCCTGTTTACTATTTCCAGTCTTCCTGGATCTATGTCATGTCACCCACACGTTTCCAGCGTGCACAGAGACAACATGCGCCACAGAAACCATCAGAATGAGTGTTTACATGCTCATTTTCCTGCTGATCTGGGCCCAGTTGTTCAAAACCCGATTATTTTTTAACCAGCCGTTAAATACATTTAACTGACCGTTAACTTTAAAAGTCCAGTTATCTTGTTCAAAACTCAGTTAACTTTAACGATGTGCTATCTTACTTACTTTTTACCAGAAATAAACAAAATGGGGAATTGTGGGATACATTGGTGCTAACCAGCTGACGTTAACCACGTGGTTAACTTTGACAGTGCCGTTAGCTGACGGCAGGACTAACCATGCTTTGAACAACGCATATTTAATGCTCGGTTAGCTAATGGCAGGTTAAGGATTAAACCGACTGTTAGGGGTTAACCAGTGGTTAATGTAACCGAGAGTTGAACAAACAGGCCCTGATTGCGAAAAGGTTTAAACTAGCCCTCTCCATCAGATTGAAAACCCTTTGCGATCGAGGCTGATGTGGATCAGCTGACACGTTTACATGTCCCATTTTTGTGCTGATTGGCATTCGATCTGATCAAAAGTGCTCCATAAACGCAGCTATAAAATTACTGAAACTCTTTGTCTGCCATTTACAGCCATTTTTCTGCCACTTCTCTCTCTCAATATATTTGCTGGCTGATTTGGGGAGATCCTGACTCAAGATAACCAAATATTAAGTTAGCATTTACCTCTCTGCAGCTTCTTTAGCTAGGGTACTACGCTGATAGGTAGGGGCACGTCAGTGTGAAGTGCTGTTGATGACATTAAATTGGCTGTGTGAGTAAAGATGTGTGAGCCGCATCACATTATTGGCTGAACAGTGTAAGTCATTGTTTTACTGTAGTTACCTGCTTGTTGTCACCTGTCATTTAATGGGCTGCATTGCAAAATAGTAAGGAAAAAATATATGTTGTTAATTTTAATGTGCAGTCAGTCAGGTTTTGTTTCATTCTCTGCATGGATTTGCTGTGCACAGAGGACACAAAGGTAGTTCATTACTGCACAGGTGCACAGCTTAGAGGGAACACTGGAGAGGAGCTGAATCCGTTTGCCAAATCGAGATCTTCATTGTTCTTTCCTTGATAGTCTTCGTAAAGAGAGACATGTCCCCAGTTTTACTGAAGTCATGGAAAAGATGCGCTCATATTGAACAAGAAAAGCATTCGGAGAGGGCAGACCTCCGTTAAGGTGCTGAGTTCCCCATGTGGTCCTATCTCGCAATGATAAAGAATCCTTTAAGAAATCCCTGGATCAACACCAATGCTTTGGATGTAAAATACTGAACACCTACCTGCTGTATCAGCAGCTGCTTCATCCTGCTGCTCATCTTCACACGAAACCTTTCCTGTCAGAAACAAAGAATTGC
>JALJCO010013588.1:0-230165 GCA_023101725.1 Atherinomorus stipes | reverse complement strand
TTCTCTCCTGGATGATGGTTTAATCTGCCCATCCGCTTCAGTGTGAAGGATTTCAACCAGTTTTTGTTTAACAAAATCCTAATAAAGCTAAATCTAAGATCACGCATGGGTTTCTGTTTGAGCTCAGACATCGTGTCTCAGTGATAACAACTCAGTCCCAAAGTTTGACTTTAATGTAGAGTTTTTTATCATGAGTCATTAATAGCAGAAATACGACAATAGTTAAGAATGTTTTAAGTGTTTTCATTTCTTAGATTTTAGCCTAAATGTGATTTAATTAGCTAGCTGCTTCCTAATATGACTTTGTGACTCAAGAAACTCCAAAAAAGTGAGCCTGGGCCACAAAAGACAGACTGTATACGGTCACGTGGAAAAGTAAGTATGAATGGTTGTTAAGCTTGCTGCTAGAAAGCAGGCATGGCTGTGTCTCAATTTTATTTTTTCCCCTTCCCCACTTGCCCTACAGGTACCTATGACACTTGCCAGGCCGGTATTGTAAATAAGAATCTTGTTCTTAATGTCTTGCCTCGTGAAATAAAGGTTAGATAAATAAATAAAGTCAGCGATTTGACTCTTAATAAATACGCTGCACAGTCATGTGAAAAGGAAGTAAAACTCAGAGCATCAAAGAGAATAAATGGGGAAGTTGAGGTGAAATGGATTGCATGGAGACAGGAAGATCTTAAAGGGGAAGTTCAGGATTTTTGACATAGGGCCTCATTTACAAGTGAGCCAGGATACTACTGAAGACAGTTTCATCATATTTCATTCCATTATTCTAGTTCCTGTGGGTCGCCGATGCTAATGCTAGTGTGAGTCAATAGGAATCTGCTAGCCTGTCATTAAAACCAATCTTATCCACTCCACAGAACATCCAAGGCAAATCAGCCGTGTTAAACTAGTAAACTTGTGTGTTTAACAAGCAAAACTAGCCTTGTATGACAAATTGTATGACATATCGAGAACTAGTTTTTCCCCAGCTGTGGAATGATATACTTTGCTTCCAGGTGGTAGTATTACTACCTTTGTCAGTGTATTCCGGTTCATAGAGACATGGTGACAGTTAGTTTGATGAAAAAAGTTAGAAATTGTCTTCAAAATCCGACATATCCTCATGCCTTTTAGACCTGGCCGAATCTTTGACTGTATATTTGCATAATCAGATTCCTTCATGCACGTAGCAGCAGATAATATCACTCCACTGCCAAATACAGGAAGTAAAACTTTGTGCAATGAAAATGCAACAAAATACAAGGTTAGTTTAATTTGTAACATTACTCTATTAACACGGCATTTACACAGATGATCTGAAGTTAGAAATGATTTGCCTCGGATGTTCTGTGGAGTGGATAAGATTGTTATTAATGACACGCTAGCAGATTCCTATTGACTTGCACTAGCATTAGCATTGGCGACATCCTGGAACTAGAATAACAGAATGAAATATGTTGAAACCATCTTCAGTAATAAGTAGCATCCTGGCTCACTTGAAAATGAGGTCCTATGTCAAAAATCCTGAACTTCCCCTTTAAGAAGATCTTCTTTTCAGAGTTCATTGACGAGTTATTCACTATCATTTCCCAGGAAATACTGAAATAAATCTTTAGCAGGTTCACCACAGGGAGAAAGTCTTTGCTCAAATGTTGGAGCCCTTCAACTTTTGCACCAGATGAGACACAAAGAAAACAGTTTCATGAGGTGGAGTTTGTTAAAACTGAGGAGGAATCTGAGCTGTGAAAGCCATCTTCAACTCAGGACAGTTGCTTCCCCTCAACTCTAAACTGAATACTAACCCACAACACTGCAGGAGGACACTCCCATGGCCGTCGTGCCTGACAGACCACAAACAGGAAGGGTTACGTAACTTGTTGCAGTTGACTTTGCTGTGCATGCCACTCCTGCTGGGGACCTACATGGCAGAGATGAGAGCAGACATGTCCAGACATGTCCGACTGTCAGAGAGCTGAATCTGTGTCACACAGATTATTAAAGAATATCAATGATTTTGTTCATTAAAGGCATATGCCACCCCTGGGTGAAATTGACAAGAGTACCTAACTGCACTTACAATGACCAACAAGGGCGCCGCCATACATCCAATCCATACAGAAAGTCTCAAGTGGAAGTTAGTTAAACACAGCCAAGAGTAACTATCTGCGGCTTCCAAACAGATGCATATGGTGTAGTCAGGTGGTTAGGGTTAGACTTTAGTAAATTACATGAAGAAGAAACTTCCGATTGGGACCTCTGGCATGGATTAGATATATGGCGACGTATCGTGACTGCAGTTGGGTCCCTTTCGAAACTGTGCCTCCCCCCTGCAATCCCCTGAGTTGGACAAGTGGGCAGAAGCATTTTCTAGCCGACCCAGTCATTCTCTGAATCTGGCAGCACTGACTTTAAAGGACTAGTCCACCCACAGAATAATGTAACTTTATCTTCCACTTCCCCTCATGGTGAGAAAGACTCTGCAGCACTTTTTTAATATCTCAAATGCAGCCGGTGATCAGGAAGGCTTCTTGTTTCCCCCCAACTTTCATATAATGGAGTTCGCCGGGGTCCGAGCCAAAAAGGTCCATAAAAGTCCACAAAAACGTGTCAATATTCCTCCATACTGCTCGTCCAATGTAATCCAAGTGTCCTGAGTGGGTAGCGTCCAGAATTTACTCAAAACAACGCCATTTACTACATTTTTAGAGCCTAAACCCTACCTTTCCCCTAAACCTAACAAGGCACGCCCACTATGCTGCGACACACCTACTATACGACACGTCCACAGGACACCCCCCTGGGTTGCAAGCCGCCGATAGTTCAAGTTCAAGTTCACTTTATTCTAAAGCACTCTTACACTGACAAAGACAGCTCAGTTTCACCCAGCAGTGTTGTTTGCCTTTAAAAGAGATTTGCATGATCTCCCTATTACTCCTGAACTCTGCCTGTCTCATACTTGCTGACTCCTGTGTTTCACCCTCCGAACCTGAAACCTCTCTTGGTGATAATTATAAGTCCATATGTAAATAGTCTGCGACTGAGGGCGGCCTGCGTCGTGGGAAACGAGCTGCAGTGATGAGTTGCCTGTGATCATCATGTCTCCCACTTTTTTTTTGTCCAGTCTTCAGCATTTCTATCTCACCCTGAATTTCCAGGGTGTAACCTGTAATTTATTCCAGAGTAATTCCTGGAATGTGGTGCCATTGTTTTGTGGCGATGCCTAGGATTATTCTTCAAATATTCTTCATTCTTTCAGCTCAGCTTTTGCTGCAGTTCTGTGTGTTTTTTGGTTTATATTAGCGATGTAATGATTACCGATAAAATGGTTAACCGTGATAAAATTCCAAACTATTAGTAATAATGTTTCAAATTTCAATTATTGTTAAAACCGTGACTGATTACTGCACTTTGAAAAACTCCTGGTAATGCTGGAAAATTGGCTGGAAAAGCAGCAGCAGTCACAGTTTACAATGTTTAATTCATGAAAACATGGCGGAGGGCAACAAGCTGGACAAATTCTCTTGAGATTTTCCCCCTTTAAAAAGGACAGAGTAGACATTTAGAACCAATTTCGATATTTTTAAAGATGCTGCGAGGTATTTCTATAGTACCGCAATAAAAATAAACTGTGATCATTTTTGTCACAATAACCGTGATATGAAACTTTCATATTGTTATATCCCTAGTTTATATCTAAACCTGTTCTTGGCCAATGCGGGATGTAAATACGTCCCATCAACAGTCCTGCAGGACATGTTTCAGCTTCAACAAGTTATTTAACTGCAGTTGGTGCAGGGTGAAGCTTCTCTGTCTCTTCTCTGCCTCCTCTTGTTGTGGAAAATATGTTTCCTTCTTTCAGAGGAGTCAAATTTCAGAGCATCAAACAAAGCAGCAGATGTTTAACCCGCAGCATCCGATCATTTCCCCCGTAGCTTCCTCTGCTCGCTGCATGTTTCCCCAGACCTGCATGGATCACCAGTATCTCACCAGTCTGAAGTACTTATTAAAGTATTTCTAACTAGTCATCCTACAAAAGTATGTCCATGTGTCTTCACATTTCCAGAAGAGCTTTCGTCCCTTTACAAGTAGTATGATGAGGGTGACAGAGGAAGAGGAGAATAATTATCTGAACTTCATCTGCAGTCAGCAAGATCTTAATGAGCCTCCTCTGATGAAGTGATTGGAGGAAATGACAGTTATCATAGTACCCTGTAGTTTCTACCTGATGTAAGATGGATGAATCTGCACACGTGCAGCCAGTAAGAAAAGTTCATGTGAAATGAAAAATGGTTTCTTAAAACAAAACCGTGTCAGTTGTAACATAATAATTACTTCACTTAACATCAGTAATATGACTCAGTTAATGTAGACGGCACTGATGTGCTGAGTCATGCAACACACACACATTACTGATGTGATTTGTAGCCGGCTGTATCAGGCTGTAAATCTTGTTCTTATCGTATTACAGGGAAATAAACTGGGAGGCATGGCAGAAAGCCAAGAGTGGAGCGAGCCGCAGGAATTAACCTCTAAATGAAACTCTCAGCAAGTTCTCTTAAGAAATAATGATGGAAATAAAGTTTCTGGACAGGAAAGGCAAAGGTTTGTAACTCAGATTGCTTCATGTGAGTTACATGTTTAGCTAAGAAAAACAAAAAGTGAAAATAAACTTCTTTCCAAAAAATCACCTTGAAGACACAAAAAATTATTAAGTTGGGACGTTATGTAAAAAGTAAGTAAATAAAGTTTCAGTTTGATCATTAAATCTCTTGTTTTTGTTGTGTATTGTGTATTGTAAGCCTATTTTTTTTTATTTATTTACATATTTACAACTTCATTGGAATCAGGGTTTGTAGAAAAATCAGAAATAAGAAACTGAAGTTGTTCCTTATTTTGGGAATAATGACGGTGGGCAGAAACCTCTGAGCAACAGACGGCTTCACCTGATATATGGATACTAGTAGCTGTATGTACAGCATATCTCAGTACTTTATCAGCTCCGCAGTGATTGACACATTACTTCCTCATTATAACCCATAAAAGATTAAAACCATAAAGAGAACCACAAGCTGATAAGCTCCAGTCAGCGTGTAGATAAGAGCTAATCGCATTAGAACCTGTTGCAGCAGAAAACCATCACTTCTCTGGTTCATCAAGAACATTTATTGAAGTGTCTATTTTCATTACGACATCAGTAAATACAAGATGATAAGTTTGAGCTTCTTATTTTCTGAACTTTGTTCATGTTTTCTATCTAAACCTTTCGACTTTTAACATGTTTTATCCAGTATCATGTTGGGAGGCAGTTTCCTGACCCACATGCAGAATCACTCCGGAGACAAGTGAGTAAAATTCACCCAGGAAACGAGAAGTTGTGAGTAAAGATTCACTTACAATGTTTACAGGATGATGGAATGATCAGCAGAAAGCAGATCACACAGGTCTGGATTTGGGTTCGTCTGGGGAGGGAAGAGGAAAGTGAGATGGAGATTATAAAGTCTGGAGTAAGGGAATGAATGATGCTAGATGAAGCTTACAGTGATCCAGAGAAGGAGTCTGACATCCGGGGAAGGTCTGGTTCTGGTATGAATCCTCAGTGGTTCTAGTCCAGGAGAGATCTGCAGCTGGGAGTACGGGCAGCAGCAAGGGACAATAACTCCACAGGTCAGTCGCAAGACTTGAAAGCAGAAAACCTGGAACACGGGAGACAAGGCGGCCTGAGATCTGAGATTAAAACCATTACAACTTCCACCAGAGGACTCCAGCATTGCTGAAAACTACCGTAACCATCCCACGGAGAGGAGGGCTCTGCAGCTCCTTATATCCACCAGCCTGCTCCGTCAGCAGAGATCTAGTCTGGAAACACATCTCTCACTCGCACCTGAATCACAAAGTTTAAATTGATGCTTGTAGTTGCAGTTCTTTATTGTAAAGGAAGTATTGATACAGATGTGGGCATGAAAACGTTCTCCTTTCAGCCGACTTACCAGCCACTTACCAGCCACTTGTCTGCTAATTCATTCGCACAGAGAAACGTCTGTGTCCCCCGGGGAAATGATTTCAGAGCATAAATGAACGCCCGGAACAAGATGTTTCCACACGGCAAGTTTGGACACTGTACGTGAGGACGTATATGCGGGACAAGTCGTTCAGCCAGTGATAGTGCAGTAGTGGTGCAATATTAGTGCACTAATAATGGTGCACTATTAGTGCACTAATAATGGTGCACTATTACTGCACCACTTCTGGCAGAAAAAGGAGGAACTTTTTCATGGCCACATCTGTAAAAACATGTTTTGAATCTGTATCTGCCTGGAAACCCAGACTGGACCGCATGTTGGAGAGGAATACGCTGTGTGTGTGTTCCTGTTGCTACATCGTGAGGACCATTTTGCGCTTTTAAGCAACAAAGTGAGGACATTTTGATCGGTCCTCACTAAAAGAAAAAACTAAGAAAAACCCATTTTTGAGGTTCAAGCTTTGGTTTTAGAGTTTAGGTCAGTTGTGGTGGTTAGGGTTAGGGTTAGGGAATGCATTATGTCAATGAATGTCCTCACAAAGATAGAAGTACAAGGATATGTGTGTGTGTGTCTACAGGTTTAATTATTACACGTCAGACCAAATGTCCACCTGATTGCAAATAAAAATTAAACTATTTTGCGAACATTTAATAAAGCATTAACTGGAGGTGTGTTAGAATTTCTTCTTTCTCAGCAGGTGTTGCTGGATGAGTTACGCTGCTAATTTACCCGTCTTTCACCCAAAACTGGTCAAGGAAGATGACACCGGTCCACGTCCTTCCTGGTTCTGGTCCTGATGGAGGTTTTCCTTCCCGGTTCTAGTCCTGATGGAGGCTTTCCTTCCCGGTTCTGGTCCTGATGGAGGTTTTCCTTCCCGGTTCTGGTCCTGATGGAGGTTTCCTTCCCGGTTCTGGTCCTGATGGAGGTTTTCCTTCCCGGTTCTGGTCCTGATGGAGGTTTTCCTCTCCGCTGTCACTTTGTGTCGCTCAGGGTGGAGGAATGAACCAAAGAGACGATCTGATGGTTTTCTCAGGTCACTGTTTTATTAACTGGCTAATTTAAAGACAGTTGTTACAAACTGGACCGGACAATTCATGTAGCTACAAATGTTACATAAAACATTAAAAGACAAACAGAAGAAGGGAAAAGAGGAGAGATTCAACAATACAGACAGAGAACCTTCCCAAAGAAATGAATTAGACCCTTATGTGCTGCTTTCCTGGAGGTTTTAGTTGTTTCCCTGCTCCAGTCAAAGGGATCCAACAGCCTCTTGTCAACCTTTGCATGATGACACGTTAACTTCAGTCAGGTGTGCTGGAGCAGGAAAGCCTGCAGGACAGGAGCTTGGATCTGATTGATCTGGATGGATCGCATCACTTCGTCTGGATTCAGACTCTATGAGCGGACGTGAGGCTGATGCAGCTTCATCTTCATCCCTCTGGTCAGAACTCGAGGTCACTTCATTTAGTTCATGCGACTCATTCTCGTCATCAGTCCCGTTTTCCTTCCTGAAAACACAACCATGACCATCATCAGGTTCCTTCAGGTCGTATCAAACTCCAACACACATGTGGCACATTTTACAGACTAAAGTAAACAAGAAAGACTCCTGCACGCTGTCCAACTTGCATGTATTTATTTGCAACGTTTCGCTCGTCTAGCACCAGGTTGTTCTTGTTTACTTTGGTTGTTTTTCTCCTACGCACCTGTCACGCCATGTAGATGTGCAAAGTGTTTTCCCTGAACATTTTACAGACTAAACAATTGAAGAATAAAGCCTGCACACTTACTCCCAGCTGCATTTATTCCAACAATGGATTTTTTATAAAAGAGGATCTATGGGGAATCATTTCCGCGGAAAAAAAAACGTATGGCTGGTTCGGCCTGATAATACTAAGTATGAGATCTCCCCAATAAATTGAGCCAGGAGGACACCCCCATTTTTTTTTTTTTTTATAAAAAAAAAAAAAAAAAAAAAAAAAATTTTCTTTCCATTTTCCTTCCCCTTGATAGATTTTTTTTCCTTCTTTTCCATTTTCATTTTCGATCACATCGGATCTTCCTCAGGACCTGAGTGTTGTCCTGAGCACTGATGGAATAAATGCAGCTGGGAGTACAGATGGGGGCATGAAAAAGTTCCCCTTTCTGCCGACTGCCAGCCACTTACCAGCCACTTACCAGCCACTTGTCTGCTAATTCAATCACACAGAGAAACACCTGTGTGCCCAGGGGAAACGATTTCAGAGCATAAATGAACACCCGGAACGAGGACGTTTCCACACGCCAAGTTTGGACACCGTACGTGAGGACGCATTTGTGGGAAAAATCCTTCAGCCAATGATAGTGCACCATAACAGCACCACATCTGGCAGAAAAAGGAGGAGCTTTTTCATGCCCGCATCGGTAAGTGTGCATACGGCAGCAGCCTTGCACCTGCTGATGTGCGTATGTCTACAGAGTTATGACAATTTACAGACTGAAAGCACGTTCTTCATTTCTCAACGTTGCACTTCTGCTTCTAAGAAGGATTTTATAAAACTACGTCATCGCCAGCCTGGACGGGTCACCGGTTAGAAAACACACTTAGAAATAAACTGATTAGTCAGAAAAACACCAACATTAACTTCACTCACCTCTTCAGACCGTTTGAGGAGACCTGAGAGTTTGTGGGGCGTTTCCAGCGTTTGTAGCAAAGAAACCCGACGATACAGAGGAGGAGGAGGATGATGATGGGGATGATGATGCCGATGATGGTACCTGTAGGACTGCTCAGCGGTGATGATGGATCCTCTGTCAGATACAGATCAGAGCAACATTTAGCACCTGGACACCCCCACCTCCCCTCACACACGTGGAGCATCAGAACATGAGAAACCAGAGAAGAACTTCATGTAGACGAGACTCACCAGCTGCCAGCGGTGGACACGCTGGAACAGAGACAGAGAGGAGGTTAGTTAGCTGCCTGATCAGAAAGACATTATTCTGTTTTATCCTCAGATGTCTGATGGAAGCTGCAACATGTGATGCAGAAATCTCTGATGCCATCAGAGATTCAGTCATTCGTCACTTTCTACATGAGACGTCTCTGAATTATTCAGCAATCCCACAATATGACTGAAGTTTCACTGTGATACTTATTTATGATTTCATCATTATATAATTTCATTTTTACATTTTACTTTCAACTTTTTAAACTGTTGAATATTTAATGGGATTTATTTGGGGGAGAGATGTGGCTTTTGAAATATATTTAGTGGACTGAAGTTCAATCCAACATAATTTTTTCTCTTAGTGTGAAAGTTGCTGGAACATGTTTCCGATATCTGAGGATTTCTTCATCATTAAAATCACCAGAAATAATCAAAAACAAATAAATTAGCAATAAAAGATCTGCTAAAGGGAAACAGGAGGCCCTGTGATAAATATTTTAAAGATAAATTAATAAAAAACATTTTGACATTACTAACAGTTGTTGCTGTTGATTTTTACACTACTCACAAAAAGTAATGGATATTCAACTTTTGGGTTTTGGAGAACAGAATGATGCAGAATAAATATTTAACCATTGAACAATGTACATGTGCATTGAAAAGTTTAGAGAAAGTTTAATTCAGTTCACCTGGAAAGGTTTTAGTGGATTTTAGATTCATTCTGACATCATACAAAAAGCCTTAACCTTATCCCTAAATTTTTAGTGTAACTAATAAAAATGTGTTATGGTACACCAACTTAACCTCCTGCCTACCAGTAATTTAAATTTGTCCACTGTGGAGGACCTTTGTAAACCTGAATATCTCCATCCCTCTGCAAGCTTCTGAGCTAACTTTTGTTCTCTAGAGGACATTTGGGGCTTTTAAATGTCACCACACATAGAGGTGGTATTTTGGGAACTTCCTCTTCCTTGTCAAAGAAAATGGTGACCATCATCACAAGAACATTTTGAGGGGACAGTAAAAGGTGTTGGTCTTGGCCACGCAAGGATGCGTACAGACCACCCAACGCTATTTGGGCGTCAAAAACGCGCCTGACGCCCAAAGTTGGATGCTTGGTCACTAAAAAGTCAGACGCTTGATTTCCAGCGTCTTGACGCCCCTGACGCACAGCGAGGGATGCCCAAGGCGCGAGGAGCCGCCGCTCTGACTCCACCACAGATGCTCTGCATCACACTGAGGTTTCATTCATGTTAACAGACTCATTAAGTTCATTTTTAATTCAGACCAACGCCTCACCATTCACAGGTAGTTTCATGCACACTGTCAGCGACGCTTATCATATTTTTGTATTTGTTCTTTATTGTTTCCATGATGGTCTTGTGCCGCTGGGGTTGCATCTAAAAATAGTGGTTAAGAGGTCACACATGCAGGATACTACCTCCATGTTACAGTCTTTGATCACTGCAGAAGATGGTCCATGAAAGGCAAAGCCTTTGACCAGGAGTCAAACCCACTAGCTGGGTAGACCACCAACGTGGGTTGCATGACCTTGATTGACTGGAAGTTTCTCCAAAAAAGGCTGCTACCACTTAGATAAAATGTGCAGTTCAACCTTGTTTTCCTTTTTTTTTTTTATCTGGCAATCACCAGTGTATAACTTCAGTAACTACGCTAGTTTTGAAGAAAAAAAAAAAAATAAGTTCCTTAAATGTGGGATGCTCCTTGATGAGGAAGATATAGCTATTTCATCCTCAAGTTGAAATTGTTAATAATGGAGAAGATGACTGCAAATTATAGTGTTTCACGTGTTTGGAGGTTCCGAAGTCCACTGTGGAGGACGCACGCTGTCTTTAGAATAAAAAAACAAACAAAAAAATTAAATATTCTCATGAGCATCCAAACAACTGGAGATTTTTCTTTTTTAATTGTGATTGGGTATATTTTTCCCCCCTGGCAGTCAGGAGGTTTTAAGATACAGGTATTATGAATTATTGTATAAATTTTTTTTAGGATGATACGTTTTTGTAAACAAGGCAACCGATAGAAATAAAATGAAAAAAATAATAAATTCTCTAGCTGTGTTTCCTTTCAGACATTTCTCAGAGGATTCAGACAAAATGAACAAAAACCTGTGAGCTTACCGCTCTGTGAGATGTCTAAATTTCCAGTGAAATGCTCCATCTTCATTGCCACTTTAGCTGGAAGGTCTTTGCAGACAGCAAAGACATCCTGGTCTCTGCAGACCAGACAGGTGGTGTTTGGAGGATTGAAACGGGAGGAGGAGCAGTTATGGAGGGGCCCAGGATGAGCCCCTCTATCCCAGTAGTGTCCGTTGTCGTCGTTATCATTGTAGACCCTGGAGATGTTTTCTGCAGCTTTATCAGACGACTTGAAGCACTGCATCTAGAAACAGAGGAAGATACACGTCTCAGCATCAGAAACTCGTAAGTTTGTGGAGAAACTGTCAAATAAAGGTCACAGAGGTCGGAGCATCCTGAAATCATGTCTTCACATTTATTAGTAAGAATATGTAGCAGCGAGCAACGCTTCCTCCTGCATTCTGATTCAGTTATGCTGTGATTCTCTCAGCAACTTATCAGAGACATACAGACCCTGCAGGGGTCTGCAATGAATAATAAATGAGCCATTTTTACCACCTGTTCCACCAAAGAGGCACAACACCAGCTTTATTGACAAATAACTTGAAATAAAAATTCATAACTTTTTATGGCCTTATATGCCTCATGATGACAAAAGAAAATGTCAACTCAGTCCACCATCAGAGTTCATACGCAAGAGCTCTACCTGCTCAAAATCTTCTCCATCAGTGGTTCCACACATTTCTCCCCGAACCACCCGCTTTTTGCATGCCAAAAAGCTGTGGACCCCTGCCTGCGCCGTGTAAAAACCATACACTGTAAATTCTAGCGATCTGGCTTTACTTAAAAAAAAAAAAAAAAAAAAAGCAAACTTGTTGCCTCAATATATATATATATATATGTTCAATAATATGAGTGATTTTTTTTAACTTAATAAATGTGAGTGAATGAGGTTGTGGAGGAAACGTAATGTGCGGACACTTCGTACGACTTTTTGTTTCAGAGCAGGTTTGGAGGGGGATTCTTCTGGAGCCGATAGTCAATTAGGCCTATAATGTTTTTGATATGATAAGAAATAAAACAGATTGCGTCGTTTCCACAAAAATCTGAGAATTCTCGTTTTTATTTTAACAAATGCCTATATTTCTTCCATGGATATCATTCACGCTAAGGAAGAATGTTTTTTTCCGAATACCAGGAATTTCTTTCCTCCTAAAGTAACAAAATCTAAAATATTTTTTTAGGATATGAGAACTGTGACTGCATTTTAACCAGCTTAATTTTAAAAACTGCCCCGAAAAACAAAGTTTTCTGAGATTATTCTCAGTCAATATCCTCAAAAATGTTCCTGTAGACGTTGAACCCGCAAACTCTGCACCGCTACACCGACAGTTCGTCCGTTTCTCCTTGCAGATCTTTGACAAATGTTCGTCTGGTCAACGGGAAGCTGTCCTGTAACTGCGGGAATAATAATTAGATCTGGACAGATAAGAAATGTCGGGCCTCGCTCGCGCTGCCGCACAGCTCGCTCCACATCCTGCAGTGTCCAAGTTCGCATGGCCGTAAAATGGCGAAAAAATCAGTTAATCTGAAGTATAGGCTTCTAGTTTGTGGGAACAGAGGGTTACTCTGTTTTCATGGATTATATTAGCCACATGTGAATAAGTAAGTGGAGAAAACAGGTTTGCGTTCCGTAATTTAACCCACAGGACAGATCACGAACACGGACCGAAAAACGGAGAGCCTATTTTTTTCTTCTTTAAATAAGATTATAATAAGGCCTATATTATTATTATTACTAGCCTATTATTATTACTACTAGCCTATTATTATTATTGTTGTTATTATTAGGCAGCCGTAACTCTATGACATTAGACAGCCCAAAATAGGCCTATACATCACCAGATAAAATGTAGCCTATAGCTAATCTCAATATGATTTGAATAACTAACGCTTAACAGAATAGATTCATATTTTCACTTTGGAAATAAACTGTGCGGCAATAAGCTATATCATAGTACATAGACATAACAGTGGCCTATATTGTGTACGTGTGTGTGTGTGTAGGCTATATAGGCTATCATATATGTAATAACTAATGTAATAATATTGTTGTTAATGGTAATCAATACGATTTGGCTAGATTTATTTTGCTGATGCATTTAGGTGAATGCTAGGCCTACTGAGAATTACAAAATTTGATTTCTCCGTAACAAAGACTGATTAACAACTAAACTCTGAAATTATTCGTGTGACTGATTTCATCCCTTACACTCATTCAAATTACTTACACAGAAAGATCAAAGTTTTCTTCTTGATTAGATCAGAACTGAAGTAAGAACGACCAAACCTGGGAATGGCAGCATGATTGTGAGCATAACCACAAGCAAAGCAAACAATAAGCATAACTGGGTGTATGAATGTCAACGGTGATGTCATGGAATGAGTAAAAGAGATATGCCGTGTTCAAGGTGACAGCCGCATGACGTTTAGCTCGCCTCTCTTTATTTTTCAAGGAGAGGGGGATAGGCTACAAATATAGTACCCTAGTCAATAACGGTTTTGGGCACACCTAAAAACAAAAACAAAAAAAAATGGAGCAATTTATCCAGATGTGAAACAGTTTTGTTTTTTTACGGTTAGGGGGCAACTTTAAGCATAATTAGGCCTACCCAAGGGCCAACCGTGAACGATGGATTTCTGACGGGAAGGCGCACGGAGAACAAGCAAAATCTATTGGTTAATGTGATTATTTGAGTTTATTACAGATTAACATTTCTGTCACAATCTTGGCAGGATTTATGTTATCTGAAGTCGGTTCATTGGACAGTTAACTCCTACTTTTTTCTGTCCTCACTAGCTGTAAAAGGAACGACAACAAAACAAAACTGTAGAAAGGCGTTTGCTGTCAAATATGTTTAGGGCCTATTGGCTAGTTATTTTGTTGTTAGCATAGCACCGCAGGCCCATGCTGCAAATCGCTAGCTGGGGTAAATATGATGTAGGAAATCATGGAGACTTTTACAGATAATCTTAACGCAGAGAAGAGATGGTTGATCTGGCAGAGCATTAAGAGTTTCTGGGGCACACGAGGAAACTTTGGTCGCTCCTGATCTAATGCTTGCGGCCTGCACCGGTCCTTTTTTGCTACTTCATTTTTTTAGCTGTGTGTGTCGTGTAGGCCTGCTATTTATTTGCAGCTCATTTACAACAAAGGACAAAAACGTCAAGCAACGGATCGACAATTTAATTATCATCGATCTTCAATAGTTTAGGCTACTTTGACAGTCCAGTAGCTAGCCTATAAAAAGAGGTTCGTTAGCATCTGCAGGCCTAGGTTACCTGCGTGCCTCGGGGTTACTGTGTATCCATCTAAGAACATGCCAACACTGAATTCAATAAAAAGTAGGGTTTTCTCGATAATTTTGCAACGTCTCTATAATTTGATTGGAAATACCATGGCTTAGCCTATAGACTATTTCTGCCCGTTTGGCTTTCAGGGACTCACTTCATTGATTAAACTTCTCTGAAGCTCTGGTTTCGTCAGCTTTCATACTTTTAAACATAGACGATTTTTCCCCGCATGCATAATAGTTGTGTAGTCTTCGGCTACTATTATAATGGTCTCTGTATCTTTCAGGGCGTTTTCGTAGCACTCCAAAGTTAGGCGTGAACTCCAAAGTTACATTTTCTATTTAAAAAAAAAAAAAGCAAAACAAATACCCACTCTATCATTTAGACGCGCACGAATGTTTAATAGCAAATGAAAAGCAACCTACCATTTATGCTCTTATGCTGGTTCTTGTGCAGCGGGAGCGAGCGTGCGTTTCAGCTGAGGGAAACGCACGCTCGTCAACGCGCGTCAACGGCTTTGAAGGCGGAGCTTTTTTTTCAGTCAGCTGACATTTTCCTGGGGAGGAGGAGGAGGAAGAGGAGGGAATACTTCCCTTTATTTTCTTAAAAATGTCATATCTGTTCAAAAATCTGTAAAATAGTCCGTCTTTTCTTCCCTTTAGTAACATGACGGCCGCTCCTTCCTCCAAATCCGCACTGATTCTCCCAACGGTTGGAGGAGCTGTAAAAAAACACCAAACAAACAAAAAAAACAGCCGCTGACGGAGACAAACAGTCTGAGGAGCGTCTGGTGTCATACTGAAGCCGCTCAAACCGAATCTCAGTATAAACGTCGCGTTTCACCCAGAAACACCAGCAGCAATTAAAACAGTTCAAAGATCTCTTTGAAAAAGTATCCAAGCTGTCAGAGGTAGCAGAGGTGAATAAGCAGTCAAGACGTTTTCCTGGTGGAGTCGATAATCCTTTAAAATGTCCCAAACATACACTGGAGGTGAGGAAGACCATATTTAACCCAAATAAAAACCAGGTATATTCCACAGGACGGTTGTCAGTCGTCGAAGCAGGAATTCAGGATCAACTGACTAGTTCTGTTTAAGGAAGTGAGACTGCTGTGGGTGGATAGAGGCTGACTCATACCAAATATGCAGCAGTCTGATGTAAGACTGTTTATAATTAAAGGATGTGTGTTTGTGTTTGTGGCGTCGAACAGGAGCAATGCGCAGTGCATGCTGGGAGGTTTGTGAGAGGTGGTGTGTTGCGGGGGCATGGGGCAGGGTATTCTCCCAGGCCCCAACAAAAGCCAGCACTGTCACTTTATTGAATTCATGTGATAACCAACTTCATACACATCCTTATAGTCATTAGCTTCAGCAAACCCGTCTCTGCAACCAGAGGGTCCTGAAGGTCACGTGCGCTCAGTCCAGTCTGTCTTCACACATGACTGCTCTTCCCTTCCAAACCTCCATGACCCTCATCAAACACCGCAAGCAGATGGGTGTCCAATATTGCAAATACTGACAACTCAAAACAAAGTTCAGTCTGTAAATGGTGGAGAGGAATTTGGGTTTCATGTTTATGAGACAAAACCACACGCAGTCTATTGCAGCATGTTTCAGATTCGCTTGGTATCAAAACAGAAACTGACCTCAGCAGAATGTGGGTGGCGTGATTTGACTTTGAGTCACTAAAAACTCTTCTTGTATATTTCAAAGGAGACCTGACACGTAGCTCTGCATCATCTCTGACCTCCTCAGACCTGCTGCCGTCTGGAGCATCAGAAGCAGGACGTACACTGTAAATTCTAATAAGTTGACTTTACTTAAAAAAAATATGCAAACTCTCTGCCTCAAAAAAAATTAAGTAAACTCAAATTGGAGTGATTAAGTAGAATAAACTAAAATGGTTTAAGTTAGTAGAACTTTTCTGAACTTAATAAATTTGAGTAAACTGTAAGTGAAGGATGCCGAGTAAGAAACTTGATGGGATTAATTTCACAGAAATTAGATGAGATGTTTCCCACCATTTTCATTTTTATCTTTGCCAACAAGATGCTTTTACAGTAAGTTCATCTTACTTCAAGTAAATGATGAACTCATAACTATTCTTACTATGTAGCAAGAATTCACTCCCTGTGAATTTTAGCTACAACTGTTGTCAGAACATACACTTCTCTGTCGCGGTGCAGCAGCTGCTGGGTAGTAGATGTTAAATGCAGGAATAAACAAACAAGTTGAGAGCAGTCACATGACACTACCAACATCATTTATAAATCCCTCATTTGTGAATTATCTCCAATTTATTGTTAAAAGAAGTGAACTGCATTGTGGGAAATCTGCTCCCTCCCCACCCCTAATTTTCCTTTACTCATTTTAATTAAGCTGTTTCAACTTAAGTAAATTGAGTTATGTAACATGTTGCCCTCCAAAGTTCTTACAACTTATTTAGAATAAGTATTGCCAACAACTAAGCTAAAATTAAGTTCTGCCTACTAGATAGATTCTAGTAAAGCCAATATTACCATTTACAGTGTAGCTGTATTATTGATCTAACGCTCTGCTGGTTCATTTTTAGATTTCTGCACATCTACAATAAATGTACTTTAACGGTTATCTCTTGTTTATCTTGTTTTGACCTTTGACCCTCTGAGGGAGGGAACCTGGGGCAGCCAGCGGTCTTCTGGACTGTTAACAGGGAATTTCCTCTGGGCCACAGTGAGGTAGACTGTTCCACAGGTACTGGAGGTAGATCATGTAGTATTAATTAAAAGGGGAAACTCCCTTTATCTGATATGGAAAACATACTTACTGTCAATGCTGTAAAAGCAACCAACAACAATCCTGAGAAAAGATGACCAACTTTCACTCGTCCACATTATTAACTATTTTGATTTAATTATAAAAGAACAGTGATTTATGAATACATGAATGAATGAAAGCTTTTATTTTAGATTAAAAACCAAAAAAAATTATATTTTTACAATAAAATCTATCAGACAGCAACCAAAGAAGGAATACGCTGAAGCCCCAAATCTTGTTCTTGCCTATCCTGTATCATCACGTCATTACGAAACACATAAAATCTTCTATCAAATTCTATCAAATTTCACTATAACCTTTAACAATTTTAGATTTTAAAGTGTTTTTGAAAATGAACATAGAATTACACATCTTTATTTAATCATTTAGTCCGTTCCATCATTTTGCCCCCAAAACTGACACACATCGAGATTAGTTCTGGCTTTATAAGTTTTAAACATTCGCAACCCCCTTAAGTTATAAATCGTCTGCCTTAATTTAAACATTTTTTTAGTACAAACAAGAATTGTCTTATTTACCGGTCAAAACACAATTTTTAATGTTTTTAAATATACAATGTCCAGAAATTTGTTTGTGATCTTATAAAAAGCTGATTTGTAGAATCATGCTGTCCAACTCCGTTTATTATCCTGATAGCTCTTTTATGCAATTTGATTATTGGATCTAAGTTTGTTTTATATTTCCCCAAATTTCAGCACAGTATGTCATGTAAGGCATCACAATTGAAACACCACTTGCAACACACAACTTCCACTGATGCACCTCAGGGGAACGTTATAAATTCTATAACTGCATTTTCAGTTGAACAGTTTAGCTTGATCAGTTTTAATGAGAAAAAAATATTGTCTAAATTGTCTGTTTTTATTTTCAGTTTGAGTAAACAAATCAATTGTTGGTGTTCAGATAGCAACATTCAGGTCTAGCAACAAGAACAGGACAGACTGAGCTGCTCTGAGCTAAATTCATTTCTGTATATCCGCTGTTTTTACAACTGTCTGAATGTCCTTGTTGCTGTTTCAGTTTTTCTCATCTTCTCATGGTCAGAGGGAGAACTTGTCTGCATTTTGATGCACCTGCTCTGATGTCGATGTTAATTCATGATTGGTTTAATGTTTATAGTCTGTGTGTTAGTTTACAGCTCCCCCTGCAGGTTTGCTCCACCAGCAGAAGCATCAACAGCTGATTGTTTCTGAGTCTGTTCATATGAAATTGTTCCCATGTGTTTGGTCTTTTAAGTGCATTTCCCCCATTCCCCCCAGAGAAGAAATGCAGCCAACACCCATCGCTTTGCAATGGTTATAGGAATGAGTGGATTTTCTCTGTTTTTTTTTTTTTTTTAAGTGATGACATGACGACGCGTCGCTTTGGCAACATTCTCATCTTTCTGACCCAGAGAAGCAAACGTGGCAAATCAATTTCTCTGTCAAACTTATGCTACATGAGTAACTTACAACATGAGTGGTTCACCGACCCCAACGAAGAAAAATTAACAATGACACATGTTAAACCTGTAAGCTTTACTGTCGCTGAGAGTCTGCAACATTTTGGAGCATGAATCAGCTTATTGAAACAGAAAAAATATCTTATGATTTTTTCCACTTTGCAGTCGGAAGATTGAAACCATGGAGTCTTAAAAATGTCCCATCGATGACAGAGGCATCTTAAAAAGTATCGCAGCACAAAGCACAGATCATGCTGTGATGCCATCTCATTGTAATTCATGTTGGATATGAACAACTGGAAAATCTAAAAATGGTAGGCTATCATTTGATGGTATATTGATCAGTAAATAACTGTACAGCTATTTGAGTTCAGAGAAATCCTCTCCCTGACGCACCACGTATTCACTCAGCTTCTAAATCTCTGGAATGACAATGGCCGCGTTTCCCAGATTAGTTAAGACACTCTTAACGCTGAGGTCCTTCTTAAGTCACTTCTTAAAGGTGCCTTGTTTGGACGTTGCGTTTCCCAGATGCGCTCTTAACTCAGGAGCTTCTTTATTTTCAGGAGCGGCCAGACCCACTCTTTCGAACCTTCTTTAACGTTCCCCCTGCTAAGGGAACAACAGGCCCATCTACTGGTCACTTTTGGAAACGACACTATTTCCCGTGAAAAAAAAGTAGAAAATGGAAATTATTAAAAATGGACCTATTCACGGATCAGTTGTTGTATTTTGAGTCATGTTTTCTCACTCATGTCATAATGTCAATCATCTATGATGGAAGAAAACTGTAGTTACCGAGTGAATGACAGAAAATATTGTGGTTAAGTTTAATCATCATGGCAAGATAGGCCTCCCTATACTTAGCTTACGTTAGATAAAGCTGTGGGTATCAACCACAGAAACAAAAACATTGCGGTAGGAATTGTACGCAAATTATACGCAATCTATGAGGACTCACGTCATATTTACGCATTTGTCAGCTGTTCATGATGAGATGCACCTGCTTCGCTCAATAAAAGCATGGCCATTTACGCATACCCGTATCAGACATCATGGCTGCTTTACAGCAAATTTTGGTAGCAAACCAACAGCGTCGCCGTAGACGGAGTGACACTGTGTATGTACATGCTTTCATGCGCCAGCATTTCAGTCCTCTAGATGTGCTGTCATCGCGCTATTCAGATGCGTTACAGGCTACCGCGCGACGAAATCGAGCGGATCATTCAAATAGTTGCTCCACACATCAGGAGGCCCACAAGGTGCAACTTTGCTCTGAGCCCAGAGGTGCAGTGCCTGACTGCGTTGCGTTTCTACGCGGTGGGGAGCTTTCTGGAGGTAGTGGGGGATGGAACCGGACTCAGCAAGGCGTCGGTGTCAGTCGCGCACACCGCAAGGGCTGGATGGGGACATTTTCAGCGCTATTGATTGCCATGCCCTGGCCTTTGCTTCTATGTCTTTTTTCCCCTTTGTCCCTCCAAAGAGAATGCTTTTTTTTACCTGCCACTTCTTCAATCAGAATCGCCATCTCCTCTGGCGTAAAGGCCGGAGAGCGCTTCATCCTCTTGGCGGGGTTCCCTTCAGCCATTACGTCAACAAATAGCGTCAGAATGACCATTATTTATAGGGCATCTGTAAATTTCCAATCGCCTACACCTGTTTAGCACAATTTGGCCAATTACACAATATACAATGAGCTTTTCAATGAATATTTGCAATCACTGGTAATCACATGCATATTTTTAACAGTTTGTCTTCTTGCACAAACACATAAACGTATAAATGGGCTCAATATCAGCGTCGGAAAATAACCTCCACACTAAATGAATGGTGTCGATCGGTATACCTGACCTCGATTGCTTTTTTTTTCAGCACCCCCGGAAGTGGATAGCTTCTGTTAGGACCTTCTTAAGATGTAGCGTAGCAAAGACGTTTCTCAGGAAATAAGAACGCGCGAAAGAAGCAATCTGGGAAACGGGCGTATCTTTGCGATCCTTTGTTGGGAAGAGCTTCCCTTGAGGCCTTCTTTAATCCAAAGAAGAATCTTAACTGGGAAACGCGGCCAATGTCTTAGTAGTAGTAGTAGCTGCTTCGTAGCCTTCACGGTTTCTTCATGGTGAACCTGCCAGCAATAAGGTTCAGTCACATGGTCATTTACCATGGTTACAGTGTCAAGACCTAGCCTATCTTTCTGGAACGGAAAGGTGATGCTCTCCCTCAACTTAAAACATAGAGTGTTTACATAACCTGCTTTCTGGAACAGGTCCCTGGTTTAACTCACCTGATAGTTATGGAAAATGAACTAGGAAATATAAACACTTGTCACAAATAGTCAACTTTTTTATCAAGTGTTTAACGTGCTAAAGACAACAAAAAGTGATTTACGTAATAAAAACAAATGCATATCAAAATAAAACCAAAATAGCCTATTTGAAGGAACACACACGCATGCACGGATGCACTCACACACACATCAGTCTTGAAATACGCAGGGAGCCAATAGTTTGGCTGGACAAAGCTTTAATTTGATTACTAAAGAAAACTTATTGTCCTTTATGTTTTTATTTAGTCTGCTAGCTGAGCTATGAACTGTTGGTGCCATAGTTCTGTAACTAATCGTCTTGGGGTTAACTGAGTATGTTTCCTAACAAAAGTATAGGCTACGGACGATAGCTATAGGCTACATCAACAATCTAGTCCCACTGGAGGTCGTGGTCTTTCTTTATTTCTCTCTCTCTCTCTCTTTCTTTCTTTCTTTCTTTCTTTCTTTTAAAAAAATATATTAACACAGAACTACAAATCCCAGAAGCCTGGGCAACAGTGTCGCACCTACGGCAACTCTCGGGGGACATAGGATCACTGGTAAAAAAAAATAAAAAATTAAATAAATAAAAAGCTAGATAGTTTGTTACAGTAACATTCAGGTAGAAAAAAGAGGCAGATTGAGCTGAGTTAGCTTCTGTGTAGCCAACCTAACCTACTCTTCACCACCGTCTTGGTGTATTTTTTGCTCTTCCTTGTTATTTTCTCAAGCGGGTGCTTCTCTTATTTTAACGCACAGGTGCCGCACCCACCTGACTTGGCACCTTATACACCTGCACTCCCGGTGCGCAGGCAAGTCTTTCTTCGGCACTCTGTAGGAGAGGCTGCTCTGTAGAGCGCACGCTTGCCGCTAACTGCAAGAACCTCGGTAAGTCCTCTTTTCTTCCTCTCGTTCTCTCTTTCCTTCTTTCAGAGACCAAAGTTTATTTTCATTTATTCAAGCAACAAACTTTTATTCTCAAAGTGGAAGAGAAAACTGCAGAAAGAAGGATTTAATGTCCGATTTTACATCTGTTCATCGGTAAGAAGAACAAAAGTTGGAGTTGGGATCAGATCTGATTATTTTATTTTACAATCTAAATTTAGAAACTGTCGAGGGGATCTTGCCTTCATCACAGCTGCATGAAAGCACCTTTTGGGAGGCCATAAGACCTTTTATGAGCAACCATTATTCCCGAGTCATTAATCATTAGTTATTGCTCAGTATTTAGAGACAATGAATGTGGTGAGAGAAATTATAAACAGATCGTGATAGGTCAGATGAGGCTCCCTCCTTAACCAGGCTGACAGAGGGGGACTAAACCGGTTTTCCGCTCAGCCCCTGCATGCCACCACTCCTATGGAATGATAGGAGTGCCACAATAAAGAATAAATCTGAAAAAGAATAAGATAATAAATGAGCAAATATATAGACAAATACCTAAAACAAATAAAATATTTTTGTATTTTTTAATTATTTATTTTCACTTAATAACATTATTATTCATATTATTTAATGAATTTTCATTTATTTTTCCTTATTTATTTTTATATTTATTTCCTTATTCATTTTTGTATATATATCCTTATTTCTTTTCCTATATATTTTCTTATTCTTTTACTCATATATTTCCCTGTTTATTTCAACATATATTTTCGTTTTTATTAACTTATATATATCCATATTCATTTCCCTATATATATCTTTATTCATTTATTTCTATATATCCTTATTCATTTACTCATTTATATCCTTATTTATTTACTTATATATTTCCTCATTTGTTTCCCTTTAACTATCCCAATTTATTTCCATATATATTCCCCTATTTATTTCCCTATATTTATTCTCATTTATTTCCCTTCAAATATCGTTATTCGTCTCTCTTTATATTCCCCTATTTATTTCCGTATTTATATCCTTATTTATTTCCTTGCGTCCGAGCTGTCAGTCATCTGCTTTGGGGCGGGGCTTGTGTCCAAACTGGCTAGTCGATCCCAGCACGAGTGATGAGCTAACTCGACTCTGAACGGGGCTGAACCGTCATTTGTATAACCACAACCGTGTACTGTAATCTTATTTTGAGACTATTTTAGACGAAAAGTGAGTATTGTAATTGCTCAAGTGTTGCTCATGATGGACCTATGATGCCTCGTTAAAGATTTTGGTCCGACTTTGAGCTGCTGTAATGCACTTCCGGTTATGTGACGCCGCCCAGCTGATGGTCGTCATGAACCTACAGTTTCATATCCACGTACAAATGACCTGATCTGTGTTTCCCATTTAAGTACCTAAGTTGCTGTAATGTGAGTCATGGGAGGTTTCCTGTTGATAATCTGTTTGTCTGACATGGATAAAGCTTCCCAGGCTCTGGCTTATGACTGCATGTTACTGATCAAACATTAGGCTACACGGAGAACGCCGAAAAGGTCTCAACAAATTACCGTATAACCACTGAAAATGACGCACAGATTGTAGCAGATACGGTATCAGCAGTGTTTTGTGGCTTAACTTTCCTGTTCAGAAATTCATCGTTGTTTGTGTCACGAAGCGGCACTTTCAGACCATACAGGGGCTTCTGTCAAGCGTGTATGTAAACCTCACGTTAAGACTACTCCGCGCCCTACTGTAAAAACTGGCCCTTGATGAAGCAGAAATGCGCCACACGCACAATGCGTGCGCGTGCGTTGTCCATGAGAAATGGGCCTGGCCAGCCTTGTGCAGCGACAGTCATGTGAGGCCGGTTTTTCAAACAGGCTTGTTGGTTAGAGTGGAAGAACGCAGCGTAAATAAAAAACAAAACTTCAGTTTATTACTAAGTTTAAAGTTTACAAGAAAAGAGAGTTTGTCACATCTATGAAACTTGTAGTGACGTAAATCCTCGAAGAGTTTCACATCTCTACAGTATGACGCACAGTGGACGCGCATGTGGCACAGTGCCAACAGCTCCAGAGGAGCTGCAACACTTTTATGATGGGCGCACCATGCACGAGAGGAAAAATAAAATGTAGTATTCATTCATTATGAAGGCCTGTATGTGCAATCGCGGACCGGCGCACGAGAGCAAAAAGAAAATGTTTCAGCTCATTTTCACGTCAATTTATGGGGAGATGGCTCCGTGTTCTCTGGAGGCGGGGGGTGGGGGGGGGGGGGGGGATTCCATCCATACTGTTTTTCCCCTTTACGTATTTTCCTCCCCATCTGTTTGGGGTGGCATGCGGGCCTCTTCATTACCGTGGGCCCTGGGCAGTGGAATGTGTCCGGTCGACATCGGCTTGGCAAAAGTTGGAAGGTGTAAAGGACTTCTTTCAGTCAAACAATTTATGTTATCAGTTATTGTAATGTGCAAAAATAAATAAATGAAAAATTGGGCCGTTATTTATTCAAAGCTTAAAGTAAAATAAAATCCTGAAAATTTTTTGGGAAGAGTTGGTTTGTTTAAAAATAGTTTATTCGCATTAATAATGGATAATTTCCCCCAAAATAGGGGTTATTTTTGGTGACTAGGGTCTAAATCATGAATGACAGTCGCGCGTCACCCCCTCCCTTCAGTCTGTCATGTCTGCAAATGTACGGGAAATACCGAGGTTGTGACGCAGAGGACGCAGGAGGAATTCCCAAAGCTGTGGCGCGTGGCCGCCGCCTGCACCTGTAGGCTACCTGCTAATAAATACAATATCTAAAGTGACATCGGGGTGTGAAGAGGCTACTGCCTATAAACAAGTATAGCTACGTTTCACAAATAGCCTTAACTATCCCAGAAAGAAAGAAAGAAAGAAAGAAAGAAAGAAAGAAAGAAAGAAAGAAAGAAAGAAAGAAAGAAAGAAAGAAAAATCTCAATGGCAGCAACTATCTAGTCAGTTGGGGTGGTCGTTTTTCCTCCATCCCTCTTCCTGTTTTGGCCACACTGTAATGGTGAGCAGCTGTCTTTGGCTTCACATCCAACTTAACGGACTTCGTATTTCGGCTTGTGGGAGCTTCCCCGGCTTTACACCTGATCCGTGCAGCGTTGCGCAGCACAACGGCTTTGCTGTGATCTCCATGGCATTTACACCGTTCACTGTTTTGTTTTGTTTAGTTTATTTCAAGCAAATATTAAACCAGGAACAGAACAATCAAATTATAGGCTACAGAGCTACAGGCTGATAGTTAAGCCCGAAATTCAACTGAGTCAAACAACAAAAAAAATAAGAATCTCACTGATGCTTAAAAAGGAGTGGGGAGGAGTAAGTGACTGTTCTGTGGTAAAGTTGGTTTGTTGATGGATATCGGCTTTGACATTCAGTAGGGACCGTCTGGCTATTACCTGAAAAAATCTTCACTAAAAATCAACAAAATGACTTTGTACCATTCTGTTTGCTGTAGTACATCGCATTTATTATGCCCTATCTACTACAGGTGAGATTATTCTGATAAAGTAGGCTATTTTATGTGTCCCTAGAATGCATTTATTACCTAAAAATATTCACTATTCAGCTCTCCTCTGACCATCAAGTCACCCAAGTGACACACTGCATGCGGAAGCACAGCAGTTTCATTTCGGCGCCCTTGTTAACAGACGGTGTCGGCCACATCAGGCGCTGTGTGGTGCGCCGCGGCGCGCAGCGCCAAAATCAGCGCGCGCCGTGGAGCGATCGTTTCGGCTTCTGTTCTATTTTCTGCGCGAGCCGTGGCCAAATTTGTCAAGCCAGGCAGGAAAATTAACAGGAACAGGAGGCAGATTTATCAAAATAAACCAATTTTCAAAGTAAAAACACCTATGAGCTTTTGCAGAAAGTCACATGAAGCTCTTTGAGCTGCTGGAAGCAGCGGGCGTGAATAAAAAGTAAAAAATACAGCACGGGTCAGGACGTTTATTCACATGTGTGTTCTCCATCCCCGCCTCTCTTCTCATTCCCCCACACTGTTGGTGACAACAGCTTTCTCAGTAGCATGTGCCGTTTCGCCTCCAGAGAACACGGAGCCATCTCCCCATAAATTGACGTGAAAATGAGCTGAAACATTTTCTTTTGCTCTCGTGCGCCGGTCCGCGATTGCACATACAGGCCTTCATTATGAATGAATACTACATTTTATTTTTCCTCTCGTGCATGGTGCGCCCATCATAAAAGTGTTGCAGCTCCTCTGGAGCTGTTGGCACTGTGCCACATGCGCGTCCACTGTGCGTCATACTGTAGAGATGTGAAACTCTTCAAGGTTTTACGTCACTACAAGTTTCATAGATGTGACAAACTCTCTTTTCTTGTAAACTTTAAACTTAGTAATAAACTGAAGTTTTGTTTTTTATTTACGCTGCGTTCTTCTACTCTAACCAAGCAAGCCTGTTTGAAAAACCGGCCTCACATGACTGTCGCTGCACAAGGCTGGCCAGGCCCATTTCTCATGGACAACGCACGCGCACGCATTGTGCGTGTGGCGCATTTCTGCTTCATCAAGGGCCAGTTTTTACAGTAGGGCGCGGAGTAGGCTTCTAGTTAACGTGAGGTTTTCATACACGCTTGACAGAAGCCCCTGTATGGTCTGAAAGTGCCGCTTCGTGACACAAACAACGATGAATTTCTGAACAGGAAAGTTGAGCCACAAAACACTGCTGATGCCGTATCTGCTACAATCTGTGCGTCATTTTCAGTGGTTATACGGTAATTTGTTGAGACCTTTTCGGCGTTCTCCAAATGTTTGATCAGTAACATGCAGTCATAAGCCAGAGCCTGGGAAGCTTTATTCACGTAAGACAAACAGATTATCAACAGGAAACCTCCCATGACTCACATTACAGCAACTTAGGTACTTAAATGGGAAACACAGATCAGGTCATTTGTACGTGGATATGAAACTGTAGGTTCATGACGACCATCAGCTGGGCGGCGTAACATAACCGGAAGCGCATGACAGCAGCTCAAAGTCGGACCAAAATCTTTAACGAGGCATCATAGGTCCATCATGAGCAACACTTGAGCAATTACAATACTCACTTTTCGTCTAAAATAGTCTCAAAATAAGATTACAGTACACGGTTGTGGTTATACAAATGACGGTTCAGCCCCGTTCAGAGTCGAGTTAGCTCATCACTCGTGCTGGGATCGACTAGCCAGTTTGGACACAAGCCCCGCCCCAAAGCAGATGACTGACAGCTCGGACGCAAGGAAATAAATAAGGATATAAATACGGAAATAAATAGGGGAATATAAAGAGAGACGAATAACGATATTTGAAGGGAAATAAATGAGAATAAATATAGGGAAATAAATAGGGGAATATATATGGAAATAAATTGGGATAGTTAAAGGGAAACAAATGAGGAAATATATAAGTAAATAAATAAGGATATAAATGAGTAAATGAATAAGGATATATAGAAATAAATGAATAAAGATATATATATAGGGAAATGAATATGGATATATATAAGTTAATAAAAACGAAAATATATGTTGAAATAAACAGGGAAATATATGAGTAAAAGAATAAGAAAATATATAGGAAAAGAAATAAGGATATATATACAAAAATGAATAAGGAAATAAATATAAAAATAAATAAGGAAAAATAAATGAAAATTCATTAAATAATATGAATAATAATGTTATTAAGTGAAAATAAATAATTAAAAAATACAAAAATATTTTATTTGTTTTAGGTATTTGTCTATATATTTGCTCATTTATTATCTTATTCTTTTTCAGATTTATTCTTTATTGTGGCACTCCTATCATTCCATACACTCCCACCCTGTTGCAGCTCTGGTTCTGGGTGTTGTTCACCAGTGCACAGTAGAAGGGGCCACAAATATACCTGGCAAAGGCTGCGTGCTCAGTCTTCTACCTGATGACGCACGACTACAACTTACAGCACCAGTCACCAGCTGAAGTTTGCAGGTGCCTATAGCTCCATCCACCAGGCCGGCGGGAAGCTACGACTGCCCTCCCCCGTGGAAAACATCTCATGGGCGGGGTTCAGTAACACTTCTCCCCACCGACCACACCCATTTTCCAGCATCAATGAGTAATTCATATTTTGTGTAACTTGATTCCGCTGAATTTTGGACTTAACTGTTATTGTTCTGTATTTTATGTTTGCTCTGTTCCTAGTTTAATACTTGCTCAAAGTAAATTAAATTGAACTAAATTAAAAAATAAATAAAAAACCCTCTGACCCACATGATGACTGTCTTTGCACTATACAACCCATAACTTATACAGTTCATAGACCTTTGGCTGCTTCTTCTCACTTGTCACGTCCGCAAAAAAGTAAATAAAAGTTAGTATTCTTACCTGCTACTCGCCAACACCAGAGAAAAATATAATCCACGGCATATTTACCCACAAATTGCGGGTAAAACGTCCCGTTTCAGAAGACACAGGACTTTGCTTTGAGCAGAGGGAGACGTGGTGCTGCTACCAACACAGCAACGTAGCATCAACAAGCTAGTAAAAGCTTAGAAATATATCCAGGGATCAAAATAGAGGAAAGACAGGTAGAGAAGCCGTCTGTGTGCTGTGTGTGTGTGTGTGTGTGGGGGGGACTTTACGACAGTGAAAGAACGCCACTAGGGGGAGCCCCGAGCTGAAGTTACTGAGTTCTGCTTTAAGCTTCTGGGATGAAGTGTGTCTCATTTGGATATCCAGATTTTTTTCAGCTCTACGTCTCCGAGAAGTGGACCATCTCGGACTGGACTGAACCACCGTGGGGCTGACCACCTCCCATCCATACACTGAAACGTGCTTAACCAGCTGGGTATGTGTCTTTTTCTGTTTCAAAATGTTATATATGTGCTGGGTAAATCTAATTAATAAGTGTTTCCAGTTTCACCAATGCTGTAATCCACTTTTCTTACAGGTGAACAAATCAACACAGTTTTGGAGCACCGGTTTCCTCGACATGCAGATACAAAAACATTCTGCTCACAGCAGTTGATGATGATGGAAAAACTGACCAAGATGTCTGGTTCTGGGTTCAGATAAAGGTGGAACCTTAGTTCTGATGAGATAATCTTTTAAATTGTGGTTTTTCCTAAAAGCATCAATCATATGGTGTTCTTTAGGGGTCCAGCACCCTGCAGCAGCTCCTGGAAGTTCTTCCTGCACATGAACTAATCTAACTATTGGGGGAGAATATGTGATCACCAGAAGGAGAATAGGATTCGTCTGGTCTGTAAAAATGGCTTCATAATCTTCCTGAGGAGAGAGCGACAGCATCCTCTGGTGGATTCGTTTTCCTCTGGGCTCAGGTTGGCTTTAAGAAGTTCTGGTTTAAAGTTTCTGTTAAAATGTTCCAGATCTGAGTTGACTAAGCTGCTTACTGGAGCTGGAAGTCCACCTAATGCTGGTGTCCAAAGGCTGGGGGTCCGATTCATCTTCATTATAATGCACAGCCTCCCCCATTTTTAGGCAACATGTTCTGATAAAAACAAAAAAACAATGAAACTGGCAGATGTTAACATGACCAACACATCCTACTTGGAAAAAATTTAAATGAAAGAAACATTTAGTACATAATGTCTTTATTTGAATCTGCATTTCATTTTTCAGTTCACATTAAAACTGTTCGTGACCGCTTCCATGTCGGCATAAAGTGTCATCTTACAGCCTAAAACCACGCTGAGGTATTTATTGTTCTGCTGTCATTGTTCCACATCAGATTGTGAGATAAACGACAGCAAAAAAAGAAACACAAATTCCTGTGTGACTCATACGTCCATAAGATAAAGATAAAAAGAAAACAAAAATTATCCAGCAAATAAATGTGTTTGGTTGTGATTTCTACGCAGGCTTGTCATGTTCAATACAATGTTTAAATAAAAAACAGGAATAAATCTGACATCACTGTGTGATTTGCACCCAAAGATTCATGTTTATTTACAAAACCACAAATAAAGAATCAGAGACTAGTTTAAAACATCTTCAGTGCAAACAGACTTACTGTTAGCAAGGTTGGTGATACATGATAAACAGAGTTTATAACTGTGTTTTATTGTCTACAGAGAAAAATTAGGTCTCATTTAACTTAAACCTCATTTATCAAATTAAGTTCAGTCTTTTTTTCTGTTTATCTCCTTAAATAAACTTAAGTTTATCTGATAAAACAAACTAAGTGAAGATAAACTGAATGTTTATTTCGTCATTTCTCTTCTTTCGTTCCCTCTGCTGATCACAGGTGAGTCTCGTAAACAGGAGTCACACTCCCTCTCTGCTCCTCCAGGTGTCCTTTTTCTTTTGTTGCAGGTTTGGTTTTTTTTGGTTCTGCACTCTGTCATACGTGCTCATATCCACTCACGCTCGCACTGCACGCATCCATCACTACATACTAACACCTCAGGCTGGTTATTATAGTTTAACTTTTAGACATATTATTTACAATAAAAGCAGTTTGTTTGAACCTTGTCTCCTCTCATTCTTCTTGTGGGCCATGAGCCGGCCTGTGATAATGCATTTTTTTCCACCACGCCTCATGTGTTTAATTTTGTGAGCAAGTGTCTGACTCACTGGTTTTCTTGTGAAAGATGTGCTTCATCGTGTGTGCAGTTATTTTCATAACGCATCACTTCATCTTCATTCATGCATGTTTTTATGACACTGGAAACGCTTCCTTTCATTTTAGTTGAGGAAACAGAAGCGAAGCCTCAAACAGGCGAATCTTTTACGTGTAAAAGTCCTGATTTGGTTCAGCCTGGTTCAGGTTTAGCTTCTGTTTTCTGTTCGAGGTCAGAGTTCTTCTGTTTCTGGTCCTCTACCAGGTGGAGGTGAGACCCCTCTGGGCTCCGTCTGGGCTGCTCTATATCTGACTCGTATCTAAGGACAAGTTCAGGATTCACTCCATCGGATTCTTGTCTTAATTTGGTTTCTGACGTCCAGGTTTGTCCACATCAGGGCTGTTCAGTTTGGTCCTACGAGGGCTGCAGTCCTGCAGGTTTTCAGTGTTTATCTGCTTCAGCTGGAGACTGTGGTCGTGATGGGACGGAGCTGAACAGCCTCGTTGTCTCCTGGAAACTTTGCTCTGTGTTGCAGGATGAATGTTTCATTCCTGCCTTGCTGCCGTGTGATTGCATGAACTCACCAGAAATCATTCGTACTTTGCAGCCTATCAGCAGATTGCTGCTGCTAACAGCACGGTTGTCTGTGATTGACGGGTGCAGTTGAGGTTTGCAGCTCTGTTCTTGTTTGGAACCTGTAGTGTGTTACCTTTGTAGCTTTTATTTACAGTTTCAGCCCTACAGAAATAATTTGTGTGTTCTCAGGTAAAAGCCAGATGAGTTCAAGCTGTGTGTGTCTTCCTGGCCTCAAGTGTTGGCTGATACGTGCTGATGGTGACTCACTTCTTCAGTCACTCTGCTATCCAACGAGTTCTTGCATGCTGCATACCTGAACAGGTGCCTCCTCCTGCAGCCATCTCTGCTGCCTACACCTGCTAACAGCAGGAACTCTGCTGCAGCTTTAACTTTCGGTCGTCGACAACTTGTTACTGAAAACTTTAGTTTGGAATCAGTTTTGTTTCAGCACCCTACTTAATCTCTCTTTGTTTAAGGCGTTGATGGTTTGGTGGTAACTGGGTGCACGTCCTGTGGTTAGTATAAACTCTGAGTGGTATGTCACCTGAGCTGACATGGCTGGGAAACCCCTGTTTATCATGAATCACCAACCTTGATGCCAGTAAGTCTGTTTGCACCAAAGACATTTTAAACTTGTATTTGTGGTTTTGTAAATGTTTTGTTTGAACAGCATGTGGAACGATGATGGTACAGCAATGAAAACACCTCATGGTTTTAGACTGAGATCTTATGCCAACATGAAAGCAATCGCAGAGTTTTAATGTGCACAGAAAATGATTACAGTAGCCTTTTTTACTTCTTTTTTTGTCGTCTTTAACTGAAGCAGTTTTAGATTTGCTTCCATTCCCTTCTACTTAGCTGTAGCTAGGGATGTCTGCCCTGTTCTGTTATTTACTGGTAGGAAAATGTTACAACCACAGATGCTGCAAGGTTAAGTCATGTGAGGTATCATAAAGGCCTCGCACACACCTCATTATTTGATTATGTGGGCAGCAGGCGGTTTGGAAACCAGAACCACAGTGAGAAACACAACAGAAAAATCTGATTTTTGATTAACCTGATCTGAATAACTACGGCACCAGTTCAGGTTTCTGACAGTCCGACATGTCTCCTTCACTTTCCCTTTAAAGGAATAGTTCACCCACAGAATGATGTAACTTTTTTTTTCACTTCCCCTCATGGTGAGAAAGACTCTTTTAACATCTCACATGCAGCCGGTGATCAGGAAGGCTTCTCGTTTCCCCCAACTTTCATATAATGGATTTCGCCGAGGTCCGAGCCAAAAAGGTCCATAAAAGTCCACAAAAACGTGTCAATATTCCTCCATACTGCTCGTCCAATGTAATCCAAGTGTCCTGAGTGGGTAGCGTCCAGAATTTACTAAAAACTACGTCATTTAGTAGATTTTTAGAGCCTAAACAGTACTACATGTTACTTTCACGAAGCACACATATGCGCATTCACGAAACTATGGAAGCCTCGGCGTTCAGAGCCTACTCTGCCGATAAAACAAGCGTATAAGAAATTTGCTGTTTACATTGTGCTAACAGCGACAGAGCTGCAGACAGACCGGGACAAACACAAGAGGGTCCAAGAGGGGTTGATGTTGATTCAAAACAAAGAAAGAAAGAGAAAGAGAACGCGCGATCTCGTCTGCTGTGGCTTCCGTAGTTTCGTGAACGTGCATCAGCGTGCTTGCAGGAGATGCGATGTAGTACTGATGTAGTACTGTTAAGGCTCTAAAAATACACTAAATGACGTTGTTTCGAGGATATTTTGGACACTACCCACTCAGGACACTTGGATTACAAGTGTTATTTGTGTTATTAAGTGTTTCTATCAACCAATAATATTATAATTTGGACTATTTTAAATGTAATTAACAATGTCATAAGTTGCTAAGAAGTTATTGTAGTATTTACTGGTTATTGCCCATTAAAAAATCTTTTAAATTGTAATAACTTCAGCCAGTAACCTAAAAGTTCGTACGTTCCAAAAATACAAGGTGGGTTTTAGTAGTATTTGTTCAGTTTACTCATCAAAAATACTGTAGTTAATTGATTACATTACAGAGAAGTGAACACATTTTTGGTTTATTCCATTAAAAATTACCATAATTACAATATTATTGGCATGTAAATGTATTAATGGTTGATCCATAGTTCACGTTGTATGTTTACCTTTCAAACAGCTGATTATTAAAATGCCTTTCTGTGTTAATTCATCCCTCTCTACAGATTTAGGAGTTGTTCGTGAGTGACGTCAGTTAAAAAAAAAGGAGCTCTGGATGTTTTTTTCAAAGACTCATCCAAGGTTCAGTAAAGCATCAATCCACAAAGATAAAAGTGAAAAAATTGGTTTAATATTATAATAAAACATTCAAAGACAGTGAAAAATACAAAAATGAAAAAAAGGCTAATATAAAGGTTTGTGGAAATCTCCCTGAGTTGAGTGTGAAACTTTCTTTAATGCTGTATCTCTGAATATGACGCATGATCTGCTTTCACAGGATTTACTATCACACAGAGATCAGACGCTGGAAGAGCTGGATCTTCTCCATTAAAAAAAACAAACAAACGTGGATTCATCAGTCAACAGCTCTTATCTGACCTCAACATCCTCAAGCATAATAATTCTTTCAAACAATATTAATAATAATATAAAAAACACATGTATTATAGAGTTATCTACAATAGAAAAAATATAATTCATATCAATAAAAATTATAAATTAGATCATTTATTTTTATAAAATTTCTGGATAAACTTTTTTCTTGTCTATACCTGCAGATATGAAATATGTGTGGTACAAATAATGACGTGTGGATTGTATCAAAATCTTATTTCTAATGAGTTCATATCTAATAAAAAATATATATAAAATATTTGTATTTATAGTTTAAATTCAGCCGTTTCTTCAGTCACTGCGGAGTTTTGATTGAGTCTGAATTCATCTCCACATCCACCTCTGGTGCTGCCGTGTATGAAGCTCTCTGAGCTTTAAGCTTTTTCCTCATGCAGAAAACGCCCCAGAGGGTCAGACCCATGAGGATGAGGGCAACTGGAACCCCGATGATGAGACCCCCCGTCAATCTGTCAGTACAAAGGTCTTTGGAGAAGCAGAATCCTGAAAGACAAAGATGAAATGACAGCGTTACTGCAGCGGACCAAACGTGACTGATTCCATCCTGGTGAACTCTGTCAGGCGTAAAAATGTCTGAACATCGGTTTATTCAGACGTTTCAGAGATTTCCACCTGATACCAGCTGAACTTCTGGATGTTGTCCAACCAGTGTGAACATGTGAGAACACATCAGGGGTGTAAAAACTGCAACTGGGGAGCTCCTTGGTGGTCCAGGTGTAAACAGTCTTCTAGCCTATGAAATCTGAGATTGTCACATTATGGAATGTGTGATTTACAGTTTTTATATTTAAATGCATTTTGAAATTTACACTTTTCATCTGTGTTCAGAGCCTTTATGAACTTTGGCTGTAAAGCACTTTAGAAACAAAATTTGATTGGTTCAGTGTTTGCTACAGTTTTTTTTTGTTTGTTTGTTTTTGGATTTTTTTTAAAAGAAGAGTTGCTCCAAATGAGATTGTTGTAAAATTTGCCAAATTTACGTACAAAAAACAGAAAAACAGGGTTTAGAAATCAAAACTGTAAGGGAGGGTTGAGGAAAGGACAGGCGGAAGCTCAGATCTTCCTGGTATTTTCTTTATTCGTCACCAGTAAAGTGTAGTGTGCAAAAGTGCAAGAAATTGTTGAAAAAGCTTCACCCCCCCCCCCAATGTTTCACCTTTAGCCCAGATTGATACACCATTGATTAATGTGTGACAGTAATGCACAAAATTTAACATTCCAGTAATTGTTATACTGGTGTGCAAACATGTGGGTATCAGCGATTGTCGTGATGCAGTCATGAGACTACATGGACTTAAAGGGACATTCTGTAAGTTCTCCTGTTATTTATTCACAAAAATTTGTTTGGTTCAAAAGTATTTTTCCATTAACCAGTAATCACTCCCATCAACAAACCGAAGTGCCTCTAAGCTCTGAATTTGCCGTTCGTATCATTCATATATCCACGAACGGGTCGCAACTGATGCTGCGTTCATGTACAGTCCGGCAGACGGCCGTCGGGAACAAACCAGATGACATTTTAATCACAGAAGCCGAGAAAAGATGGTAAAACATGGTGTAAGAGCAGCACTTTAGAGGCCCTCTTCTGGCTGCAGAGACCAAGCGTATCGCTGACGCGTGCTTTCCAAAAGAATACTACAAGTCCATGGCTTGTTTTCAGGTTCTTTACTTGAGTCTTGTAGATACAAAAAAAAGTGATAAAAATAAATCAAGAAATACTGTCTCCTTATGAATGCGTAAAAATAAGCACGGTCAAAGACTCACAGCAAAACTAAAAAGTAAGAGAAGAAACTTAAGCTTCATTCACAGCTTGTTAAGCCTGAGCCAATCAGAAGTCAGAACCCAGAGCAGCCTTAATTGTCTTCAATTAAGCTTGTTAACATCCAGTAACTGTCAAACTACATTTTACCAACATTAACTGAATGGCTCTAACACATGGGTCAGGGAAAACAATGCGACATCACCATGACAACATATCAGATGTGGACTGAAGTCTCTGTAACTGACAGACCACGTCTTCACATAGAGGCTGTTTATGCCATTACATGCAGCGGCTGTCGTCCGTGTGCCCGGTTTCACGCGAACGCAGCATGAAAAGTACGAGGGAGCTGCTCGCGATATACAATTGTTACATAATGTCCCTAAAAGTCATGGTGAAGAAAAGAATAGAAGGTGGCATGATGGGAAATATGCAAACAAGCCATCTACCAGGAACCAATCACAGCAATTGCTACACACTCAAAATAGTGGTACGAGAGAGGAACATTTCTGTACCAGTAGGTACATTTTTTACAAATGTTCTCTCAAAAGTACAATATTGGTCTTTATGAGGCCAGTTACATCAATAGCAACACCCCCCTTCAACAGATCCTGTGGTTCATGCCACACATGCTCCAAAGGTAGCATCTAAAATGGTGCACAAAATCAGTAACACATCACAACCTAAGTTACACAGTTCCATAAGCTGGCCAGATGGAAAATAATAAATAGAAATGTACTGTATACTCAAGTGGTGTGCAAACTGTGTGCAGTTTATTTCTTAGTGGGCACCATGACAAAAACCTCTGTTTATAAACAAAACAGAGGAAAGATTTGTTTTCATCTTCTGGGCCCAGTATTTCAAAACTTTGAATCCAGATCAAATTGATCTGGATTTCCAAATCCTTGGATTCAGGTCCACGGATCTCATATTGATATCTGGGTATTTCCAAACTTTGGTGGATTGGATCAAAGTGATCCTGATCCTGTTAGATGGAGATTTACAAATCCGTCCCTCCCACTGGATCATTGACAGGAAACAGGAAATGATGACATAAAGAACTTGTCATGAGCGTGTGTCTGATCAATATGATCATGTATCAGTCAACGCTGACGCTGAACCATCACTGCAAACAGAGAAACAACTCTGACAGTCAGATTTCTTTTTTCTTCTTTAACTAAGACGTTTGTTCAGCTACAGAGAAGCTGTAGTTGAGAAACAGAGCGGTCTGTAAGTAGGCTACTTTTAACATTTCCATACAAATAAAGATGTTTAATCAATGATTTTAATATTCAAGACACAAATCAAGGAAGCTCAATAATAAAAGTGTTTTGTTATTTGGCAGCAAGAAGTGCAGAAATGAAAATCTTGAGTAAAAGAAACTATTGAGAGTATTGAGCAGACTCAGCAGCAGAATGTCCTCTGAAAGGGACGGACTCACTCAGCTCATCAAGAAGAGGTGAAGGTAAAGATTAAGATGCTGGACAAGCAGTTAAACTAATAAATTTATGTGAAAATGAAACATGGTTATCAATTATTCATCCAAACATTTTTATTTATGGAGCGTCAACATGTTTACTTTGTGACAGAAATTTAACTTTGCAGGATTCGTCTGTAACTGTCACTAAATTCTGAGCTATGTGCAGATTTTGTTTACTTATTTTAAATGATGGACTGCAATTACAGCTACGTTCAGATTTAGGGAAATGTTGTAGATGTGTCGTTTGTCACACAGGCCATCCTTTCATCCCTGTTGTAGTGATGTGAAATCATGTTTGCGGGTCACCACTAAGGGGCGCTGTTCATTGTGATGTCAGAAAGTGAAGAAGAGCAGCAACGAATGAATGAATGCACCAGGCAGAGTAATAAAAGTTCTGAATTATACAGCAGTGTTGGGACATTTTCTTGTGCATTCAGCCTAAACAACGTGCCGCAACATTTCCTCTTTAATGACATGGAGGCGTTTGTCTGGATGATAACGGTATAAGAGACAAAAGACCGCTTTCCAGAACAAGTTTGAAAGGGTTGGAACTGTATTATTGCCTAAAGCGCTTTGAGTGGTCCACATAGTGAGTAATTTAGCGCATCGCTGGAACAAAAAATGTTGTGCATGGACGCCGCTTCAAATGTGGTTACACTCTTCAAATCTTAAAAGTGAAAAACAGGTCTCACGCAAAAATAATTTACTTAGTAGAAACAAGAGCACTATGTTTGTTGTAAATTTGGCTCCATCACGATGCGTATGAAACATTTTTCATTTCATATCATTTCCTCAGTATGAAAGGAGTTGATTTATGTAACAGATTCAGAGTGAAAGATGTGTAGTTCGTGACTGCAGCTGCAACCTCATTGTTTTCCACATCAAGATCCTCCTCAAATCCACCTCTGAGGTCGGTTTATTTTAATCCCCATTTTCAGGATCAAAATGATCCAGATTTGGGCCCAAACCTTTGAAATACCCAAAAGAGCAAAAAAATCTGGATTAAAGGTAGGATTGGATTCACAGATCTGGATTTAAATCTTCAGGATAAAATATTGTTTGAAATACCCAATTTCTGATCAGATCTTGAAAAAATCCAATCCAACTGGATTAATCCTGGTGGATTATATTTTAAATACTGTGCCCAGGTGGTTGTTTTGTTCTTATCAAGATGAGAGCGACAAAGTTGCACGGTGCATTAACAGCTGCAGAGTCATGTGACAACAAATAAACCTACCTGAAAGTACAAGATGCAAAGAGGAAAATTTCTGCACACTTACAGAGAGAATAGATGGAAAAAAACTGACAAGAGACTGAAGGAAACCACAAAGGGGGTGGGCAATAATGCAGACTGGGTCTGACGCAGAGATAAAGAAGGTAAACTTATCTAGCATGTAGTTTGTCTGAAAGATGTGGCCACTTACTGTTCAGAGGAGAGGAATCCTGGTTCTGAAGAAGGCTGCAGTTCACTGCAGCAAAGAGGAAGATGAGTTCAGTAAATATGCTGATGAGCAGTAAAGATCATGTGGGTGAGCTAACATAACGTATGCACCATCTAAGAGAAAACCTGGTCAGAATTGAACACATCTGGTCTCACCTCTGCAGTCCACGTGATCCTCGGTGTCTCCTCCGTCCTACACGGGAAGAAAAGGAAAATAAAGGTGGTTCAAGTTTCTGCCTTATTGCATCACATTCCCTTATTAATGATGTGGAGTCATGTGATACAGATTCAGTTTGTCTGCTGAAACATGTCCAGACATGTTTTACTCCTCCTGGTTTACAGTTTCTGCAGGTCAGGTTTCCTTTCTGCTGATTACTGATATAAAATGTAAAACATGAGTCCACAGGAGATGAAATACTAACAAATTATCAGAAAAACCCCCATCCAGGGGGAGGACTCAGACACATAAAGCCAACACGGTTTTAAGACGGCGCAACTTTCACTGATCCAGTTGCAGGTTCCTCTTTCAAGCCTAAATACATTAAATATAAGAATATAAAGATAATAAGAGCAGTTAAAAGATTTAAAATAATAAAATAATGAAAGTATTGGCTAAAGAACAAGCCTGGAAAGGCTCTGGAAGTTCTCTCTGGGACCCTCAGATCCATCCAGGTCTCTTTACCACACATGGAAAACTTCCAGAAGATCATAAACGGGAAAGGTCAGAGTTCATGACCCCATTATCCTGTGACCCTCAAACCTTTCAGGCAAATCAAGTCTGGTTTCATTTCCACTGCATCGTACGGTTTTTACCTGAGAGCATTCCCTTGTGTGGCGCAGGTGGTCCAGGCAAACCTTCAGGTCGATGTGGAGCTCCGTCAGCACTTTAACCAGGGTTTGGTTGAAATGGGGGTCCCGCGCGATGACGGTTCTCTGGAGAATAAACAAAGTAGAAGCAACAAATTCATCCCTGAATATTTCAGGTGTTCAGACTGATGGAGTTTTCTCTGTAAGGAACACGATCTCATGACTGTTTTTGGATGAAGTCAGAGATCTTGAATTAAACGAACAAATGACGTTAAAAGAGGCTGATTTAAAGAAACCCACCGAGCATTTTTTGGTCTAAAAGACGTCTATTAGACGTCTAAATGTCCTTAGACGTCTCGGCTAAAATCGGTCTACCAGCGGTCTAAAAGTGAAAGTTTTTTAGTCGTCTAAGTTTAGACTAGACGTCTAGTAGACGTCTAAAAGACGGCTACGTTTATACGCCTCGTCTGTTCTTAGACGTATATTAGCCGTTATTTAAACGGCTATTTATAGACGTCTAAATTTAGACGTTTGCCAAACGTTTATTTTTACACCAAAACTATACGGCTCGTCTAATCTTAGACGTTTAAATGACTGCTAATGAACGTCTATTTATAGTCTAAATTTAGACGTTTGCCAAACGTTTATTTTTACACCAAAACTATACGGCTCGTCTAATCTTAGACGTTTAAATGACTGCTAATGAACGTCTATTTATAGTCTAAATTTAGACGTTTGCCAAACGTTTATTTTTACACCAAAACTATACGGCTCGTCTAATCTTAGACGTTTAAATGACTGCTAATGAACGTCTATTTATAGTCTAAATTTAGACGTTTGCCATACGTTTACTTTTATACCAAATTTAAACCCTATTAAATCCAGCCATTACAATCTGTTATTTACAATAAACCTAGTAATAGTAAAGGAAATTAAAGTTGTTAAAATCTAATGTTAAATTAAGTGGACCAAATTTAACCTGTGATCTTTACTTTGATGTAGTTCCAGGATGTTATGAAAATTTATTTACATCATGGGGTTTTTTTTTTTTCAGATCCTTTAAAAAAGTTTCAGTAACACTGTCATTCTTATTTTTCCACTGGATATATATAAACAATATACATAGCCATTTTTAATTTTTATTTTTAAACATACATTGCAAAAAAAAATAAAAGCGCAAAGTCAAATATACAATATTATCAAAACATAATAAAATTGTATTCTTTAAAGATTGTGGTGAAAAACTAGCAAAGTGAAATATACAAAATTACAATAATAAAATAAAAATCTAGTTATTTGTATGTAAAACCAAAATGCAAAATATATACACATATGTATTTATTACACCAGTGGTGTCCTGGGCTGGCCCTCTTATAGCCCCCACCACCTTCAGCTGGAGCCTGTTTATAATGTATGGCCAACGCTGAGCTGATCATGTCATCCAAAGCCTCTCTGAACGTTTTCCGAACAGCTTCTGAAAACAAAGAAATAGAAGAAAGAGAGAAATTGCAAGTGTGGTTGCCTATAAATGTGACCTAAGTTATATGTGACAGAAATATTATCCAATAAGGAAAGGTAGATGCTTTCAAAGGACTTGACTCAGTGGACACAGGACATCACACTTTTGAGACTTTAAAGTTACACTGTAAAGAAAAAGAATAATGAATCAATAGTCTGACTATAATTGTAATTAGGTTCTCTTTAACAAAACTACACCAGTATTACAGAGATTACCTAGTAGGCTACAGTCCAGACAAGTTGTTTGTCAATGTGTGTCATTTAAGTCACATTTCTAACATGAAGGACTAGTTTTTCTATTTATCAGTAATAACAGAGAAGAAGGGCCCTCTTTCCATGTGGCCCCCCATCTTACACACTGAATTTTCACATTATGTCATTTGTGAAGAGTCTGCAACAGATTAAAGAAAAAAAAATAATTGTAAACAGTAAACTCATATAACCTGTATTACACTACCACATTGTAAACATCCACTGGTATGTTGCCTGTCCTTCAGTGCAGATATTAAATTAAACTTTTTGTGTTATCATACCTGTCCATGGTTGGTGCACGTCTTCACATCCTCCCCCCTGACATGAGACAGCTCTGCAATCTGTATGAAATTACAAATTATCAACAGTGTCAATGTGCCTTGCATTACAAAGAAAGAAATTTAAAGAAAAAAACCTCACAAACTTCCCGCACCCACATCCGTGCAACACATATAACCTTAACGTTTGTGTGGGAAGCACTTTTCTTCCAAATCATTAAAAAAAGAAAGAAAAAAGTACGAATGAAAACAACTGCTACAAGCATTTGAGGGTAACTGCAGCTGCTAGGTAGCAGGCGAGCTAACAGGCTAGCTAGCAGCACGCCGGCGAGCTAACAGACGAACTGCTAGCTAACCTGTTAGCTTGTTCATTAATGAACAAAAACTGCAGGACAAAACAACATATCAACAACGTACCCTTGAACACTCACCTATAAGCAGCTCTTCTGTGTCTTTGATGAGTTCTAGTCGACGCTTCCTTTGACAAAAACCCCGAATTTCTCAGAGTGATTGTTCGGAAGGACGCTGCTCGGCATCAGCCTGCCGAGTCCGACCGGAGCTTCCAGCGTGATGCTGCCCCCTGGTGGGGGGGATCATAAAGGAAACGACCGCTGCCTACTGTATCTCATCTATGTTTATTTTAATGTTTATGCAACTGTCTCCCATCGAACTGCCAAAATTTATCTGTCTCTTCACACATACATATAGCCTATTATTTAATTTCATAGGAATTTCTGGCATTAGGCTACACGATAAACTTTATCGCAAACTGCTTTTATTTATCTATAGGTTAATAGTGAGAACTAATTCTAAACATATTTGGTGCAAACTGTGCTTAAAAATGAAAAATAACTTAGGCTCATGTAAAACTGGTCTAAATCGAGACGTTGATTAAACGTCAAAATCAAGACTAGATTTAAACCTGTATAATGGTCATTAAAATGATTTGCGTCAGATATTGGGACACTTACAGTTAATTTACAGTTATTTTTTCAACAATAGTAGTTATTTAATGTGTTTAATTCAATCGTCTAGATTTGGTATTTAAAAAAGACGTCGATATGAGGTCTTGATTTAGACATCTAAATCAAGGCTAAAAATGTACTTTACTATATTGATCGTTGGCCATTCAAACCATTTAAGTCCAATATTTGGACAGCGGTTGTGCAAATTTTTTTGTTCAGTTGTCGTTGTTTTACGTTTTTAATTCAATGGTCTAAATTTGGTCTAAAAAAGACGTTGATATGAGGTCTTGATTTAGACGTCTAAATTGAGTATAAATCTAAACTACTCTGTAGGTTGGTGAATGACTGTTTAAAATGTTTTTATTCAACATTTGGCCATCATTTCTACAACTTACAGTTTTTTTCCAAGTAATATTTAACAATTAATGGATTAAATGCTGTAGTCTAGATTCGGGGTTAAATATAGACCGATTTTAGACGGGCTAATTTCGGTCTAACCTTTACACGAGACGTCTAATAGACGTCTTGTGCTCAGTGGGTAAAGTGGACTTCTACTTCTTGGCTCAGTGATGTAATAAATAAAACTTCATTTACTGGTTAAAAAGTCGATTTTTTTTGTCATTAAGGTGCAGTTTTCTCATTAAAAAGAAACAGTGAATGACAGACGTCATATTCATTCATCAAGGAGACTATCAGGCATTCTTCTCCTGAACTTTGATAGTGAAAACAAATTCTTGAATTACTGTTGGACAACATATTTACCTGGACTGAACTTTAATATAAAACATAGACAATGAACTCTAATGTAGAAATGTTCAAAAGACAAAGCATTAGCAGGTTATTGGCTGTTATCACATTATCAGTCATTGCAGAGAAAAAACATCTAGAAACAAAAGTTTAGCTGCTGACAAAGACCTCGGTGACGGAGGAAAAAAGGAACCAAGAAAGTAAATTGAACTCAGAAGCAGAACATGATGAGTAAGTTGTATATAACAGCTTTCTACAATTTCCTTCAGTCTGCTTTCTCCTGTCTCGCATCTGTATTTACAGCGAGCTCATCATCCAGCTTCAGAGATTCAACTAACGGCTGAACAACAACCAGAAAACGACCCAGTCAGACTTCTACATGAGGTTTCTCTTCCCTCGCTGCTTCACAAAACTACGCCTCCTCCTCTCCAGAAGCTTTAAGATCTTCAGGATCAGCTTTGTCTCAACCAGATCTTATAAAATACCATCAGTGATGAAACCAGTGTGGTGGACTTACGCTGGCGTCCTCCCAGCATGTACTGCAGCTGGGAGAGCTGGGCGCCTCAGAGAGATGGTACCTGAAGAGACCGTCTGGAAGCCGTGTGACGGTGCAGTTTGGAGACCCTGCTGCAGCCGGAGGAAGCTGAAACATCTGAGTCATTGCACCTGAAATATGGATGAAGAAAACCAGAGTTACACCAGCAGGAGAGAAGGAAGAATCACTGCTCTGACGCTTAATCATTTCACTGATCCTGCAAACATGCTGAGTCACAGACAGATGTCAGAAACTAAACCCTCAGGTTAGTGAAGTACAAACAGAAAAGTAACCAGGCAGCTCTGAGGAGACAACTAACACGTCTATAATCTGTAGGATGGAGCATAAATCAGTCATAAATCACACAAACGTTTAGGTGTAATCTAAGAACGATTTGCATATATTTTTCACTGATAAAATCTGTAATTGGTGTTAAAGAAACAAAGTTACTGTGTGTTTGTAGGCAACTTAAGATAACTGTTGCAGAAAAGGGAAATATCAGGAGTAAAGGCGTGCTGGTGTGCCATAAAGTGATCGCCTGCCACGGGAGGGTCCTTGAGTGGGGGTGTCTGTACCGACCTGACTATACGACACTGCCACCACACCCATGAGAGCGCGGTAAAATCTGACCCTTACCTTTCCCCTAACCCTAACCATAACCACCCACCACACAATAAGCGCCTGTTAAGTCCGTTTTTGGCAGGAGATCATTTTATGGTGCAATTAAAAGCAAATACGATCTATTGTGCTTATCAGTTGGAGAAACATAAAAAAAGACACTTTCCAGACGATTTCAGAGATTTGTCTCACCGCAGTGGTTTCAACTAGATTCAGACCTACTCCTCTTACACGTCGATAGTCAGAGTAAAACTTTTACATCAGTGAAGTGGGTGACCACTGAAATGATGATTTGACTATAAGTGGTGGCGTTAATCCCCATTTTACACCGAGTCTCTGTCGCGGGGAGGTAAATTAGGCAGATTTTAGCTGAAGTCAGCAGAAGATATGAAACAAATAAATAATCTCCTCTGTGTCTGCAGCGCATGTTTGACTACTCCTGCTATATTTTTCTTTTTTTATCATTCATTCCTATATTTGATCGTCTTGCTACACTGGTGCTAATTTCGTCCCCTCCGCCTACACAATTAGCAAAGCGCGAGTTATGCAAATTACGCTGCATTTGGTGGGCGAGACTTTGCTTTTCTACAATGAATAAATAACTGAAAAAAAACAACTAAATAACTGAGGACATTCAAGTCCTGACAGAATTGTTCTAGAAAGGACTCATTAACACGATTTGTCTTTCAAAGTTTAACCTTCGGGGAAAAAACCTGAATAACTCAGCCCTTATCTGACGAATAAAGGTCTTGTTGCTTTCTCGGTTGTTTTCTTATGTTGCGGTTTCCCACAGCGGCTCAAAAGCATAAGACGTAGGCGCGCGACCGCGTTTTCTTCTGCGTCCTGGGGAATTTCGGGGCGTTTTCAGAGATGCAGCCGCAGCGAACAAACAGCGATGGTCCACCAGCGCGCGGACATGGCGCAGCGTCCTGCGAAGAAAAGCAGCGCAACGGGGGTTTATGTGCCATTAAAGTGATCCGTTTGCCTATCTGATGGAAGTTTACATCAGTCGTTTCGAGATGAAGCATAACGACAGAGAAAGTTTGTCGGATGGGGGGGTGTAGTTCTACCTGCCCGGAGCCGGGCTGGTCTGGATCCACCGAGTGATAAATCCTCCGTACGGCTTGGCAAAGCTCTTTGCACCGGTCAGGAAACAGGCAAAAGAAACTCCTCACAATAATTCCTTTAGCTGTGAAGCTTTAAGTCTGAAAAACATCTTAAATCCTTACCGATCACCAACATCCAGTAAACTGCTGCGCGATCCATCGTGAGCCTCCAACAATCTTCTCTCATGTGACACAAACAGTCCTCAGGCGCTGCGTAAAAGGGGAAGACTGGTGAGGGCGGAGTATATACTCAGAAGCAAATGGGCTACACGCGAACAGGCCGTGCCCCCACCAGGAGGATTTTCGTCATTTATGCATACATCACTCGCGCATGCTCACAACTGCCCATGACGGACTGATATTACTGTAACAAGAATGATGCCAGATAATTGCTGCGTTTGACTGTTCCAGTCGACGAGGAGATAACTCTCCTCGAGGGGGAATAAAGTTTTACTCATTTCCCGTGAAGTAACACCAGCGATCAGCCTGGATTTTTTTTTGGGGGGGGGGGGCAAAAGGGTTTTTGCAGGATAGTAAATTATGGATTAAATTGCAAATAAAGTCTTAATATGTGTGCTGTGAGATCGCTGGAATAGAAAATGTGCATGTCTTAAAAACCTTGGTTACACTGTAAATAAGTTTTTTAAAAAAAGCATTTTCAGACGTAGATAATCTAATGGACATAAGAACCTGTGTTTCATGTTTGTAGTGAATCTGGTTCTGTCATATGATGTATGAAACATGTAATCTTTAAAAATAAGGTGTGATCATGATAATATCTACTCAAAATGAACAGAGTTGGTTTATTTAGAAGATTCAGAGTAAATATGTGTAGTTGTGACTGCAGCTGTCAACCTCGTTGTTTACACCTCAGGATCCTCCTCTGAGGCGGATTTATTTCAATCCCTGTTTTCAGAACCAAAACGATACCCACTGAAATACCCATAAGAGTAAAACATCTGTATCAGAGGTAGGATTGGATTCACAGATCTGGATTTAAATCTTCACAATAAAACCTGGTTTGAAATACCAAATTTAAAAAATGATCAGATCTGGAAACGATCCACCCGGATTAATCCTGGTGGATTACGTTGGAGATACTGGACTCTGGAGGATGAAGACGAGCTCCACTTCAGCTAGACGCCAACACGAAGGTAAACAGATGTAGCTCCAAGTTATTGAGCAGGTTTTTGTTCAGATTTTGGAGAAATTTCCACGTCTTAGTTTGTGTCTCATCTGTCTCTTTATGACAGGCTTTCCTCACCGTGAACCTTGGTAACTTTAGGATGTGCTGACTCATCATGTGACTAAACGGAAACCTGCAGAATCCAGATGACAAACCTCAGATCCTGCCTGTCCTGTGAAGCAGTCAGTTTGCTTTAATGAGATGATCATGGACAATCAGGTTGTTCTGCAGACAGGTTTCAGCATCTAACTTTTGCTTTCTGCCTGTACACGGCACTGTCCTTGATTTCTATCTTATAACTTTAAAATGAGCATTACTCACATCAGTATTTTAACAAACATGCAAAGAAATTATTAACTTTTGATAAAAAGTCCACCGGCCTCACTCTGCAGCAACAGAAAAGAAATCTGAAGGATGGACAACCATCTGATGTTAAGTTAAAGCTTTATTTGCAAGGTTATTAAAATATAAAATATATATTGCTTTCTTCCTCTAAAAAAAAGTTTGACTTCTTTGCAAATGCTTGAATATAATCTTCAGACTGGAGCTTCAGCATCAATGTCAGGATCGTCGCCAGGAACGTGATCCATCCTGTAAGACAGCAGAGGTCCAACATCAGCTCATCGCTCACGTTAATCAGGAGTTAGAATAAACACAGTGGCCCTCATTTATCAAACCAGCGTAGAAACGATCACACATCTCATCGCAAAAAGAATCATATGATTGGACCCCCGTGTGATTTATTTTAAACGTTCGTATCGGACCAATCTCGTCGTTCGAACAAAAGAGTCTTGGTAAATACCCACGGCTGAAATCCATCGTCATTTAAATGTCACGCCCACGGTTACGCCCTTAAACATGCATAATGATGAGGCTTCACCCAGCGAGGTCGAACCGTGGTAAGAAGAGATTCTGCCAAAAAAGAAACTTTGGGGGGATCAAGACAGAATTCCTCATTTGTGAGGTGGGAAAGATTAAAGATGTGTTTGGCAGCTTAAAAACCAAAGTCAGCGACGTGCACAAAAACGCTGCACGGAAGAGGATCAGTCAGTCTCACCGATAGAGAACGACCGGCTGAGATATTAATATAAGTCTCATTCTAGGCCTGGCTCATACGGTTTATTCGTTTTATTAGTGGTCCAATATGAAACTCGCCAGTGCATGAGTCCGACCGCGGCGCACTGACAGGTGGATGCCGGTCAGATCCGAGCCTGACCCAGACAGGGACAGAAGAAAAGATAACTTGCATTAGCAAAACTAAGGGACGGTCTACTGACTGAGCACTTATACAACTTTAAGGTTTAGATTACTTATTAGAAATGGATCAGCTCCGGCCTCCTCCGTATAGCCCAGTGGGGGCTGCAGGGCGGCTCTCGGCGCATCTTCTCCTCTGACTGCGCATCAAAACTCTCCGTCGTCTGTCCGAGCAATGTGCAGCGCTGCACAGGACAGGAGTGTACTGTAGATTTTCTCAGAGTCTAAAGCAGCGTTTCATCCCCAGGGTGTGACACCCACCTGCCTTCCTGCAGCCAAAGCAGCGCTCCACCTGCACCTGCGCGTGTGCGTACTGATGCCTACCTCCGCTCCTATGTGGCAGTTTTATCAGCAGGGTGAGGAGATGCACAAAGAGTGAAAAGCACTTGTCCCCTAGAACTATATGTTAATGATTTTAATAATTTGTTGAGATAAATGGAGGAATTAAATTCAGTCACAGCTATTTTTGTAATTTTGGGAATGCATTCACTTTTTTCCTTTTTCTTTGCAAATGGGTTCATTCTTAGTGCTGATATATGAATACTTATGTTTAAATGACAGTTTGTGGTTTCGTTAATAAATATTTTTATGTTCTGCTGCGCTGCTGCAAACCCTCACTGACTCACACTTGCGTACACGAACTCAGAGCTGTCATGAGATTTGATCGTATCCTACGATCACGGCCAAATTGATAAATGCCGAGTCTTGCGTGCGGTCGTATGCACAGATTTTCGTCGTACGACCATTTGGTAAATGAGGGCCAACCAGACTGGAATAAATAAACCTGCTCAGAAGTGTGGAGAAAAGGTTTAAAGGGACCAGAGGCAGGAATTGTGAAAGAATAAACAAGCATGTCCAGTACTAACAGGTGATGAAGCGCTAAAAACCAAAAAGAACGTTTCCACCCACGTCTCTCTCCGTTGTCCTGAACAGGCTGTGTGCTGCATGATGCCGCGTTCCATTTACGTTCTATTTAAATCTGAACTCGAGAATTGTTCAACTTTCCGAGTGGGAAATCAGACTTCGGGGGGCCGTTTCAGAGTTCAAATGGCCAAATTTCCCGCGCCATCCTGTGGATGTGACGTTAAATGACGCTGCATCTGCGTCCTCGTCAGTTTTGATGCATGAACGAGACGTCGCAGTAAATTCAAACACTGTAAGCGATAGTTACGGATTCTTCTGCCGTCAGCAAACGATCCAGATCAACTGAAAGACACTAAAAAGGGGAACTAGGAAGAAAAAGCGTAGTAAACAACGTTATAGCTTCAGTTTGTGCTCCCGTGACGGATTGGCTCGTTGCTACGGTTACCCGCAGCGCCAGTCGTGCGTCTCATTTCTTAATCTTGCCTCAAGTCCCTTTAAAAGCCAGAGAAAAGTGTGTGTTCACTCTTCATCTTCATCACGTCAAACATTTCAGTTTCTGCTTCAAAGAAAAGCAGAAATCGTCTCCATGGAGACGTGTTTCTGCTGCTGTTAGAGATCTCCACCTCTGACCTGAACAGGTGGAGGATTGGTTGGTCAGACATGAAAACAAATGTTTGGATGATGAAGGTGGAGGTTCCACAGAAACCTGATGAATGAGAAGTCCAGCAGGTTCAGATCATCACAGTCATCCTACTGGACTGATTTAGGAATACAAACCCTCTGCGGTTCTGGATGACTCGGCAGATTTTCTTACGATAACAAACTGCCACAGCAAGGATGATGATGATGAGGAGGAGGGGGAGGAGGAGCCAGAGAAAATTAAAACCTGATGAATGTGGACTTGTGGTATTCCTAGAACCTGTTGGGAATCAGACATGAAGACGTTTCATCAGCAATGAGACAGAAACAACCTGATTTCCACGTGTTCCTCCAGGGAGGAGTCGGTTAGATGCTCCAGAACAAAAAGAAGATTTGTAGGAATCAGTGTGAAACTGTGCAGACTGACTTACTGTATCTAACCCTCCATCTAAAAATAGAAGCTCTGTGTGTTTACAAGTGCACTGTATATTTTTTATACGTTTATTTGAATTGCTTTGTTTCCTTTTTAATATCAAACACTTGTAAAATTTGTTTTCATTGTTTCCTTCATTATATAAACTTGGGGTCGAATGCAGTATCGCCCCAAATATCATCCCTAAATATCAGCAAATTGTATCAGCCATCTGCTAAAGTGGATGAGAAAATATCGGTATTGATATCAGCCCTAAAAAAATCTGTATTGGTGAATCCTGAGTAACGTGCAGAAATAACAGTGAGGTCAGTCATCCACCTTAGAAATAAGAACCTGGTCATGATCATACGAGGCAGAAAAAGATTAAATCCACATGGACAGAAAACTGCAAAAGCTTTACTAAACTGAAAGGAGCACCAGAGGAGGCTATGGTTCTGGCCTTCCAGACTCATATTGTGAAGATAATCACAAGTAAGAAGCCTCACATACGTTTCATAAGCAAAAAACACACTTGTCATCCATAGTATCACCACCATGTTTGTCCACCTACATTTACATTTAAACTCTGTTCCTCTTCTCTTATTTAGTGTTACATGTGAAAACATCCTGAACTCAAGACTTATTCTGCTCTCATGAAACATTTCTCTTAAATCTCTACTTCTGTGTGCTGCTGGGTGATTCAAAGCTTTGTGTGTTTGCTTTGATGCTGTATCATCAGCAGGTTTTCATGTATCAGTGTGTGATCACTTTCAGGTCAGAGTGCGTCCAGACCTGCAACATCACAATGGATGTTTCTGCACACTGAATATTTCTACTTTTCCTGGAGTAAATGAGATAGAAGAAGCTGCAGGTGTCTCGCTGTGTCACAGTCGGGTTAATGTGAATAAAATTAAACTTACCCACAGGATCAACTCTGGGACAGTCTGTAACAGAGAATAAATCAGTGTTAAATAACATGTTTGCCATATTTCATTAATTTATTCTTTCATTTAACATCTTTCTTTCATTCTTTGGAATAAAACAAAAACACACAGCACAACATAAACTGAAAGACCTGAATGAAAAAGAGCAGAAAGAAGAAAATCATATATATATTCTGTCCACAACACACAGATAGTTGAAACAATAATAATTTGTTTAACTGTTAAGAAAAAATAACCATAAAGAGAGATAGAGAAGAAAAAGAGATACAAAAAAGAACTATAAACAGCTGCGGGCCAACATGCAGCTGATTTGCAACTCATTTACAAACTTCATTTTATTTCTCATTATTGTAAACTCAGCACCCCATCTTGACAGAAAAAAAACAGAAATGTAGAAATTTTTGCAAATTTATTAAAAAATAAAAACTAAAATATGTCATGGTCATAAGTATTCAGAGCCTTTGCAGTGACTCATATTTAACTCATATGCCGTCCATTTCTTCTGATCCTCTTTGAGATGGTTCTACTCCTTCATTGGAGTCCAGCTGTGTTTAATTAAACTGATTGGACGTGATTAGGAAAGACACACACCTGTCTATATAAGAGCTTCCAGCTCACAGTGCATGTCAGAGCAAATGAGGATCATGAGGTGGAAGGAACTGTCCAAGGAGCTCAGAGACAGAATTGTGGCGAGACACAGATCTGGACAAGGTTACAAAAGAGTTTCTGCAGCACTAAAGGTTCCTAAGAGCACGGTGGCCTCCATAGTCCTTACATGGAAGAAGTTTGGGACGACCAGAACTCTTCCTAGACCCGGCCGTCCAGCCAAACTGAGCAATGGTGGGAGAAGAGCCTTGGTGAGAGAGTAAAGAAGAAGCCAAAGATCACTGTGGCTGAGCTCCAGAGATGCAGTAGGGAGATGGAGAAAGTTCCACAAAGTCAGCTATCACTGCAGCCTCCACCAGTCGGGGCTTTATGGCAGAGCGGCCCGATGGAAGCCTCTCCTCAGTGCAGACATATGAAAGCCCGCATAGAGTTTGCCAAAAACACATGAAGGACTCCCAGACTGAGAGAAATAAGATTCTCTGGTCTGATGAGACCAAGATTGAACTTTTTGGAGTTCATTCTAAGCGGTATGTGTGGAGAAAACCAGGCACTGCTCATCACCTGCCCAGTACCATCCCAACAGTGAAGCACGGTGGTGGCAGCATCATGATATGGGGGTGTTTTTCAGCTGCAGGGACACGACGACTGGTTGCAGTTGAAGGAAAGATGAATGCGGCCAAGTACAGAGATCCTGGAAGAAAAGCTCTTCCAGAGTTCAGGAGCTCAGACTGGGCCGAAGGTTCACCTTCCAACAAGACAATGACCCTCACACACAGCTGAAATAACAAAGGAGTGGATCAGAACCACTCTGGACCATTCTGGACCGGCCCAGCCAGAACCCTGACTTAAACCCAACTGAGCATCTCTGAGAGACCTGAAAATGTCTGAACACCACCGTTCACCATCCAACCTGACAGAACTGGAGAGGATCTGCAAGAAGAACCAGAAGATCCCAAATCCAGGTGTGAAACACTTGTTGCATCATTCCCAAGAAGATTCATGGCTGAACCAGCTCAGAAGTACTTCTACTCAGTACTGAGCAAAGTACTCAATACTTATGATCAAGTCATATTTCAGTTTTTCTTTTTTAAAGGAGTGATGACATAGCAGTAAAAACTAGTTTATGTTGTTGGCATTACTGCATATGTAAATACTCCAAAGAAAAAAACGGCATTTTTTACAGCGGAGTATTGTTTTGAAACGCCAGACCTCACTTCCTCAGTAATACAGTTGGGTCCGGTGATGATATGGAGCTTTACCCAGAGACCACGTTGACTTCATTTTGATTGGCTACACCTTATTTGGCTATGACCTTATTTGGAGAATCTAGGTCAAGCTGCGGTTGGAGTTTGCTAAAGGCTAACTGCTAGCAACATGGACACTTCAGACAGTGAGCTACGTTTATCAGACAAGACAGCATTTAGAAAATAAATAAACTTACAGGTAATGACAAGGTTGTGGCCCCCTCCCTCAGTGTTGCTGCATAAGTTTTCTTTTAAATCCATTTGTTTGAAAATCCAGACCTGACTGCACAGAAGTTACTACTAGCTCCATACACGAAGCTGAATCAGACAGGGGGGGAGCGGACTGTGCATAAACTGTTAGGAGAGAGAGAGGGGGGGGCGCTGTTTACTTGATAGTGTGCTCTTATTGGAGCAATTAAATTACGTAGAATGATAAGCTGCTGTCTGATTCAACTGTTTCTGAGCAGAGAGACAAAGCTGACAGACCATAAACAGGAACTTTGATTCTCACTCTGGACATTCACATGGACTCATCAGTGCACAACAGATCATATTATACACCCAAAACCCCAGAAAAGTGAAATTTGATGTCATGGCACCTTTAATAACTTTGCAAAAATGTTCACTTTTCTGTTTTTTCCTGTCCAGATGGGTGCTGAGTGACATTAATAAGAAATAACATGAACTTTTTTTTATTTTTGCAAATGGCTGCAATGAAACAAAGAGCGAAAAGTTTAAAGGGGTTTGAATACTTTCCATACCCACTGTATATTTTCTAAGCATCAAAAGACCATGGAATCAAACAAAGTTAACATAATTCATTATCTTTCATTTTTTTACTCCTTTTAAACGCAAAAAACAATTTAGTTTCTTTAATTTCTTTTTCCAAATATTTCCTTAATCCAACTCTGAAACACATCGCTCCAACACTTTCGCTCTGCAACTTGGTTTTATCATTATTTCAAATCCTTTTAACTCACAATAGCTTTGTCTTTTTCTATTTTTTGTGTATAATGGTGTGTATTTCAAACACACTAGGCAACAACTGTGAGGCCCCGGACCATACGAGGGAAAATAATCTTCATTCAGATTTCTGAATATCAAATAAAAGAGCCGTACTTGTATTAATGAGAGATTAGTATAGAGATTATCAGTTTGTGATGTTATTTTATGTTTAATTACATATTTAGCAGGTTAGCATTAGCCAGCTCGATAATGTGCCTAACTTTGTGCGGCTGAAAACACACAAGCATCTGAAAGCGTCTCCTTTCTTGGCAGTCCCCAGTTGTTCCACTGGAAACGGGGGGGTACAGACCCGATTTTCAGATGTTTGTGTGTTTTAAGACGCACAATGTTAAGCATGTCAGTAAACGCTAGCTGGCTAATGCTAGCATGCTGTGAAGTGCCGGTGTTGTGCCCCACCGGCGACAAACAAACGTGTGTTTTATTATAAAGTTCGGCCCTTCACCGCGGCAAATCGATCGCTTTGATCCAGCTTTTGATCCAGTATCACTTCAGTCTGGAATGAGAACTTAAGTATGTTTGGAGTTTATCCGATTTAAACAGTATAACAGAGCAGGAACGGCTGATGTTAACATGGCCCGGAAGAGGAAGTGTCCAAAATCCGGGAACTTCCGGTAAGCGTGATAATCCCCTATTGTCACTATTGTTGCCTCACCCATATGTGTAGGTAAGCAGCTGGTCTGATAAATCACTGTTCAACAATCTGAACTCCCTTAGGTAACAAGGTACGTCACTGTTGTAATACGCATTGTCAAAACTTGTTTTTGTTAAAGGTTGAATATGGAACATTTTTATTAAAAGCTATATTTTTTCAAAAATAATACCTCCACAGGTCGTTTGGGGGTGTACAGAATGAAAGTACAACATTTCCCAGAAAAATTATATTTAGCCTAAAAATAATTATAAAATAATTTTTTACAGGTTCGATAATAGCATTTTATTTACGTCTATAAGCCGATACACGCCGCCATTGCAGGTTGCCAAATACGATCTCTGTGTGGAAACAATATTTCGGTCATAGTCAGGCTTGTACAGGGGAAAACCGTAGAGACGACCAGTGAAGCAGCTGCTTCAGAGCCCTGGAGATATTGTTATCTGTTTCTGAGGAGGAGTGACCTGAGAAGAGCAAAACCTGGAGTAAATTTAGGTGAAGACTTCACTAAATGGACCCACATAAACGTTTTCCACGGAGTAAAACACGGAAATGGCGACTTTTCTCCTGGATCGGTAAGCTAGCTTGTTTGCTAACATGGCTAACATTAGCTGTCAGTTATAAACTCCTCTGCATTACTTGTTGGACATGCTGCAGACTGTTGGTCACTTGCGTATCGGCAGTGAGCCTGGCATCCCAGCGGCTGGAGTTGTTTTTCTGCCGTTGCAACTACAACCTAGACACACGTGATGTCGCTGTTCTGTCCGTGTTCCATATTCAACCTTTAACAGTTGTGGGGTTTGTTGTTGTTTTTTTGTTTTGTTTTTCCTCTTTTTTTGCTTTAGTAATGTTTATCTATTATGTGTTTGTTCTACTTCAGTTATTTTTAATTGCTTATGTGTGTTTGTGGTTGTAATAAATTCAAGCTGTTTTCCTTTTTCCAAGAATATTTGTCTGGATGTTTGTATATTTGCTCTTAGATAAGTTACACTAACCTTCCCCTCTTTTGTCTGTATTTTCCATCTTTGTAGTTTTCTTAGTGCCAAATAAAGAAAATGCACCCGTATGAAACTCTCCACCTTGCTGAGGGTCAGCTACGATCTGAGTACTGACCATGAAGAAACCTGAACTCTCAAAGTTTCCCTTCATTAAGACAGTATTTATTTGTTTGTTAGTTTGTATAAAACCTCTGGAACATTTAGAGAATCAGCTCTGGTGTTTTTCTCCGTATGAGGAGACGGAGCTTCTCACCACTCCTCGTGATGCTGATGGGGACGCCGTTTCCCTCCATGGAGACGCTCACACCCTCCGTCAGGTTCTCACAGACAGCATAGACAACCTGGTCCAGACAGCAGAGGAGACACTGGTAGATGAAGACGTACGGTGCAGAGCAGTCAGGGAGGGAGGTGTTTGTGCTTTTCTCCCACAGATTGTGTGAATCGTTGTGTTTAGAGTAAAACACGGAGGCGTTTACAGCAGCCGGCAGAGATGATCTGTAGCAGATCGGATCCATCTGCAGAGAAAAGGGAGGAGGCACAGTAAACTTATGAACCACCTCTGAACAGGTGAGAGGGGATTAATTAGGTCAGTGGTTCCCAGACTTTTTCTGCAGGGCCCCCTTTTCATGGCAATCATAATGTCAAGCCCCCCATCTCATCACCCCTACCACATGCAGACAAACATTTACCATGAGACGCATGAAAAAAATGCACTGGATGTGGGGGATGGGTGCAATGCCTTTTGTTGAGTCATCATCATTTGTTTATTAGTACTTAAAAAATGCCCAGTTTTTGTTTGGAGTGCAAAAACAACTGGCCTCTAAAACAAACTGCTGCATAAAACTGTGAATAATCAGAACGTAGTGATCAGATTCAGCAGGAAATGTGGAAAATGTTGCTCTGCAGAGGATTCGGTGCTCGTCGCGATCCAGTGTTGGAATCATCAGTCCTGTTTTAAATGTTCTTATTTGGAGTAAAACCAGATAGAAACTTTAAAAACCTCCTTGTCCTTCGGGGAGGATATATGTGGCTATTTGATGAGTTTTGGGGAAAACCAGCAACCCGGGAACTTATATTTGACCAGCCCATTTCCTTTTTATTTGAAGTAAACTGGATAAATTAAACATCTGTTTAGACTTTTAGACTTTAGACTTGTCTAAAATTCTTTTCCACAGATCAGCCCTTGACTTCCATCTCACAACATGACAATACAAACTACACAGAAACCTACATAAAAGGTACACAAGCAACATCACATTACCACACAAAGTACAACAGGAAATAATACACGAGACATGACATTGAAGTACAGGAGCGCCCAGCAGCTATGACTGCAGGCATCAGGCAATTACTGAAACAAGCTTTTCTGCACCATAGTTTCCTGTATCTCCGTCCTGAAGCCACTTGTGTAGTGATTAGTGATGAATGCTCCCTTTGTGAGGCAGCCGACACTTCACCAGAAAAATCCACAGAGCAGCTGAGAAGCTGTTCGTCATCCTCAAGATGTTAAATTTATCTATAACAGAAACAACTTTCACGCAAACCACCCGTTATCACCTTACCTGCCTCTCGTGCTTCCTGTCTCTGTCCTCCACCTACTAGGTAGTAGTACTTAAAGTACTTTGTCCTCTTTTTCCTCTTTCATCTGAACTTCATGTCTCTCAGGGCATTAAAACTGTTCATAGTTAAGTTATTTGTACCTTCCTTAGTTTGTCTTCATGTCTGAATTCATTTTAAATTTGACCAACTGAAAGTATAAACTCGTTAATAAACACATCTACTAAGACTCTGTTCTGTTTTCCTTTTTGTTAAAGACTACAACAGCTGTGTTTTGTTTTGTTTAGTTTTTTTAAATGATTGAATATTATAATGACATTTGGTATGAGTAATTATCTATTCTGCAGTAATCTTACCCAACTAAATCTGAGCCAGTTAAATTGGGGTGAGGTGATCTCAGGGGTATATTACTTCAAGCTGGACGCCTGTAATTATTTATTGTATCGTTTACTTGTTTCATAACTTTAAAAAATTTGAATCACCCGCAGCGCTTCATAAAGCCAACAGCTGATTCATCCTGCAGTTTAGTCACCTAGCTCGTGTCAAACCTCACCTGTGTCTGTGCTATGAACATCAGTGGGTGTGGTGTTAGACAGGCCACGATCCCTCACAAACACGTTCGGGTTTTCTCTGTTTTTTTTTTCTGGTTATACTGAAATGCAGGTTTTAAGGACCCACAGGGTAAATCGGACACTATTTGGTTTTGTGCACACAGTGGCTGTGGAATAAACTGAGAACAAAACTAGAATGTTGAAGCTGAAGAAAGGAGTTGACAACTTAATATGAGCCAAAAATTAGAAGTAAAATCAAGTTGGATAAAGTTGAACGTTTATAGATCAATCCAAATCATGTTAGTTGAGTTAGTGGCGCTAAAAGTGTGGATATTTATTTTATAATTTAATTATACAGTAAGTAGTTAGTGCATGCAAATTCTTCTCTCTCTCTTATTGAAATGTTTCTGATTTTAATATGTAAAGCACTTTGTGCTACTTTTGTATGAAGTGCTTTATAAATAAATTTCATTCATTCTTAAAAATTATTTCTAAAGATGAGCCAGTGCATCTGCGAGTGTCGAGATAAAAATAAAAATCTTCTCACCTTGAACAGCATAGTCCGAATCCTCCCGCGTCTGAGTGATGGGACATTTGATGCCGAGACTTCGAGGCGTTTATAGAGTAGCCTACTGAGGGGGCGTGGAAAACGTAGCCTGACTGCGTCTGTCTACCGTCTGACTTCATGGTCAGACGAGAGCTGCGTGAGTCTCGGGGGCGGACCATAAACGCAGCGCATCTCAGCTGGACAAGTTCGCCAACGTGAAGACTGCAATAACGGAGGATCTCGCGGCATTTGCCTTTATTGAGCTCAAAGTTACTGAACGCTGTGCAGATGTGATCAAGTCTAATTTCAGAGTAATGAAACAGCGTGTTGTTGACGCTAATTGCATGAACTTGTGCTGGACTGTAGTAGACAGAATGTTGTTTACCTGTTAAGGTGCAACACAGAGGACAATAATCTGGTAAATGTCCTGGCTCAAATATAAAAACCATAAATGCTTTGCCTTGAAGAATAAATTTAAAACAAATAAAGAAATAGAAACTTATTTTTTCTATATGGGGCTGGAAATAAATATTATATATTATATATTTTTTATTTTATTTTTATTAAGGATTTGGGTAGCCTACTCATGGATAACATAAGGGGGAGCAAGTGGAAAGGTGGATACACACCAATAAGTCCATCAAATCCAAATTATGAAGAGGATTTGTGAAAGTTTTGGTATAACTTAGTTAAGCTTTATATTTATCTGAGTAGAATAACTTGTGGCTGCAACACGTTTGTGTTCCTCTGTTGCTGCAGTCAGATATCAGTCTGTCCAGATATCAGTCTGTCCAGGTTTGTGAACATCAGCCTAACTACAGTATGAAACACCAAGGCTGATTTTGTAGCCTGTTTAAAACACCTAAATGGATTTATTACTGGGGGACAGTCCCGTCCAACAATCGGAGCTTGCGTCAGTGAGAGTTGAAACCAATCAGGACCAGTGTTGCGGCTTCCAACCAGAACCTGTAGCCGCTGAGAGCTGGGTCGGGTCCTCGTTCGTAGGCCTATTTGTGACGCGCTTGAGTGTTATTGTGACAGATACGCTGACATCCAGGATGCTTTCGTGGATTTATTAAAACACCAGCACAAGCTATAACAGCGCAGCAAGGATGGATATGGCAAAAAATGAAACTAGTAGATAACAGATGGAAAATGAATGAATGATGAAAACCCAAGTGAAACGAAGCGGTCAAACAAATTACGGCAGCCCCACCCAGACTCTCTCATCCGTTTGACAGGTGAGTGTGCACTTTTACACCCACTTCTGTGCGTGCGCACGCCCATTCCAATGTGAGCCTCCGCCTCTACAACACACATTCACACCCAAGCAAATCATGCACCAAATTATAATATATGTCCCCTATAACCAGGTTCCGGCGGCGGAGGCAGGTCCAAAAGCTGCAGTTGCTGAGGAGTAACTGCACGCTCCGACTGCAGACGGACGGCTCCCGCGATGTTTGATGATCATGTGGTCTGGTCACGTTTTCCGGTGCAGTTCAGGCGCAGTCTGAAGTCGGACAAAGTTTCTAACCAGCATGCAACATTCCAAGACCACAATCCCTCGCTTCCAGCCGAGTTGCGCTGCAGATAGCCAAAGTCGAACGAGCCTATAGAGCCTGAGTAGTCACGTGACAATTCTGAGCGAAGCGGAGTCGCGCCGCCATGATGTTGGTACGGATTTGACTGTCAAAACGAGAGCTGACGGGAGTTTTAACATTGGAGGGAAAAGGAGCAAAGAAGAAAAGCCGTACAGAAATAATTTAATGTCTAGCACAAAGAAGACTTATTTGGAGAAACTAGGGGACATATCCGGACTGGACCCATCTGAGCTGAATGGCTCAGAGTGGGACAGTAGTCTGGACCGCTTACCTTCGTCCTCCGTGGAGACATGCGGCTGATGCATTGTGAATTATTTAGTCTTCACAATCAGTTTGTAACGTGGTAATATTTGTAATTTTGCTCTGTTAATGTTAGAGAAGTGTTATTCTGCCTTTTACACAGTTAACTGTTATGCTGCTAGTTAAGAAAACATTTGTGAGCTGTCAGTAAACATGTAAGAAGGACGATATTTAACGTGGTTTCAATCATTTATTTATAAAAAAGAAAACAGTGATTAGTGTGTGTCTGATTTGTGAAAGACCAAAATAAGCTGTCAGGCAGATGTCAGTGGTGTCGAACATCACGAGTAAACAGATAAAAGAAAGTAACCGGAGTTTTCATCAACTCATGTTAGCTTGAGTGCTCGTCTTGACAACAACGATTTAGCATACATTTGCAAATGCACAGCAAACAAGGACGATCTTATCCAGGGTCGTAGTGTCCGGTTCATTCTCACAGCAAACAAGGACGATCTTATCCAGGGTCGTAGTGTCCGGTTCATTCTCACAGCAAACAAGGACGATCTTATCCAGGGTCGTAGTGTCCGGTTCATTCTCACAGCAAAGCAGCATCTTCACAGGCACACTGGTATGACTGGAATATGGTTTACTGGTTCCTGCAAACACGATGACATGTTCCACATGACTGCTCCCAGCTGAGCACGGCCGTTTGTGAGGGAAGGATGTAGCGGCCACATCATACTGATTGATTCCTCATTATTAAAACTATCTGCAAGGACAGAATCACGGAGTAGTTTTTAAGGATACCACAGTTATCAGTCACAAAGGGATCACTACCTGGAGAACACACGGCATGCTGCATGTTGCTAATCTCTTTCCTTCAGACTGCAGCTGTCAGCCACTTGGCGCCCCCCCCTGTCACTTCAGCAGTTTACAATCTGATTTTTTTTTCTTTTTCTTTTTTCAAACCGGAGATCTTGAAAAACCGTAACTCGCCCCTGTTTGTCTTTTTTTTTTTTTTTTTGATCATCTTGACTGTGCGAAGAGCTGCACTGTCCTTCACTCAACATTATAACCCAGCATCTCCAGTCACGACCAACGTAGCTCTCAGTAAGCGTACAAACAACATGTCGGAACGCCGGTTCGGAGGGGCGGGGCCACACGCTGTGACGACAACTCCTCAAGCTCTATTATTGCAAGCCGAAGGGATCAATAAACATCTCTATTACTGAAAACCACGTGACCAATGACAAACGAGGCCTCGCGTGTTCTGGGACACGTCACCGAAGTTTGGGGTGTGGTATTTCAAAATAAAAGTGCGGTAAACCCATGGCACTTCGTGGGTTGTAGTAGGCGAGAGAGTTGAGTTGTGGTTGTTAGAAAGTTTGTAGCGGAGTTTGTAGTGGTGGAAATTATTTGGATGAGATTGGTTTGTTTGTAGTAGGAGTAGTGATTAGATTAGACTAGATTAGATTGTAGTAATTGTAGGAGTAGTGATTTATTTGGATTGGATTGCAGTAGTAATAGTGATTCATTTGGATTAGATTATATTGTTTGTAGTAGGAGTAGTGATTAGATTAGACTAGATTAGATTGTAGTAATTGTAGGAGTAGTGATTTATTTGGATTGGATTGCAGTAGTAATAGTGATTCATTTGGATTAGATTATATTGTTTGTAGTAGGAGTAGTGATTCATTTTGATTAGATTATATTGTAGTTGGAGGAGTAGTGGTAGCAACTAGTAAAACAGTTGACGGGTAATAGAGAAGGTGCAGGCAAGTTGGCTAGTGTAGAAATGGAGCCAGGCAGAAAAAGGAAGACATCACCTGTATGGAAATTCTTTGAAGTCACTGCTCACAACAAGGTTTGTATAATGTTCATGTATATCATTTATTTGCTGTTCATATCATTAACTAAAACTGTTGTGTAATTTATTTAACTATTTTGCACACTAGGTGAAATGTTTGGTGTGTGACAGAGAACTTGTGTATAAAAACAACACATCATCAATGCTTAGACATTATCGAGCTATACATGAGAATTCCCAGCCTGCAGACAGACCAGGCACCAGACAATGTAAGATCATAATACATGTCCCACAAGATTCCCCAACATTTGTATCATTGCAATTGTTTGCATTTCATTATTATCATTATCTCAGTTTCCAGAAAGCAGATGCTGGATGAGGCTGTGGTCAACCTGGTCATTAAAGATTCTCAGCCATTCACAGTTGTGGAGGATGTGGGTTTCAAGGAGCTCTTACATTTGTTGGATCCCAACTATGTTCTCCCAAATAGAAAGGTGAGTATGTGAATGTAATAAAAGCAGAAGTATAAATAAGTAACTACATTTACTTATGTCAATATCCAACTCCTTCTTCCCATCAGGTATTAAAGAAGATGGTGGCTGACAAATACATTAATGCAAAAGAAAAGGCCAAAATTGAGGTTCAGAAGGCATCTGCAGTTAGTCTGACAGCAGACATGTGGACGTCAATGAATATGGAGGCCTATCTAGCCATCACCTGCCATTTCATAGATGGGAATGACAAACTGGAAACAGTATTACTTGGAGTGGAGCATTTCCCTTTAAGTCATATGGCTGAGAATCTGGCACAAGTGTTGCGTACTCAAATGGAGGTGTGGAGAATTACTGATAAAGTTAAATGCCTTGTTACAGATGCTGCATCTAACATGATTGCATGTGCAAAGCATGTACAGATCAGACATTCTATATGTATTGCGCATGGACTTAATTTGCTAGTACGCAAATCCTTTGATCAGGTCCCTGCCCTCTGCGATATACGCACCAAAGCCAGGAAAATAGTTACATATTTTCGCACAAGCACCACCGGCAAGGAGAAGCTGGATGGTGTTCAGATACAGATGGGAAGACAGGCACAAAAACTGATTATTGATGTAGACACACGTTGGAACAGCACATTTCTCATGTTGGAACGTCTCTTTAAAATGAGAGAGCCTGTGGCAGCAGCCCTGGCAACACTGAAAACTGACATTACCCCTCTGACTTCCCATGAATATGACACAGTTGAGGAAAGTCTACCTCTACTGTACCCATTTTACCAAGCAACAGTGGAGCTTTCAGAAGAGAGAAGGGTGTCTGTGTCAAAGGTCATCCCTATGATGAAGATGATACACCATGCAGTGGTTGCAAAATCAGAGCATCTAACTAATGATGTGGCAAGGCAGCTTTCTGACAATCTTTTAAGGCGTGTCAGAGAAAATGTGGCCAACAATGAGACCCTAAGTGTGATGACAATGGCCACTATGTTGGACCCAAGGTATAAATCCCTTGGGTTCCTGAGCCAGAACAAGGCACAAGAGGCAGTACGGCAGCTAAAGGCTGAATGCTCTGTTGTCATCAGGAACACAGACGTTCCACCACCAAGTCCCTCAGAGGCAGTTGAAGGTACCAGCAGCTCTGGTAGGTTTTTAATCTTTCCTAATATTAATATGTTAATAGAGTACTTATTTGACTTGACAGTCTTAAATGGTATAAATGTGTATTTCTAATCAGTGGTTCAACTTTTCCAGGTGAGCTGTGGGCTCTGTTAGATGCAACGGTTGATCAAAAAAGGATAAGCTCCAATGCCACAGCAGATGCTATTGTGGAGGTGGAGCGGTACCTGGCCGAAAACAATATGAGAAGAACAGAGGATCCCCTGGATTATTGGCATACGCAGAAGCATGTGTACCCAAATTTATATAACTTGGCCTTGAGGTTCCTGTGTTCCCCAGCATCATCAGTGCCATGCGAGAGGGTGTTCTCCAAGGCTGGGGAAGTCATCAGCAAGAGGAGGAATCGTCTCAAACCAGACACCGTGAAGAAAATCCTATTTCTAAATAAAAATGAATGAAAACCACCCCACATTCTACATTGATTACAAAAAGTTCTGTCACACCAAGCATGACCCAACCACCACACAAGAATAAATACTATGAATAGACTCATGAGTCCATGGCATGCACCAACAGATTATCCCGGAAGAACAGAGCAGGAAGTCTTTAACAGAAAGACTAGATTAGACACAGCAGCTGAAATATGTTACACCTGCTTCACCTGCGTCCACCAGGTCCTTCATCGTTGGAATTAGTCCTCAGTCAGCAGTCTCAGCTTAGTATTTAGTTAAATTCATTTTTATTTGTTCAGAACAGTTCATGACAAAGTCATCTCACTTTTATCCAGTTCAAAAACAGTTCAATTATAATCTCATTTAAACAAACAAATCTACGATATTTGTCCACTTTATCTGTATGAGTTGGACTTCGTGGTTCTGCAGGATCAGGAACGGCCATCTTCCTGGACCGGTTGGGGGTGGAGAGGATAGGAAAGAGGGCTCAACCAGCAGCAGAACTAAGCTGGGAGACCTGCTGAGTAAGAAGAAAAGAAACATGACAACAGAGAGGAGCCCAGTGCATCATGGGATGTCCCCTAGCAGCTCGGCCCACAGCAGCAGGACTAGAGATGGATCCGGGTCACCGAGCCAGACCTGGCTAGAAGATGATCTGAAGGTAGAGACGGGGTCTGCTTCCTGAAGCCGGACTGAGAGCCGGTTCTGCTTCCTGAAGCCGGACCGGGAGCCGGTTTTGCTTCCTGAAACCGGACCGGGAGCCGGTTCTGCTTCCTGAAACCGGACCGAGAGCCGGTTCTGCTTCCTGAAACCAGACCGAGACCCGGTTTTGCTTCCTGAAGCCTGACCGAGAGCCGGTTTTGCTTACTGAAACCGGACCGAGAGCCAGTTTTGCTTACTGAAACCGGACCGAGAGCCAGTTTTGCTTCCTGAAACCGGACCGAGAGCCGGTTTTGCTTCCTGAAACCGGACCGAGAGCCAGTTTTGCTTACTGAAACCGGACCGAGAGCCAGTTTTGCTTCCTGAAACCGGACCGAGAGCCGGTTTTGCTTCCTGAAACCGGACCGAGAGCCAGTTTTGCTTACTGAAACCGGACCGAGAGCCGGTTTTGCTTCCTGAAGCCGGACCGAGAGCCGGTTCTGCTTCCTGAACCCGGACCGAGAGCCGGTTTTGTTTCCTGAAGCCGGACCGAGAGCCAGTTTTGCTTCCTGAAGCCGGACCGAGAGCCGGTTCTGCTTCCTGAAACCGGACCGAGAGCCGGTTTTGCTTCCTGAAGCCGGACCGAGAGCCGGTTTTGCTTCCTGAAACCGGACCGAGAGCCGGTTTTGCTTCCTGAAGCCGGACCGAGAGCAGGTTCTGCTTCCTGAAACCGGACCGAGAGCCGGTTCTGCTTCCTGAAACCGGACCGAGAGCCGGTTTTGTTTCCTGAAGCCGGACCGAGAGCCGGTTTTGCTTCCTGAAACCGGACCGAGAGCCGGTTTTGCTTCCTGAAGCCGGACCGAGGACCGGATCCGTTTCCTGAAGCCGGACTCGGAGCTGGTTCCACTGAGAGGAGTCAGATACCTGAAGGTTCTGCATCCCATGTAGAGCCTGTAGGAACTACCAGCAGGCTAATTTAGGGCGAAATGACATCAAAATCACCATTAACGAAAGATGTTGCCTCAGTTATGAGTGATTGTCAGTTATTTCAGTCGTATTTTGTTTTTAGTCGTCACAGCTTACTGAAAGTATTTGTTGCAAATATTCTCATAACAGAATAGCAGCAGATATTGATTTTAGAATAAGTGAAAGGAAGCACACACAGTTTAACCATATATGGTCATTGATGAACATTTCTAAATATTACTAAGAGAATTAATCTAAATGATTGGCATAAGCAAAACTACATTGATCAATTATTATGAGCATGGATTTAGATTAATCTTCAATTAATTGCCAGCCCTGAGGCTAATCTTGCATTCTGAGGGAGAATTTATGTCATTCCACTATTTCAGTGTCTTTGGTCTCTGATGGAGACTGAGATGACTTCCTAAACCTCTTCATCACCCCCCCCCCCCCCCCCCCCCCCCCCCCTACATCAATGCTTGTCCTCATCACCACAGCAGATTATCAATAACCGGGTCCTCTGACAATTTAAACACTTCCTGTTGTCATGACGACTCCTGCAGTTGGTGTAGGCCTATAGAAAGTCCAGCAGAGGTGACAAGATCATTAAGGAGACCCCACCCTGACATCGTACCATTCACTCTCACTCTCTGTGGCCTCTCTCTGTAAAACCAACATTTAAATTGTTGACAGGAGGTAGGTTCATTATTGCAGCTGCAAAATGAGTCATAGAGAATCTCAACCAGTGATCCCAGTCATCTCTCCTGTATCACTCATTTATTGACCTGTTACCCACTTCCTGTTAGTGTTGACTGAAATTTCAGGGTACAGGGAACTTCAGAAATGACCCGCCTGCTGTGGAACTGCAGATCTGACAGAAATGAGGTAATCAGAGGTTATTTTTTATATTTTGAGATGTTTATTTGAACTCTGGCAGCGCGCGAAGAGCCAGAGGCCCAGCGCTCCTCGTGTTTTTTTGTCATGTTGAGGTGGAGTTGGGTAGTATGGAGGTAAACAGAACAATGCGAGCCGCATCTAAAAGTCTAAATGTAACAAAAAGAACAGAAACCACTTAACTTTGAATATTTATTAGAGAACAGTGTAAGTATTTACTGTGAAGGAGTGATGGGATAAACAGATCAAAGATTAACCAATAAACTCGGTTTATCAAACACAACATGGAAAATCATAGAAAAATGTCACAAAAATATATGTTTAAAAAGCAAAACTCTGCATCTTCCGTTTAATATCAATGGCTGCAGTTGTTTTCTCAGTTTTATTGTTGCTGTTTCAGACCAGCATCTCACAGACACCGATTATACTTCAACTGTAGTTTACATATTACCATAACTGTTGACAATGAGCTATTTTGCAGTAAACAGTTTTGCATGTTGAGTGATTTCTGAGAACTGCTCAGAAATCAGGAAATCAGGAAATACTGGCCGACAGGGTGAATGCAGACTCTGACGCAAAGGGGTCTGCATTCGCTCTGTCCGTCAGTATTTCCTGAAAATGACCTGCTTTCCAGACATTATCCCGCTTATTATACGGCTACTTGCAAAAAGTTGAATTTAAATGAAAGTCTTCCATTTTTGCGAGGGTTAAATAACTTTCTGATGTTTTCTGCTAAGATTAAAATAGTTCCCCACAGTTGCGGCCAGGTCAGGGGACTTGTTGCTTAGCAATGTTTGTTAGTTGAGTCATGGCAGCTGGAATTTGTGCTAGCACCTTTGGCTAGCACGGCTATGTTGAACTGGACATTTCCTTCTCTGCTGTATGTGTGTTGCCACTGGTCTTTTTCATTTTGGAGAGGGTGAATCCTTAAACTCGGCCTGGACCCAGCGCTCAAAATCTCCACACTCGCCAAAGATGTTCAAATTAATTGGGAAGTCCTCCATTTTTGGTCATGGAGGTGTCGCTAATTGCTCGCTCGCTGTTTTTGTTGCCGTTCAGTCACCGGACTACCTGCTATGCGGAGGAATATTAGGTTAACCGTAAGACCACAGGTTAAAAAAAGGGAAAACAGTTGCCATTGACGGCTCTCATTATATTGTTTCAGCGGTCATACGAAAATAATGACCACTGGAATGTTGGGAAAACCCATTCAAGTCAACGAGGCATTCTGCACAACTGTATAATAATAATAATAAAAAAAAAATCCCCTGTGGAACGGACAGGTGGGGATGCGGCTGCTAACAGCCCGTGGTTATTGATTGAACGATTATTATGTCCATCAAACTCGACTACCGTTTGTTGCCCTCCCCCGTGAGCATCTCACAGTGCAGACAAACCGAGACAAACATGGCTGCTTGCTGCTCTTATTGATGCCACTGTTTGCTCTTAAAAAGAAAAAACAGATGTGGATCAGGTCATGGAGGTGTTGGTGTTTGTAGTGAGGATGTTTTACACCACAGAAGAAGTTGGAGGTGACATAGACCTAATTATCACTTTTAGGAAACGTGGTTCCTCTGCTGTTGACTGGGAAGCTAACAAGCTAGCAACTCGGCTCTTCTCTGGAGACTCTGGAGCACTTCTTTAATATCTCAAAAATGCAGCCGGCGATCAGGAAGGCTTCTTGTTTCCACCCAACTTTCATATAACGGAGTTCGCCGGGGTCCGAGCCAAAAAGGTCCATAAAAGTCCACAAAAAATTGTCAATATTCCTCCATACTGCTCGTCCAATGTAATCCAAGTGTCCTGCGTGGGTAGCGTCCAGAATTTACTGGAAACTACGTCATTTAGTAGATTTTTAGAGCTTTAACAGTTCTACATCTTACTTTCACGAAGCACGCAAATGCATGTTCACAAAACTACGGAAGCCTCAGCGTTCAGAGCCTACTCTGCCAATAATACAAGCGTAGAAGAAGAAATTTGCTGTTTACATTGTGCTAAGAGCGACAGAGCTGCAGACAAACACAAGAGGGATTGGATATTGATTTAAAACAAAGAAAGAAAGAAAGAAAAGAGAACGGGCAATCTCGTCTGAAACTACAGTGGCTTCTGTAGTTTCTGGACCCCGGCGAACTCCATTTTATGAAAGTTGGGGGGAAACAAGAAGCATTCCTGATCTCTGGCTGCATTTGAGATATTAAAAAAGTGCTCCAGAGTCTTGCTCACCATGAGGGGAAGTGGAAGATAAAGTTACATCATTCTGTGGGTGAACTATTCCTTTAACGTGCTGTCTGTTTTATCTGATCAAAGTTTGCGCCAGTCTTTTGAGGTAAAGTGGAGCGACAGAGTAAGTGTATTGGATGGAGGTGCTTTATGTTTGTTTGTTTGTTTTGTAGCTAGGCGTGGTCGCAGGCTTACAGGAGAGAGGAGAGTAGTTGGCCCCCAAGTTGCCCAGTGCCACACAAAACCTTGTGAAAGTCTCAATCATTAGCAGTTTGTGTTGAGAAAAAAAATCGTTTTTTGCTGTTTTGGTTTTCAAGTTACAACAACTTCAAAAGACGATGACGTCACGCAGCCGCAAAAAGAGGGAAGCCATAAGCATAACTTTACACAGGTCCAAAACCTGGAAGGCTGTTGACAGCAGACAGTGATGAGGACATCAGACATAAGCTACAGACTCAGCAACTAATGAAAAAAAAAAAAAAAAAAAAAAAGCTAACTGCAGATGATCATAAAACAGGCTAAAAATAGCACGTCAGATTTTTACGCGAATCTGTCCTGTCAGTGGGGGAGTTACAGTAAAATCTGAACATGTGCTTCAAAACCCACAAGTCACTAAATTACACAATAGCCTAGATTTCTCCTCCGACCCGTAAACCACAAACACTATTATCATGACACACACTTAGCCTAAATCAAAGTTAACTGGCAGTCAAATGATTTACTTCTGTGTAATTCACCACTGATGATTCATCTTTAAAGAGAGTTGGCAAACACGGTTAGTGTTTCAGTTATGTTTGTAGATACATGGAGACAGAATGACAAAGTTTGTATTGAAGATAATGGTCACATCCCATTCCAGAGTAAGCAAAAAATAAATAAACATCCTAAAACTGTCAACCAAGATTTTCTTCTGCATGTCTTCCAAGCAGCCAGTAATGTTTTACAGCGATCTTCATCAATATTTCTCCAGCTTTTAAAACTTTTTTGGGGGGGGAGGGGGGCTGACGATGACACTAAATTCCCATAACCTATATTTGAATGTGTGTGTTTGTGTTATTCTCTTTTTATTAATCCTGAAGTGGTGTGATTGAACCAGGTCCGGTGTGCAGCCTGCACCGGGCTGATCTGATCAAGGTCCATCACACTCTCCGCATGACCTTTTTGTTTTTGTCTTAAGCCATTTAACTTATGACCCATTTAGGCAGAAAGAGGAAGAAGAAATGAAAAAGTGTTGTGTTCACAGCAAGGACGAAATTTTGATTTCAAAGGTGGGGGTGGCACAAGTATTATTAATAAACCTGGCAGCGGCCGGACTAGTTAAGATAAACGTAATGAAAGGTGGAATATTTATGAGCAACTTCTAATTTAAGTAATTACAATAATGACAAAAATAGTGCCAAATAAACTAGTTCATGTTCCTACTGACCTGCTCATGAACTCGCTGCTAGTCGCTCACTACTATTTCTTACCAGTAAAATAATGCATTCACATGTTTACAGACCTTTTAGTTCACCATCCTCAGTAAAACACTGGTTTTTTTGTAAATAATTTTCAACTATAATAAAAAAAAAAAACCCAATTCATTTCACTAAAATATAATTTTGTGCATTTTTAAAAAAAATGTGTTATAAGTTTCTTTGGTTTCTTGTTATTTGAATAACTATTGTCAATTTAGCCTCTTCTTTAGTTGGAGGGTATGAATCATTTTAAGGACGACTGTAGATGCAGATGTTTGAGCTTTGAAAGCTCTGATACAGATTATCACCTAACATTTGTTACAATAGGGGATTATCACGCTTCCGTGTTCCGAACTTCCGGTTTTAAACAGTTAGACAGCCCACTTCCGGTTCAGTTCAATTTCCCTGCTTTACTTTGTAAATAACGTGAATAGGGAATGGGAGGGTCGCGTCATCAGCGGTACATCACGTGGTATTTTCGCCATGTTGGCATCTACCGTAACATCCGGTGGCATTTTGCGCATCTGTGATCCCACTATGATCGGTTCAAGTCGTTGTTTCAGTGAGAATATAGACCAAAATAAATGTTTTTAGTGGCTGTATAATCGGGTACTCAAGTATCTGGCATTATTTAAAAGGGGAGAAGAGGACTGGAGTTACTTTTCGCCGCTTTCCTGCTTGGAGAAGTCACCAAACATCAGAGCTAACAAGGAATGGCTTGAGCTGCAGCAGCATTACGGACTATAACATTCAACATTATATCTGAAGTAATAACAGTGTGCTCCCGGCATTAATACTGTATTCAGCCTACGGCATACACATACAGGGATTTATTTACATGATCGAAATATACTACAAATGTGTAGATATATCGGAATCGTAAAACTTTAAGACAAGAACAAAAAGGCAGTAATTATTGTAAAATGACACTTCACATATTCTGATATTTGACTGTTTCCCTGACTGTTACTTTTTAGAAAATAAATTAAATCAACCACTACATTGCATCTCTGCATCACTAATGCTGTTGTAGCGTAGGTAGGTAACAGAAAAGTTAACATATAGAAGTTATAGAGTTAAGATCGTAATATTAGCTGTAGGTAGCTTACATTAGCTGTAGGCGAAAGTAAGCTACCTTCAGCTGGCCTCCGAAGCTTAGCTTCGCATACCTGTCGTGTCCAGTTTAAATATTTGCAGGTCCTGCAACAACGGTTTGTAAATAAGACACAGGTTTTCCAGGGTTTTGTCATCTTTTAATCGATTTGCTGTGTAAGCTTCACACCACAGAGCAGGTATGAAAGAGAGAGAGAGATGTCGTCATTGCAGCCTGTAGGAGTTTGTTCTGCTCCGTGTTCGTTTTGATTAAATAAGTGTCCGCATTGATGATCATGGCAAATTTCTGGAGATAACGTTCTCTGGCTTCGTTAGTTAGAGTCTCCCTGTAAATCCTCTTTCCTTTCTGGCATTTCAGCATGTTTCCCTCCGCAGCTCTCTGTATCCAAACTCGCTTTGAATGAATGGAAGAAACTAATGTTTACATCGTGGTAGATGCCATCATGGCGCTCCTCCCCCATAATGCTTAGCGGCTCCTATTCCCTATAAACGCCAACTCTACTGAAATTTTCACGGATTCCAGACTGAAGTGATACTAAGGAGGAAGTGGATCAAAGCGATTCTCCAGCGTGAAGGGCCGAACTTTATAATAAAACAACGTAGCATGTTTGTTTGCAGCCGGTGGGGCACAACACCGACACTTCACAGCATGCTAGCATTAGCCAGCTAGCGTTTACCGACGTGCTTAACTTTGTGCGTCTTAAAACACACATGCATCTGAAAATCGGGTCTGTACCCCCCCCCGTTTCCAGTGAAACAACTGGGGACTGCCAAGAAAGGAGACGCTTTCAGATGCTTGTGTGTTTTCAGCCGTACAAAGTTAGGCACGTCATCAAGCTGGCTAATGCTAACCTGCTAACAGGAGTCCGCCAGCTACTACTCTGTTATTTGTAAATCGGATAAACGCCAATGCCAAGTTTTCATTCCAGACTGAGTGATGCTAAGGAAGAAGTGGATCAAAACGACCGATTCGCCGCGGTGAAGGACTGAACTTTATAATAAAACGACACACGTTTGTTTGTGGCCGGCAGACTGCGCAGTCGTGTTAGCCTGTAAGCATTAGTCAGCTTGAGACGTGCCTAACTTGTGCGGCTGAAAACACACAATCATCTGAAAGCGCTCCTTTCTTGGCAGTCCCCAGTTGTTTCACTGGAAACGGGGGGTACAGACCCGATTTTCAGATGTTTGTCTGTTTTAAGACGCACAATGTTAAGCACGTCAGTAAACGCTAGCTGGCTAATGCTAGCATGCTGTGAAGTGCCGGTGTGAGCCTCCAGCCTTTTCTCCTTCAGCTTATCTTTCTGCATACCTACTATCCTTCACCTGAACATATATTCATGCATGACATCAACAGTTGGACCATTTGTGGTGCAACAATCATAAATTTCAATATATAGAGGGATAAATATGTAGTTTCACAATTATCATGAGTTTGGATGTATAAAATCCTGTTTGTATATTATTTTTTTCCTTACATAATATTTATCAGCAGCAGTTTAGGGCCTAACCAGCTCCATATCATGTGGCAATAAAGATTTTTTTTTTTTTTTTTTTACAAATAAGGAAGCAATAATGAGCACAAGTCCTCTATAGAAATGAAGGAGGATTGGCTTATTCCGAGCATGAACTAAATAGCAGGGGATGTGTAGGTAACAACAGCATTCTTGTTAACTAAACATGACGTAGGCCTATTGGTCCATGTTAACTAGTAATTATTTACACTATCTGCATGAAGCAGCTTCTACTTACACTATTTGTTTGGGGGGGGGGGGGCTGGCTCTGACTGGTTTGCCAACTTTCCTGACACTGTTCAGCCATTCTGTACCGTTAGCGATCCACCCATGCTTGCGCTCACGATGCGTTTAAAGACGGCTCGGAAAAAATCGTTTCGGATAGTAAAAAGAAAAAAGTGCAGGAGACCAAAATTACCTTTTGAAAAAATGCAGGGGACATGTCTTCAGTTTTATGACAGAAAACAGGATAAATTACCAGTAACAATAAGGTGATTCCCTGTTAGCTAGAACCCTGGTATGACTCAGCATGTTTTTGCCCCAGTAATTGTAGGCTTTACACATATTTCCTTTTTTTCCTGGAAATGTCGAGAGATTGAAGAGACAAAGACTGCATAGTTTTGAAAACCACCTGCACGACATCCTGCTGACAATAAAAAAATGAAGAAAATCATTTTTTTTTTAACTTTCCAGACGCCTCTGATTCAGAAACAGGAATTTACCGTGGCCTCAAAGCCGCTGCACATCTGAGTTGTAGCGCCATCTTCTGGTCATCCAGGATGTATTTCCCCTGACCATCTGAAAACGTGCAACATTCCCTGATGTTGCTCTGAACCTGCTTGTACTTTTCATCTCCAGGATCAGCTGCTTGTGCTTTGCTGTTCTGATGATTATCTTGCACATTGCAAAAGTGCACATATAAAGTGACTATTCTAACTTTTTTGTCTTGCTATTTTATCAACACTTCCCAGTTTATTCACATTTCTCTTTTTTATACTTGTCAGTTTTATCTGTACTTGTTTGTTCTTTCATTTTTCATATTTATCTTTTGAAAACGTCACCTGTGTTTTTATGTGTGCAATGACAAATGGATTGTGTCACAAATGCGGCCTCATTTGGAAGAAAAATAAGCAAGATATGTTGGGAAGACTTATTGTCATCCCTTTTATTCTACGTTTTTTAAAAGATATTTATTTTGAATGAAAAATCTCTCAGTATTTTAAAAGAAAACTATTTTGTGCTCAGACCGAACAGAGCTATATTTTTATTTTGAAAACCGGAAGTGCTCACAGTAGAATTGCATGGGAAGTCTGTTTTTTGGTTTGTCTTTTTTTTTCTTTTTTTTTTTTTTTTTCAAAGATTCGGCTCTTTTGGCTCCTAACCAACTCTTCATTCAATAAGACTGAGTTCCTATTTTAGTCTAATTTAGCAATTACAAATAGTTTGTATAAAAGCCTTATTTTCACTTATTTTTGGAAATAAAAATAGTAAATTACTATTTTGATCAAACTTTCAAAGAACAACTAAACAGAACCATACTAACATTTTTCTAAAAGGTCAAAGTCTTAAAGTTGCGTTGAAACTGACCTTAAAATACATATCTGAGTAGTTGTGACAGCACAATGACATAATTATTATCTGCATTTCTGAAGCTGTTGTCAGCAGCATCCTGAGTCTGAGAAACTGAACTTTTTCTTCCAGGATGCTGAATCACTTCACGGCTGAATTTTGTTTTTTGGGACTGCATCACATGCAAGCAACTGGATCTCAACACCATGGTGATTTTGAATGGCAACATGGCTGATGGAGATGGAGAGGAGAAGAAAGAGAGAAAGGAACAGAGCAAGAGATGAAAAAGAGTCAACTTCAGATTAAAGGAATAGTACAGCCACAGAATGATGTAACTTTATTTTCCACTTACCCTCATGGTAAAAAAAATTCAGGTTTTACCTGAAACCGCTTTGTGGACTACAGCTTTCGCCGTGACGTCACTCCCTGCGAATGTGCATTTTATTAGGGTGGAAGTAGATGGGCAAGACTTTGGCTCCCCAAAAAAACTCACTCCTAAAAATTTTTTTAAAGAATCAGTTCCCAAACGGGAGTCGACTCTTATCGTTCACTACAAAGAATCGGTTCTTAAAACCGGCTCACTCATGAGCGACACATCACGGTCAGAAGTCAAGATGAGAATTATGGCTCTTTGAGGGGAGCCAGATCTTGAAGAGCCATTCTTTCTAAAGAGTCATTCAAAAGACTGGTTCATTCTTATTTTTTATTTTAGAATTCAACCAACAGTAAATTAATCAATAGTGATTTATAAAACAAGATTTGGATCAGAATAATTCAACTTACCCTGTCAATATATGCTGAGTTGCTGGAAATATTCTGAATTACTGGTCATAATTTTCATTTGGCTTATGTTTTTATTGTGTTTTATAAGATGACTCCCTGTCCCCATGCTTTGATAGAGAAATCACTTCTTTGGATTTCTACTCATCAAAATAAAAACAAAGCTGGCTACACCTAAATTCTATGAAAAACAACTTTACCCCCCAAATTTTTCACACAAGAAAATTTTAGTAATGCAAAAAAACTTAGTATATAAGAATAAAGGCTGATGAAATGATATACAGCTGTGCTAGAAAGTTTACATACACTCCCATGAAAGAAGGAAAAATAGTTGTATTTGTTATTATGATTGTTATTATTATTATAAACCACAATTCAAAATCTATATTTTATTTTACTAAATAATTATTACTAAAAAAAAAAAGTTTCTCATTATTTGAATTACTATAGTGAATTTAACCTTTTATTTCATGAAAGTGGATGAAAACTTTCAAGCACATCTGTATGTAGCTATATAACACCTAGTATATGGGATTTTTTTTTAAAAATGCAGGAAAAATACAGAAATACAGTAAAAATCTAAATAAAAATAGAAGAAATCTGAGCTACATCAAGGTAAATTTTAGTCAATGTTTTGGAACTCAGTTTCTGAACAACACTTGTGAATCGTGTTAGACATCAGACTAACATGATGCACACGTGTGTCATGTGAAGGCAGGTGCACAATCTGGATACAGTCATGCTAAAAATGATTCATACCCTCCAATCAAAGAAGGAAAAAAACAGCTGTCAGTGAAATAAGGTGAAATGGACAAAAGTAGTAATAAATACAAATTCAATGAAAATCATTACATCGATTTTGAATTGTGGTTTAACAAAAATATGATAAAACAAACACACAAAAAATAAGGGAAAGGTGCTCTAATATGTCTGGGATTGTTTTTTTTTTTTATTATTATTATTTTCAACCACAATTCAAAAGCAACAAGATATTTCACTAAGTTATAATTTTGTTAATTTTGATCTCTTATTAATTTCTTTAGTTTCATGTTGCTTGAATTACAATTGTAATTTTGGCCTTTTCTTTAGTTGGAGGGTAGGAATAACTTTGAGGACGACTACACACACACACACATATACATACATACATATGTATATATATATATATATATATATATATATATATATATATATATATATATATATATATATATATATATATATATATATATATACACATATAAATGGCACACAACTGAGATCTGATTCTTATCGTTCATTAATGAGTCGCTCAAAAGAATCGATTCGTTCATGAACGTCACATCGCCGGTCAGACGCCAACAGTCGGAAATTACCGGAGAGGCTGCAGTTGTGCGAGACAATTGCATCCGAGAAAAAGTTGAAGTCGAGAGTCGTGAATGAAGATGGATTCTGCGGCGGTGGAGATAGACGGCAGCGTGATGGAAGGAGTGAGTATTTGCACTTTATTCAGCGGAGAAACGTCAAAAAAGCCGCAGTCGTTCCGCGCGGACAACATGCTAACAGAAGGCTAACGGCGGCGGCTAGCAGCCCCTCAGTGATGTCGCGTCTATTTTAAGCCGGTGTCGGTTCTTTCCAGGGCGGACAGATCCTGAGAGTCTCTGCGGCGCTCAGCTGCATCATCGGCTCCGCCATCAAGATCACCAAAATCCGAGCCGGCAGGAGCACGCCGGGGCTCAGGTGAGGCAGCAGCCACCTGCTAGCAGGCTAACGTTAGCCTATTCATGAAGTTGATGCTCGGGCTGAGTTACTCAGCACTAATTAACACAAACCAGCCACGCTCTGTTATTGATGCCAATGTTATTGTCTAAAGAACTGATGACTCTGAGGAGTTTAAACCCCCGATGTGCACATTAAACCTGCTGATGAGAAACTTTAATTTCACAAAGAAGAGCTGTGAAGCAAAGACGCCAACCAGTCTGCATTAAAAAAAAAGAAAAAACGACAAAAAAACGATCTAAAATAATGATAAATGAGCTTATTTGACTTATAAATCACTTCTGGGGACATCTGTCTGTGAGCTGGACTTGTTTAATTTCATATTTAAACGTGAAGTTAGCATTATTAAAGTTTTAATTAGAGCTTTTACATTATTGCTCATTTTCTTCCAGAAAAGTCTGAGCCAAGCAGCTGTGAATCAATTCTAGTAATTAGATTTTATTGATTAGGTTTGCTGCCTGGTGCATTTTGGTTTTGGAGAATTTATATGGGACTTTGACCTCATAAAAGCACCTTTTAAAAAAGATACTCATTTGTGTATTTTTCTGTGGTTTTCTTGGTTTAAATCAGGGCTGGTAACAAAAGATTGGATCTGTGAGTAGTTTGGAGAGAATTTAATCTGGTTTTCATTGATTTTCTGTGTGCGTTTTGTGTGTTCAGACCACAGCACCTGAGCGGGCTGCAGCTGGTCTCAGATCTGTGTTCGGGCAGCCTGCAGGGAGCCAGCATCGGCTCCACGGACATCAGCCTGACTCCAGGGAAGATCCAGTCTGGAAACCACACCGCCGACACGCAGACTGCAGGGTGAGACTCGGTCGGCTGCTGCTGCTGCGTGTCAGCCACTCGCACCGTGGTTATTGATCACGTCTCGTTTGTGATGTGTGTGTTTCAGGAGTGTGTGTCTGCTGATGCAGGTGGCTCTGCCCTGCGCTCTGTACGCCGACGCCGCCTCACAGCTCTGCCTGAAGGGGGGCACCAACGCAGAGATGGCTCCTCAGATAGATTACACCATCAAGGTGCCGCTGCTCACACGTTTACACAAAGCATACGGTCACTGAACACAACAAAAAAACCCGATGGCTGCTTTTAGAGCAGCTTACGTTCCAGATGGTTACTAGCAGGGATCAATTGATACAGATTTCCCTGGGTTGATACCGATATTTTTACCAATATCAGCCTCAGCCAATGGCCAATACAGTCTGCTGATATTTGGGGCTGATACTGCATTTGACTCCCAACTTAATACAGTGGACACAATGGAAAGTCATTTTACAACTCGTTTAATATGAAAAAAAAAAACAGCACTTCAAATACATACATAATGTGTGTATAATCTATATAAATATATCAGTTGTCCTCAAAATTATTCATACCCTCCCATTAAAAAAAAAAAAAGGCAAATTTCCCAATAGTAATTCAAATAACAAGAAACTAATAATACATAAAAATTTACAAAATTATAATTTAGTGAAATTATTGCTTTTGAATTGTGGTTGGAAATAAGAAAAATCAAATAAAGAAAAACTGTCGGACACATTAGAGCACTTTTCCTATAAACAGTGGACCAACATACCTGTCAACGGGTGCAGCCGTCTGATTGGACGTTACAGAAAACACCTGATTTCAGTGATTCCCTCAAAGTGGTGTTCAATAAAATGCTAGCTTCGGAGCCAAATCATGCTTGTTCACTTATTTACTTACTACTTTTTGTTTGTTTTTAATATTTCTTTCAAATCAAAATTCAAAATCAATATCATGATTTTCATAGAATTTGTATTTATTATTATTACTTTTGTCAATTTCAACTAATTTCGCTCACAGCTGATTTTTTCCTTCTGTGGTTGGAGGGTTTGAATAATTTTGAGGACAACTGTGCATATATATTTATATGAATATATAAAGTCTGTAAATTATGCCGAGGGGGGGGGGTGGTATCGGCCAACGTGAAGTATCAGCCGATGCCCCCATATATCCTGTGATGTTTGCATTGATTTCCACATCTCTCTTTTCTCTGCACATCATCCAGATCAAATCATCATTTTCATTTTTTTTCCTCCTTCAGGTCTTTAAACCCATCGTGGAGAAATTCGGGGTCCATTTTGACTGCGACATCAGAATGAGGTCGGTATGTTGACCGTCACGTGTCCTCCTGTGTGGCGTTTTGGTGTTGACCGTGTGTGTTTGTGTGTCAGGGGTTACTACCCTAAAGGTGGAGGCGAGGTGATGGTGACGGTGAATCCGGTGAAAGAGCTGCAGCCCGTCACCATGACGGAGAGAGGAAACATCACCAAGATCCACGGCAGGGCGTACGTGGCCGGAGTGCTGCCCTATAAAGTAAACTTTCCTCCCTCACACGACACGATCAGACACGTCACCGTTCTAGATTCCTCTGATTGTCAGAGAAATGATCAGCATTATTCTGCATTAATATCCAGTCTACTTTATTTATAAGGCACATTTAAGTCAGAACATGTCTCCAAAGTGCTGCACATACAAAATACTCAGCAATGAAAATAAAATTAGATAAGAAAAGCAAGTGTTGCTCTGTATGGCTGCACCAGCTCTTAATAAAACGGGAAAACACGTTAAATAATGTTAAATACATGAACCCCCCTGGGCGGCATGCCTCTGTGTCCCTTTCCCATTCCCCCACAGTTATTGAATTCCCCCCCCACTCCCTTTTCCCCCCTTCCTGTTTTTCCCCTTTCTTTCTTCTTTTTTTTTTTGTATATGTCCGCCCCTCTCCCCGGTTCCCATTTTTCCCTTTTACCCCGACCGTATATTTCCCAATAAAGATCCCCCCCCCCCCCATACACTAAAATGAAATTAAAAGAAATTGGATAAAACAAGAATTAAATTAGACACAAAGGACCATACAAGTCGTGCCAGAGAATTTCAACATAAGTGTGTAAAATCACATGAAGAGTGCTTATTTATTTTATTCAGTTATTTAGTTTTTACTTGTATTGTTATGTGTTATGCGTTTGTGACCCCTGTCTGCGAAAAGTGCCATACAAATAAAGTTTACGCACTTAATTGCTACTCAGGGGTCAAAATAACCTCGAAACAAAGCAGCTGTTAGATGCAGCAGGTCCCGGTGTTCAGTTCGCAAATATATTTTTTAAAATTGACCTGAAACAACATTTTATCCTTCATATTCTCTTAAGGGTTCCCACTCGTCCTGGAAAACCTGGAAAATGATTGTAAATTTTTCCAGTCATGGAAAAAGAATAAAATGTCCTGGAAAATGATTTTTTCTCTCTTTCTTCACCGCTGTATACGTCGCCATTTCATTGCAGCTTCGTCGCCATTTCAGCTCAGCTTTATCTCCGCTTCGCCTCTGTTTTGTTGCTTCATCGTTTCTTCATCTTTACTTCATCGCTGTTAAAAAAAAAAAAAAAAAAAAGCTACAATTGTAGAGCACTTCTAGAAAAGAGTAGGAACCCTGTCTTTTATTTTTGGATATTATTATGGTTTAATCAAAGTTTTTTTGAGGGGTTTTTTTTTTTTATTATTATTTAGCTTTTATTTTCCCAGGAAACTCCCACTGAGATTAAAAACCTTTTTTTCAAGCGAGTCCTGGCCACAAGGCAGCAGAAGTTACAAGACGATTATACAAGATGTACAATAAAAATAATTCAAAACAGTTACAATTTAAAGAGGCAATTTCAAGTGCTCTAAATTTAGACTTTAAAGCGTTCAAAGAAATAAGTTCAGATAATTTCTAATCTTTTTGCAAACTGTTCCACGTAGGAGGAGCAGCGTAAGCAAAAGCCCTTTTTTCCCAGTTCTGTGCAGGCAAATGGACCAGTTTGTTTCTGTTTCTGCATCTTAGAACTCAGTTGTACTCGTGCTGAAGTGTCTGTGTCTTCTAACAAGATCATTACTCATTTTCATGTGTAATGATGTCATCTGTAATTCCATCAACCCCACAGTCTTCTCTGAACTTTATTCTGAATGTGGGATTGAAACCGTCAGGACTGTGGTTGTGCTCATGTCAGGCTGCTGTGGCTCCTTTCGGCCACCAGATGTCGCCGTTTACTCACCTCAGAGCTTCATGATGTTTCACCTGATCATCACTTTTAAAGAATTAATAATGAGAAATTAGGAAGAATAAAGGTTTTATGATTTTAAATGTTTAAATTCTTTGGTTTTGTTGCCTTTTTAACCCCGACATGACTGGGCAGCATCATCGGTATTGCAACTAACATCAGGAAACACAGCTTGTCCGTCTGCTGACTGACTGTTTTCATTCTCATTCTCAGCTGGCTAAAGACATGTCTGCTGCTGCTGTCCGAACCATCAGGAAGGAAATCAAAGAACTTTACATCAACATCCAGCCGCTGCAGGAGAAGGAGAAGGCCTACGGGAACGGCAACGGCATCATGTAACACACGTCTCTGTCTGGGGGGGCGATGACATCATTACTTCATCGTTTAGACTACTGGTTCCCGACCTGTTTTCCCCGAAGACCCCCGTCATCCTGCTACCAAATAGCTACTGCACGAGTAGCTCCACCAGCTCCCTGACCTCCAGGACCAGGACTGATCTCGCTAGACCACAGGACCTGGACCAGGACTGGCCTCGCTAGACCACAGGACCTGGACCAGGACTGGCCTCGCTAGACCACAGGACCTGGACCAGGACTGACCTCGCTAGACCACAGGACCTGGACCAGGACTGGCCTCGCTAGACCACAGGACCTGGACCAGGACTGACCTCACTAGACCACAGGACTTGTACCAGGACTGACCTCGCTAGACCACAGGACCTGGACCAGGACTGACCTCGCTAGACCACAGGACCTGGACCAGGACTGGCCTCACTAGACCACAGGACCTGGACCAGGACTGGCCTCACTAGACCACAGAACCTGGACCAGGACTAGACCACAGGACCTGGACCAGGACTGACCTCACTAGACCACAGGACCTGGACCAGGACTGACCTCACTAGACCACAAGACCTGGACCAGAATTGACCTCACTAGACCACAGGACCTGGACCAGGACTGACCTCACTAGACCACAGAACCTGGACCAGGACTAGACCACAGGACCTGGACCAGGACTGACCTCACTAGACCACAGGACCTGGACCAGGACTGACCTCGCTAGACCACAGGACCTGGACCAGGACTGACCTCACTAGACCACAGGACCTGGACCAGGACTGACCTCACTAGACCACAGGACCTGGACCAGGACTGACCTCGCTAGACCACAGGACCTGGACCAGGACTGACCTCACTAGACCACAGGACCTGGACCAGGACTGACCTCACTAGACCACAGGTCCTAGACCAGGACTAGACCACAGGACCTGGACCAGAACTGATCTCACTAGACCACAGGACCTGGACCAGGACTGACCTCACTAGACCACAGGACCTGGACCAGAATTGACCTCACTAGACCACAGGACCTGGACCAGGACTGACCTCACTAGACCACAGGACCTGGACCAGGACTGACCTCACTAGACCACAGGACCTGGACCAGGACTGACCTCACTAGACCACAGGTCCTAGACCAGGACTAGACCACAGGACCTGGACCAGAACTGATCTCACTAGACCACAGGACCTGGACCAGGACTGACCTCACTAGACCACAGGACCTGGACCAGGACTGACCTCACTAGACCACAGGACCTGGACCAGGACTGACCTCACCAGACCACAGGACCTGGACCAGGACTGACCTCACTAGACCACAGGTCCTAGACCAGGACTAGACCACAGGACCTGGACCAGAACTGATCTCACTAGACCACAGGACCTGGACCAGAACTGACCTCACTAGACCACAGGACCTGGACCAGGACTGACCTCACTAGACCACAGGACCTGGACCAGGACTGATCTAACCAGACCACAGGACCTGGACCAGGACTGACCTCACTAGACCACAGGTCCTAGCCCAGGGACCACAGGTCCAGCCCGGGTCGGCAACCCAAAATGTTCAAAGAGCCATATTGGACCAAAAAACCGAAAAACAAATCTGTCTGGAGCCGCAAAAATGTAAACGTCTTAAATAAGCCGGTCGGCAACCTGTTTCAGCCAAACAGCCTTTTAGACCCGTTTCCTACAATAAAGAAAACACTGGAGCATCAACTGACTTTTAACATTGATAATTAAATAAAACTTTAACGTTAAATGTGTTGCATTTAACATAAAAACGAGAAAACGAAATCACATTTCTGTATCCAGCAAGAAAAACATTTTAAACTAAAAAAAAGAAAAGACGTCGGGTTGAAGGTCACTTTTTTTTTTTTTTTTAATCTATTTTATTTGTTGTATTTATGTAGGATGGAAAAAGACGCAGCTTTAATAATCTACCAGCAGCAAACCAAACACGCTGTCCTGTCTGTGCCGTCATCCTTTTACTGGCGCGTGCAGTAAGCTACCCGAAAAATGAAATTACTGTTTCACAAAATATGAACATAGCTACACAAAATAATCTGGTCAGCAGTGCAAACAAATGAATCTGCCCACGCAGCGCTGAACATGCTCAGCGCATCAGACACTTTTCTTCTCTATCGTCGGCCTACCTGCTGGAGAAGTGATCAAAGCGCAGCATGACAGGGTCGGAGTGGACAAATAAGCTTTTGTCGTTTATTATTCACTTTAAATGCCAGAACTGCAGCAACAGCACAACAGAGACGCTCCGCTGTGAGGCGTTCGTGGGATAGTGCGCCAGGAGGAAAGTTCAGCGCTCCACGGCACGTCCACACTCAGTGATATTCTTTGTTTGTAATTAATTCCGTTTTTAATGTTTAATTCCGCGATTGCTGATTCAATAGGGCTGTATCATGCTATGCTGCACAATAGCGGCACGTGAGCATGAAGTGCAGTTATTAACACTGATTGGCTGCGTAAAGGTTTGTGAGACGCATCATCATGCTGGACAGCTACTCGCCGTTTCACTGCAGTTACCTGCTTGTTGCACCTGACACTCAATGGGCTGCTTTGCAAAATGGTAAAATATAAATTATGTCTTTATTTTAATAGTTGAGTTGGATTTTATTTCACGTGCTGCATTTGCAGTGCTCGGAGAACTCGGGAAAAGTGCGCAACTGTACATGAATCCCTCAGAGGGATCATCATAATCCTCAAATTTAGAATAAGATAAGAAACTTTATTGTCTCTCAAGGGGACATTTGTCTTGGTCTTTTAGAATCACATTATTAAAGTGAACCAACCAAAATACAACACACTTTAGTAGAATAGTCATTAATTCATTTTCCAATGCAGGGAGCCGCAACAGAGGGACTAAAGAGCCGCATGCGGCTCCGGAGCCGCAGGTTGCCGACCCCTGTCCTAGACCATGGACTTGTTTTTACCCCCCCCCCGGCTCTGAGCAGTGAAAGCCCCGGGGACCCGGGTCGGGAACCGCTGGTTTAGATGGTTCAGAGGTTGGAGATGCTGCTTCTCTCCTGCAGAGTTAATAAGAGTTGATCGTTAATGACCGTGGACCGTTTTGTCTCCTGTCTGCTCCAGAATCATCGCAGAGTCGTCGACGGGTTGTCTCTTCGCCGGTTCGGCTCTCGGAAAGAAAGGTGAGGTCACCTGACCAGCAGGTGGCGGCAGAGCGCCCCCATGATGGAAACACACTCCAACATGAAACCAGTAGAAACACAGTCTGGTTTCCTCATCCTGCCTCAGACTCTGAGATCAGAGCTGCTGGGTGAGGGGACAGGTGTGCTGAGACGCTGTTAACTCACCTGTGTGTGTGTGTGTGTGTGTGTGTGTGTGTGTGTGTGTGTGTGTGTGTGCGTGCGTGCGTGTTCAGGTGTGTATGCTGATAAAGTTGGTATTGAAGCTGCTGAGATGTTGCTGAGAAACATCAGACACAACGGCTGCGTGGACGAGTTTCTGCAGGATCAGGTGAGACGCGCGCACACACACCTGCTGATACACACTTGATGACCTCACTGTGACATCACTAACCGCCTCTTCCTCCTCAGCTCATCATCTTCATGGCGTTAGCGAAGGGCACATCTCGGATCCGAACCGGTGCGGTGACGCTACACACACAGACGGCCATCCACATCGCAGAGCAGCTGACTCAGGTCAGACACACACACACACACACACATGCCGTAGTCATGGCGACGCAGGATGCTTGTTTAATTCCTGAAGTTTCAGACGTTAAACAGCCGAGAGCTCCAATCAGGCGTTTTCTCACCTGTACGGCTCCTGAAGTGTGACAGTAATCAACATTTTGCTTTTGGACAATTTAACCAATCAGGAATCGGCTCTTATTGTGCAGCTATTGATGTTTATTGCTGTTTTTCAATTACATTTTATTTTGCTATTTTAGATAAAACGATCTAACAAAAATCATGACCACAAAAAAAAGGAAAAAGACAAATAACATTAGAATAAAAGCAAATATGGAAAAAAATTGTGAACTTATTGTGATTTTCTTTTTTTTTAAATGTTGTTTTTCAGTTTTACAATAAATTAAATTCTATGATAAACAATGATCACGAGCAGGAATCGACCGATACAGATTTTGTAGGGCCAAAACCAATATAGATATTTTCTCATCAGCCGATGGCTGATACAACCTGCTGATATTTTGGGCCAATACTGTATTTGACTCCCTAATTAATGCTGAATATAATAAAAAGTAATTTCACAACTCTTTTTTAATATAAAAAAGAACAAAGCACCTCAAATAAATATAAAAAAATAAATAAACTGTGTACTTCTGAACATATATTGCATAGAAACATTAAACTTGAAATAAATAGAAATTATGTTGAGTGGTGGTATCAGCCAACACACCTGACGTATTGGCCGATTCGAGCATAAAATTTGGGATTTTTAATCCAGCAGCTGTAATAACTGTTTCTGGACACTTAATGATAAAAATCTCACATGTAAGAATTGAAAACTATCAAAAACTTCATAAATAAGGAGCATCAATCTGGTGGGTTTGGTTCTCTACTGTGACAAGACACCTACCTGCCCAAAATCAGCTTCTCTGCTGAGATAAAGTATTTTCAGGACTATAAGTTACTTTTTTCATAGTTTGGCTGCTTCTGCCACTTATTTATCAAAATATGTACAATTTAACACATTCTTAAGTGTTAATTTATATTGTCTGACATGATCCAAGTAGTAAACATTACCCTCTAATGCCACATGAGGGCGCTCTAGGCTTGTGACAGCTATATTCTGCTCCGAGAGCAAAGATCCCAAAACAGCCTTATTTCAGCGAGAGGAGTTCATTTTAGACATCTGGCTGTACTGTCCGTGTTCGGTGGAATAAATCCTCAAAAACATGTTTATCCTTCTGACTTATGATGTTTATGATCATTTACAGGCATTTACTTTGGAATCAGAGTGATTTGGGGTTTTTAACAGGAGCAAATAGGATATGAAAAATCCCCAAATCACCCTTTTATAGTAAATAAATACAACTTAGTCCAGTGCAGGGGGAGGGGGGATCTGGCAACCCCCTTAATTCATCCTACAATAGTGTCTGTTTCTGATCAATCATTGGGAACGACATAATTTTCTCGCTGATTTGAACACAAACCTGTTAACAGAGACTCCAGTGAGGCTGATGTGTTCAGCATCTGTTGCCATGGCGATATAGCAGGTTATAAATAGCAGGACTTTGTTTCTTTTCTTCCAGGCAAAGTTTACGATAACGAAGTGTGAGGACGAGCTGAGCAGCAGCGTCACCTACATCATCGAATGTCAAGGATCAGGAGCCGTTAACCCCAACCTGTAGCCAAACACACACACACACACACACACACACACTGAAAACGCACCGAAAACACACTGAAAACACTCGACTGGACTCGTAGCTGCTCTCATCATCGCTGACCCTCTTAGCTTCTGTCTCTCAGGGTTTTTCCTTAAATACTGTAATAATTAAATAAATAAAACTCTTCCCACATTTACTCCAGTTTCTGTCTGATTTTAAAGCTTCGTTTGTTGTTTTGCTTCAGGATTTTTAGAGTTTGACTTAAAAAATAATTACAATTTCAGATTGTTTTGTTTTCTCAAAGTAAATCTAATTTTATTTGTTACTTAAACTCACCTGCCTGATTTCAGGTTGTTGTCTTGTTGGTTTAGTTTGACTTGGAAAATAATTAAAATGTTCAGATTTTTTGGGGTGATTTTGCTTCACTGGTTAATAAGACAACATGAGTTAAATGAGGGCGTTTTATTTCAGTGAAAACGGAATTGGGGGGAACATTTGGACAAATTAAATCAGATTTTAAAGTAGTTTTAGTTCACTGATCTCAGTGGATTTATTATAGAAGGTTTTTTATCTGGACTTGATTCTGCGTGTCGTCCAGTTGGCTGAGATCAAAACTAACATGACCCGTTGTAGACTGCACCCGGTGGACCAGGACCAGGACTTCCTGTGGGCCCCCGCCTTGTTTCCGTGGCGTCATCAGCTCGGTGTCGTGTTGATCGTCCCTCTAACCTCCTTCGCTCACCTGCGGCAGGTGAGCTGATGTACAGTGTGTACAGCTGGAAGTCCGGCTCAGACCTGAATGTGTGTTGAAACCCGAGTGGGCTGTAAGCTCACACCTCCGTCCCCTCTGGGACCAGCGGTAACCCGATCCGGGTCACCCGACACCTCCTCGGGCTCGGCAGCATCCTCGCAGTCTGCTTGCCGCCCTGCAGCATGGCGGACACCGGGGCCTGGAGGACGCACCAGGACGACCCCCGGATCCTCCAGCCAGGACCAGGACCTGGACCGGGGCCGGGACCGGCTCCAAACCGCGTGTGGATCTCACTGATCGCAGGTGAGTCGGGTTTTAACGCAGAGTCGGGTGATTATTTCGTCTGCAGCATCAGTTCCCCTCCTCTGATCAGCTTTGGACGCATAAGCTGTAAACAACAACAACCTTACTGTGGCGTAAACATCGTGAAGCAGATCTGAGAACAGCTGGACTCGCTGATCTGATGAGACTGAAGTCTGCAGCTGCTTAATGAGTCCATAAATATCTTTTGATGCAGTTTGACGACTGTGAGCTTTAAAAACATGAGGACAAAGATGCTGTTGGGTTTTTTGATTGGCTTGTTTACAAGCTTATAGGGCTGTGCAATTAATCGAAATATGATCGTGATTTCAATTTTAATGTCAAACAATCTCCAAACTGGTTTAATCAAATTGAAACTATTTATTTTTTTGAATATTTTATTTTTCTTTACAGTTCCTGAAAGTTATTCTTAAGTTAGAATTAATTTTAGTGGCTTCTCACCTGTGCAATCTGTTGGGTGTCATTAAAAAAAATTAGATTTGGAATGTTGTAGCATTGCACTAAAGCCTAAAGTTTAGCTTTGGATTGTTTTTTTTAAATTTTATTTTATATAAAGATATATTTGTTTTATTCAAATATAGAGAAATTGCAGAACAGCTGGACAGTTTATTCTGTGCCTTTTTTAATATTCAAAGTATTTTTATTTTATTCAGCTAATGCTTATTCATTGCAAAACAGCTGTAAGGTACATATCTGTTGCCTATTTTTTAAAAATTCCAACGTTTTGTGTAAATTTTCAGTGTTTTTGACAGTGAAATGCTTAATAAATGCAATGTGTAACTGAAAAATAATCGTTTAAAAAAACTGATTTTAATATTAACGAAAATAATCGTGATAATGACTTTTTCCATAATTGAGCAGTTATTTTTATTTTTTTTATTTTTTTATTTGATTGTTATTCGAGGGACTGCATACAGTCAAGACATTGCTAATGTTTACATGTAATCCAAGCAACAACTGCAAAAAACCAAAACCTCCCAAAAAACAAGAGAAATGGCGCAGTCTTGACAGTAGAATTACAAATTAACCTCAGTCCTCCCTTTTTCGCCTTTTCCCCTTCCCATAACATTTTAGTATGTTTATAAGAGATGGATGATATACAGTATAAATGTAAACTTTCAACATAATGCGTATACAAATTTGTATGACGGAAATCCCTGAGAATATATAGTCTCAAAATGATACATACCCTCCAATTAATAAAAAAAATCAGCTGCCAGTGAAATAAGTTGAAATTGAAAAAAGTAATAAATACAAATTCTATGAAAATCATGACATTGCTTTTGAATCGTGGTATTAAAAACAAACACAAAAGGTAAACAAGCATGATGGGGCTCGAAGTTTAATTTTTGTTGGTTACTTTTTTGGGGCAATCACTGCAATCAGGTGTTTTCCGTAATGTTCAAACAGGCATCTGCACCCGTTGACAGGCATGTTGGTCCACAAGGTGCTCTAATGGGTTTGGGACAGTTTTGTTTGTTTTTTAAAAATATAATTATTTCCAACCACAATTCAGAAAACAATATTTTAATTCACTAAATTATAATTTTGTAATGTTTTATCTATTATTAGTTTCTTGAGTTTCTTGTTATATGAATTACTATTGTGAATTTAGCCTTTTCTTTAATTGGAGGGTATGAATAATTTTGAGGATGACTGAACTGCATGTGTACTAAAAGACAAGCTGCATATGAATCTTTACATATTCATATTATACATTCAGTTATTGCTGCACATAGTGCACCTCCTTTCACTCATATACGTGCATAGTCATCCTCAAAATTATTCACACCCTCCAATTGCTTTTTAATGGCGGTTGGAAATAATAATGATAAAAACAAAAAAAAAAAAACTGTCCCAGACACATAAGAGCACCTTTCCCGTGAACAGTGGAGCAAATACCTGTCTACAGGTGCAGACGTCTGATTGGATGTTACAGAAAACACCTGATTGCAGTGATTGCTTCAAAGTGTTGCTCGAGAAAATTTTAGCTTCGGAGCCCCATCGTGCTTGTTTACTAATTTTTTGTTTGTTTTTAATATTTCTTTCAAACCATAATTAAAAACAATTTAATTTATTTATTACTACTTTGGTCAATTTCATATTATTTAACAGATTTTTTTTCCTTCTTTAATTGGAGGTTATGAATAATGTTTGAGGATGACTACCTGCCTTCACATTTGTAGTTAAAGATTAACTGGGATGTACAAAAGAAAAACAGATGAGGTTAAACGTTTCTGGTGTATTCAGGTGAGGGAGTATTAACAAAAAAAAAAAGAAAAGAAGATCCATTGTGATGGATCATGAAAAGATTGTAGTACGATAGTACGAATGAAGGGAACATGTTCATTTTGGGCTGCGTCTTGTTCCTTATTCAGATTCCTCCTCCATGTTAGGTGTACAAATCTGTACCCCAAAATGAATATTTTCAAATTACAACGATTATTCTAATAATTTAAAAATTGGCAGAAGAGATTATTGTAGAAAGGAAATATTTGTTCTGTATAATGACCCTTTGCTGAGCTCTTTATCCGTGTATGTAAATGGTCATTATCAGGTAGACCATCAGGATGTTGCTACTGCTTTATTATTCAAGACAGGAGGTCAGTTCATTAGTCTTGTTTGAGGTCGTACACCACCAGTATTAAACCTCCTCTGATTTGTCTTTTTTTTTCAAACTTTTTTTAAAAAATATGTCTATAATGGCATATATGATAGTAGAATTTATGTAATCGTATAAATGAGTGGCATGGAACGTTGTCACATTTTCATTTGCAATATTTGCAGCAAATTTCCAACAGGTTCTATTTATTTTCGGTTTTATTGTTTATATCATGGATTTTGAATTAGGTTTGACAAAATTCAATGAAAAAAAGTCTGATTTGTTTTGGATGACTGATGGAGATTTGTTGAGTTGTTTATTTTAAAATGTGATAATTAGTGTGGCTAGATTTTTTAAACGTGCATGGAAATTTAGACAAAGGATATTGTGCCCTGGACTAATAGAGCCTTTGTGTAATTGCTACTGACATTAATGCATGTATGTTGGACATCTTCTTGTTTTAAATGTTAATAGTGCCATATAAGTTGATGGAGATTCATTTTTCCATGTAAAAAAAAAAAGGAAAACCTACTTTAACAACAACAGAAATTAACATAATCAAAACTAAAGACTTAACCCAGGTGTTTGTTGGCTTTGTTGTTCTCTGTGATATTAACAGTAAAAAAAAGTAGATAATAATTAGACAACTTATTTGTGATTTCTCCTGATTCAACTTTTAGAAATGCTATTGTGCCATGTCCCCAAAATAGAGATGTTGTTTATCTAAATTTTGTCTTCAAGATAATAAAAGCTAATACATTTGCATTGTCTCTGCAAATTTGATGTATTTTCATATTTGTGCATAAATACTTCAAAATAGTTCACCTTTGAAGCTTTTAGTGTTTTATTTTTAGAAAATCAATTTCGAAATTAATATGTAAACAACGTAACAAAACTGAGTTTTTTCTTTTAAAAAAAAAGAAAGGAAAAAAAAAAGTCCTTCCCCAAACGTATAATTTAGTAAACTTGTTTTGCTCTCTGTTCCTCTTGACACTTGAAAGCCTCAGTTGTTTAGTATTTCTCAGTGGTCCTTGAAGGCACCATGACGGGGTGTTCTGCTTCGTGATTGGCTGCGGCTGTCTCGAGCAGTTGCAGTTGCTGCCGTTGCTACGGTAACGTTTCTTAAGGAGGGATTTGGTCAATCAGAGTTTCAGTCTTTCAGAGCGTCGTCAAAGTGCTGCGCTTTGAAAATGCTAACATGCTAACCCGGGGGCATTTACCGATGAAAAACGGGCAACAAAACCGGAGACGCCAGAGAAAAGACGGTCATACGAACGGGGGAAGCCGCAGTGACTGATGGGAAACTGTGGAGAAAGTTTTTATCTTTTTTAAAAACTCTGCGGGTGTGTGCCTGTTAGCCTGCTAACGGCTAACCGAGCTGCTAGCAGTTTAAAAAGTTTGTGGAGAGCAGGAACTGGACGCAGTCATGACCGTGGAGGGTGTGAAGCATGCCCCGGTCCTCTCTGCCCTCTTTAAGATGACCGAGGACTGCGAGTTGTTTGGAGCAGCAGAGTTTATCAAAGGTAATTTTAAAAGCTGAACTATCGTTGCCAGTTAAATTAAGATAATCGATCGACTCGCGCAGAAAGACACTATTAGCTCATTTACACTAAACTTAACCCAAACAAGTTTTACTGTCTACCAATGTGCCAGATATGTTTTAACTGTACAAAACAATGGACTCCAGCTCAATAATCACAAAACAAACTTAATGTTTAAGTCAATTATATGCTGTAATGACACACAAGTCTGGAATAAACACTATTTAGTTGTGTCTTGTACACTGCATAGAGTAAATGGGTCAGAAAGTTAAAATAGACGACGCAAAACTAAGAAAAAAGCTGGATGAAAATAATTAGCTGTTGAATAAACATATTCTCAACTTTTTAAAAAAAGTGTTTGAGTTTAGTGGAAGTTTTTTAAGATAGTCAAAGAAATTCTTTCACCCTTGTAAGACTGTAGTTCACGATAGGGGTCAATTTACTCAACTTTCTTGCATATTGAACAAAAATCTGCAAATAATTGAGAGAGTACTTCAGCAGTGAAAAAAGTTTTGTTTTAACTTTCTCTGTAATCTACTCTGTATCACATTGACCACATCCTCTCTGGCTCAGCAGGGTGGCTTTCACACTTAATTTCCCTCAGAGTTTAATAGACAACCCCCTGCCCACCCAAAGGGAGTAAAAACAAAAAAGATCCACGTGTTTATCATCTGGTGGTTTAAGGTGGTAAGGGGTTGTATGTCTCTTGAGAAATGGCCTCTGTTATTCAGCTACATTTGCTATACAGTCATATAGGGCTGCCACGATTGGTTGATTAATCAACTAATCAGCGACTTAAAATAGTCTGTGACTAATTTCATAATCAACTAATCTGTTTTTATTTATAAGCTTTATTTTTCATATCAAAGTTGCCACTGTGCCTTCCACTGCCTTTTTTCCCTTTCTGTCTGGTCACCTTTTCTTTGAATTGATTTTTCTTTAATTGTATTTTAATTGTACACAAATAAACGCACACACATGACCAGTTAAAAGTTTGGATGCGTTTTTCGATTAGATTCAATGAGGTTGTCAAAAAAATTTTGACTGGTACTGTAAATATGCTAAAATTTTTGTATGATCCAATTAGTTGACTGATCGCCAAAATAATTTGTGACTAGTCGATTATAAAAATAATCATTTGTGGCAGCCCTACATTCATTGATGTTTATATAATGGCAATTTATGAGTATCTGTGGGTACAATATAGATAATTTGGCACTTAAATGGGTTAATTTTTAACTACTTTAAAGTTTGGCCCATTAAAGGTACGTTATCTCAGTGGTAAATGGGGCTGGACGATATGGAAAAAAAAAAAAATTTCATATTGTCCAATCTGTTTTGTTGGTTTTTTTTATTGACAACATTTTCTTAAATTCTGATCATTTTAAGCATCTGTACTGAAAACTGCACAGATGCTCTGTACTGTAAAGAAACATTAGAGGTTAGTTTGGGTTGGGTGATATTACCAAAAAATGCATCACAATATTTTGAATAAAGAAATATTGCAATAATATGACAGGTGATATTGATGATCACACAAGAGGCCAGAGCTCCAGTAAAAATCCTCCTTTCGTTTGCCCGACCTGAGATAAGATGTACAGCAAAATAAAGCTTCTGCTGATTCTATTAGAATTTCAACTGCTTTTCTAGTGTTTTTTATTTTAATAAACACCTTTTTTTAAAAAAAAAGAAAAAAGTTTGAAGTCAATACCCGCTCGTCTGCTTTGATCTGCCATGTTTCCCTTGTTTACTCGTTCAGTGGAGCTCCACTGTGATGCGGGTCACATGATGCCAAGATATTACATTTTCCACCACTATCAAGAAAATATACCCGTAGTATCACAATATAAACTTTTCAACATGGCACACCCCTGGTGGTAAATATTACTTATTCCAGGTTTTGAAAGTGAGAATAATTTTAATAAAAGCAAAAACTTAGCTTTCCATTAACATTTTCTTAACCAAATTATAGTGAACTGTTTTAACTGAACATGTGCAACTGAGACCAGAATAATCACCTCCAGGCTGGATTGCAGGCTTTAGCTTGGGATTGTTGCTTCAGATGGAAGAGTTTAAGTATCTTGGGGTCTTGGGTGACGTTAGACTAGAGCAGGATATAGAGGAGCAGATTAGGGCCATTTATAAATCAATCTATATTTGGACCCTCGATGCTCAAGAGCTGTGGGTGGAGACTTAAGGACATTGTGAATACAAGGGGTGAAATGAGTCTGGGCTCAGTCAGTAGAGGAAGGATTCGCTTCTCTTCCCTTCAGAAAGATCCAGTTGATGTGGTTTGGGCTTCTGGTCAGAAATGTCTTCCAGTCGGCTCCCAGGGGAGGGCCTTTGGACATGTTCCACTGGGAGGAGGCGTCAGGGCAAACCCAGGACTTACTGGAGAGATTTTATCTCTCAGCTGGCTGGGAAACGCCTGGGAACGCCTGGAAGAGTTGGCTGGTGTGAGAGTCTGGAGGTTTCTGCCAACACTGTCCCTACGACCTGGTTCCACATTAGCGGACTAGAACATGGATGTATTGTTAGCTGAATTGCCACAGAGGTGTGAGACTGCATTAAAGCTAAATAAGTAATTCTGCCATTAGTAAGGTGAGATGGATACTTAAGCAGTTCGGGTTTATGCATAGAAGCAGTCACGAGGCCTTTTCACACCGAGTAGAAAACCTAACATCTGACTTTAACATGCAATAAAAAGTGATTAAATCTATTTGTTTCGATACACATGCATTTCAAAAACCAGCTTTCATGTGCTAGTTTTTAATCTAAACATGGAAGACATTCTTTGTGACCACATCATTACTGCTGCTCTGATCTGAACTCTGATTAGTTTTATTTTGCTGACCTGTTAGTTGAAGTGCAGGTAGGGGACTGAACACGACGCCACACCTGCCACTCTAGCATCAAACGTTGAGCTGACTAAAGTTGACTCATGTTTTCCTCCACACAGACTCTAGAGAACGTTTTGTGCATGTCAGAGATATCCTGGAGTAATAAAGATAATCTAATCCTGCAAAAACCTGAACAATTTTACACCACTGCTTTACCATCTTGTTCATTTTATGTAATCAGATAAAATGAGTTGTTCTGGGTTCATTTTTAACAGAACTGAATCTCTCTCTGTCCCACAGAGCGTCTGTACTTCGCCACGTTACGCAGCAAGCCCAAAAGCACAGCCAACACCCACTACTTTTGCACCGATGACGAGTTTGCCTATGAAAAGTAAGTTTATCATCCTCTGTTTAACTTGCTGTAATGCATGCTGGGTACTCACCTTCAGCAGGAAAACACGTTAGTGTTTAATATCTGGAGAAAATGGCTCACTTTAAACAGTTGAGGGTCTCACGGATCAGCCAGAGGCACTTTGACATATTTTACAACCATTCCTTTTTGTTTGTACTTGCTCCAAATGTGACACAGCTGACTGGGAACAACCAACATCTGTTGCTGCACTTAAGTTGAATCACCTTGAAGGAGATTTATAATCCTTCCTATTGTTTCCCCTGACAGCTCTCTGGTTGGGGCCACGTTTCCTGTTAATTTAGCTCATAAAAGTCTGCAAGCGCTTTTTAAAAAAAAGCTGCACACTCATTTGCACATTTTATATCTGTTGTTCAGAAATGCAAACTACAAGGTGATTACATAATTTTTATCTCCACCTTATCTGGGGAATGAAAAAACTGCTGAGTGAACATTCTCTGAGAGCAGCGTTTTGTTTTGTTTTTTTGCCAGTGGTTGTACTGAGCTGATAGTTGGAAACACTGAAGATGTGAAAATAAAGATGCATATTTAATATTCTGTTATAAACTATCAGTTTGTTGCAGTTTGCTGCAAATAATCAAATATTGTAACATATTTATTGCAGTTTTCCTCTTGGATTAATAAAGTATTTTACTCACTTTTCTTCCATATTTTGGAAGCAGTCCATTTACTTAATCAGTGAAATATGACGTCCTTTTTTAATTTAGATATTTTTTTCCCCTCTATAATTCACATACCAAACAGAAGTCTCTCAGCGTTGCATTGGTTCGTGCTTAATCCACCAGCAACACCAGCATGCTGCCATGTTCACAATGTAATGTTACACTATTGCACCGGTTCAGCAGCCCTCAGAGCTATGCAGTATGGGTAAACACAGTAGCACTGGCAATGGGAAAAGATTTAATCAGCTTGTTTAAACACAACTTTTTGTCTAAAAATGGCACTCCTGATTGGAGTGCAAGGATAAGTTCTGGCTTTTCTCAACATGATTATCCTGAAGTTGGAATAATGCCTTTTTAGCTTAGTTTTTTAAGCATATTTCAATTTCAATTTATTTTTGGTCAAGTAATCACAATCACAGAAAACTTCAACAAATACAGACATTTCAGCAACCAAAAAAGGGAACAGGCTGAAGCGCCTGGCTTGTATATGCCTATGCCGTTGTTAACAAAAATGAATTAAGCTGTGTTCAGCAATAAACTTAAAACAAACTCATACAAACAGGAAAACAAAGCTATTTTCCTTATCTACTCATCTTCAAACGAACCTCATAATTATCTTTCTTAAATAAGCTGTTGTCCCAAAATCATCCTATAATCATTGATTATTTTCTGTTTTAAAATAGAGACACAGAGCTACTGTAGACAATTTTTAGCTCATTACTGAGCTCATTCCATAATTTCACCTCCAAAACTGAGACGCCTCTCTTTTGACATTAGTTCTTAAATGGACAGTTTTATAGATAAATAGTCCTCTCAAATTAATATTTCCTTCTCTTCTTCTAAGAAGTGATTGAGTACTACTTGGGACTCTGCAACCGAAAAACAATTTGAAATAATTTCTGAATAAATAATATCCACAAATTTTAAAACATTAGAACATAAGAAAGGTTGATTAGTTGATTCGTAGTTGCCAGTTTGATTATCTTAATGCTCTTTTCAGAAGTTTTATAATCGGGTCTGTATTTGTTTTATATAAATTTCCCTATATTTCTGCAGTATGCCATATAAGCATCAGAAATGAATGATACAAAACATGCAGGCAGTTCTTGTTTAGTAAATACCTTGATTTGTGAAGTATTGCAATAGACTGATAATTTCCATTTGATATAATCCATATGTGGCTTCCAACATAGTTTATGATCAATAATCACTCCCCAAAACTATTCATGCATCTTTTTGTGGTGGAGATTTAAGGTCTCCAATATAATCCTTTATAAGAGATTATAAACATGTAAACAGACTTTTTCCAACACAGAAATCTTTGCCGGTGTTTCTTTTGGTCTCAGGTTACAGCTGGCTGAGTTAGGAATGTTTTGTTTTGACCAGAGTTAAGTGGCTACAGTCTGATGAGCTTTTGATAAGGAGGAAATATTTTATTTTCCCTCCCTGCTGCGGTTCACCATCACTTTCCATTTTAGTAGGCCGGGGCATGCAGAGCCAACTTATTTAAAGCGTTTCCGTGTCTCCACAGTTTCTACGCTGACTTTGGTCCTCTAAACTTGGCCATGTTGTACCGATACTGCTGCAAGCTCAACAAGAAGCTGAAGGTGAGTTTCTGCTGCTACCGACTCTCCCTCTGCAGGAATGTCCAGAATGCAACGGGACGGATGCTACGTGACGTAGCTTCTTATTCACATGGCATGCTCCCTCTGTCACTCGGGACTGTCACACAAAAAAACAGCTTTTAAAACCCGACTGTTGATGTTGAGACGTCCATTCGCTGTAATTTGATGTTATTTTTGGGAAACTCAGAATACCGTGGAGGGAGGGTGAAACATCTAGCTGAGATGACTTTCAAAATGACGTAATGGTGTGGTTCTGTTGTAGAAAACCAAACCAGTTCTTAACTAGCTCCAGTTCTAGCACCAGGATGGAACGGCTTCGGTTAAACGGACAGTAACCTGGAGCTCATCCGTCACCGAGGTCTCGCTGTGTCTCAGTTGTCTCGCAGCTCCTCCTGTAAACTATAAAACATTCACCCTCCGTGTTTTGTGTTTGATGCATGTTGCCGTGGGGATTTGCATTCCTCCAGTCAAAAGCTGTCATTCGTCATGACGACCGTCGGACAGGATGGTCCGGATTCACATGCTGTGTTCAGTGTCACACATTCACCATGAGGCAGATGTTTGTCACAAGTTAATAAACAGTCTGTTTTAGGAAACCGTTACATGTAAGGATGTAACTGTTATTACTGGAGCCGACACCACGCAGAAGCCTGCAGGTCCTGAGCTTCTACATCATCCTGGTTTCAGTCAGACTCGTCTCACTGGTTTCATACTCTCCTGTAGTTGTCTTCCAGTCTCGTCATGACTGTGCACAAAAATCAGTGTAACTTCCGCTGTCATGTCCTGTGTGAACTGGTTGTCAGTAAAACGGCCTCATGGTTGAGGGTGTGTGTTTTAGTTGGAGCCTAAATTTATTTATTGCTTTTTTGTCAGGAACAGAATATATAAAAACACTTTATATGTTTTCATCTTATGTCCCAGACAAGGTCTTACAAAGGCAAAAATAATTATTAATGTAAAGAAAATATGACTGTTGTACGTTGAACAAATATCCAGCAGCCACTTTCAGTGCCTCAGAAAGACATCAATCAAGCTGTCCTCGTCCTCAGTGCTCCTCTTTTTGAGGCCCAATCTTTGATGAAATTAATTAGCAGACATCTGAGAAACGGCCAGCATCAGTCACAGGATGGTCAAAGCAACCCGATTCTCTTCACTGATATTCTCTAGTGTGGATTCAACCTCAGTCACACACACGATCATAACTCCATTTACCCAGAATTACAAGCAGATCCATCTCTACCTTCAGATTATCCATTAAACCAAGTTTTTCAGTTAATTACTGACTCTTGTTCAGTAGGTGAATGAATGACATCACTGTGTACTTCCCATTTACTGGTGGTGGTAGTTGACACAACACACCAGTTATTGTGCCAACTGAAAGTACGAGCCGAAGCTTATTTTCACGCCTCGTGTCCTTTATCTGCGTAACTGTCTGGGGCAGGATCATGAGTACAAGTACAAGGAATGATGAGACTGCAGATGGATGGCTGAGGTTATTTAAATACCTCAAACTAAATGATGACTGGGATGGATGAAGTCAGCAGATGGCCTCTAATTAAACGAAGGCAGATGATGGTTTAGCGGTACTTTGTGAGAATCTGCAGCTGAATGTTTTCTCTGAGTTGGCAGCTCGAATTTCTTCTGCGGTTTTACTCCAGAGGTTAAAATTTAGAGGTTTGCTGTGGTGCTTTCAGGAAGAAATTCAGTTCACTGATTAGAAAACAGACAAAAACCCTCCTTGCTAATGATGGACAACTAAAATGATCCCTGTATAGTTTTTGTGATGGTCTACTGGCTGAGTAATGGTCTGTGTTGTCCTCTGTGCAGTCATTCACGCTGACCAGGAAGCGAATCGTTCACTACACCAGCTTTGACCAGAGGAAGAGGTCCAACGCTGCCGTCCTGATTGGAGGCTACGCTGTGAGTACAACTCAGACTTTTAAAATATAAAAGACCAAAAATGGCACAAACGGAAGAAAAACTGCACAACTTGCTTTAGTTTCTTTGTTTTTTCTGCTGTTGCGTAATCCAGTGATTCAAAACCTGGCTGTTTTGATGGGGAAGCTTTGTTAAATACATGCGATAATTGTAGCCATAAAGAGGAAGTTGTAGCCTGCTGCCAACTCGCAGACTGGATTCGACATAATTATACCTCCTGTTGTTGCCTCTCAAAGCATCATGGGAGCTGTAGATTTAAAACTCAAAGCCCGATTGTCTTGCTTTGATTTGAGGTTTAATGATAACTGTGTGTTCTGAAGGGAACGTTGTTGCTGTCATTTAGACTAAAGCAGTGGTGGGAACCCTGGTCTAGAGCCCTATGAAATCCGCGATCATGGAATCACGGACGGAATCACGGAAATAAACATTGAAAACGGAATTTATTATAAACGCAGAATGTCACGGAAATGAACAACAATTTCCAAAAATGTGTTTTTTTCTTTATAAAAAGGGAAAGCTTTGCCCGGAAAAATGCTCCAAGGGGGGGTCACTGGGCTGCAGAGCGCACCCACCCTGCGCGTCCCCCCCTTTTTTGTTTTTCCCCCTCTTCTCCCCCTCCTTTTTTTTTTTTCCCTCCCCCCCCCCCCCCCCCCCCCCTTTCTCCCCCCCCCCCAGATAGATAGACTCCAGCAACCCCCACGACCCTGAACTGGATAAGCGGTACAGAAAATGACTGACTGATGACTGGCATATGAAAATATTGCGATATTTCAGTGTATCAATATTTTTTCCCACCCCTATTTTTCCAATTGTCGGAAATGAGTAACAAAACTTTTATATGCAATGACTGCTTTTTTTTTGTATCTTTTTTTTTTTTTTTTTTTTTTTTAAATATCGTATCAATATTGGTTATCGGCCACGTCAGTTTTAAAATATCGGCATATCGGATATTGGCCAAAATTCCGGTACCCTCCCCCCCACCACTGGACTAAAGGCTCATTCATGGAGGAAAACGTGATAATGTTCATCCACAGAAAGATGCAGCACAGTAGACGGTGGCGTCTGTGCAGCCAGTAAATGCATCACGGCTTCTTCTTCTTTGTTCCTTTTGCGAGTCACACTTCAGCTGAAGTGCTCAGTACTGCCCCATTAGGGCTGTGCAATTAATTGAAATTTTGAAATTCTGGACGCGACCCACTCAGGACACTTGGATTACATTGGACGAGCAGTATGGAGGAATATTGACAAGTTTTTGTGGACTTTTATGGACCTTTATGGCTCGGACCCCGGTGAACTCCATTATATGAAAGTTGGGGGAAACAAGAAGCCTTCCTGATCGCCAGCTGCATTTGAGATATTAAAAAAGTGCTCCAGAGTTTTGCTCACCATGAGGGGAAGTGGAAAATAAAGTTACATCATTCTGTGGGTGGACTATTCCTTTAAACAACGCTATGTATTTACAGATATCTCCTTAATGTGGGGACAGTTGTCAGCACCAGGCAGTTCACACCCACCAAGTTTAAAAACTAATACAGTACCTGCTGTTGACCATAGTGGTTCCAGTACCAGCCCAGAGCCGATGCTGAACTTGGAACCAGATTTTTTATTTTTTATTTTTTATTTTTACAGCCAAAACTGTGGTTCCAGGTCAGAAAACTGGTGTGATGTTTAAGACTGCTGCTTTCTAACGCAGCTCACAGAGCAACATTCACAGTTACCTTTAAATGGCATCTATAAATGCTGTTTATAGTCTGATCATAAATACCGTTCTGTGTTTGGAAACACCTGTCAGCCTGGCCTTGAGCTTGCAGAAACCCCGCCTGTTTCCACACTATGCCAGGGATGCTTGCAGGGAAAATGGGTCAAACATTGATCTACGAAGATGAACTGTCTGAGTTACATAAGAGGAAAAGTTAAGGGATGTCTGGTGGTTGAAGAAAGTGTCAAAACAATGACTGATCTTTGTTTACAGTCTCTTTTTAGGTCTTAATCAAACCCATAAACACTCACGTTCAGTTGTGTCACATATTCAATTCTGCAGGTAGATGACATCAGTTTCTGAAGTGTTTATATAAAACAATTTGGATCTGGTCCATTATTGTTCCAGGATGAAATATTGAGCAGGGAAAACGGGCGTTAAGTCTACGATTCTCTGTGTGTTTTCGGGCATGTTGAGCATGTGTTTTAACCAGAGGCAGTCTTAAAGTTTTAGTTTTAGTCTCATTCAGCATTCAGGCTTGAGTTCCGTAGGTTGAAATGAAATTTTATGGTTTGTTATTAACAAATCAGTTTGATTATTAACACACTATCTGATTTACAATCAGTTTTCACAGTTTTTAGTCTTTTTCTTTTTCAGTTTTTTGGTCATTTTCTTTGTTGCATTGTTGTTCAACTGCACTGCATTACAGTTAATTATTTTATTCAGCCAACTCTTGCTTATATGAAGAGGATGGACATAGTAAAGATACCTGTTAAAAGTCCATCCTTCTATTTCAGCCTGGCTGAACCTATTTGTTTAAAATGATGCACATGAAGATCTGCTTTTGGAAAACAGCAGGGAGGCGAAAAAAAGGAAGACAAACTGCTTTTATCGTTTGAAGTGAATGTTGTCTGAATGTAGATCTCTGCAGGTAAACCAGGCCTACCTAGTGTGTTACTGAGACACAAACCCATTCTCTCTCTCTCTCTCTCTCTCTCTCTCTCTCTCGTCTCTCTCTCTCTCTCTCTCCTGCTGTGGTTTGTGTCTTGAATATTTGATGCTGTTGAAGCAGCTGAAACAAAAGTTGATTGTGTGGACGGAGAAACCTCAGATCAGATACAATCAGACCTACTGACACACTGAGGACTCACAACAACAAATGTTCCCATGCTGCAGGAACCGTTTTCAAACCTGAAGAGGCTAAAAACGTCCGCCATTTCACTGGGAAGCATTGAGTGAATTTAATGTTAAATTTATTCTCACTTCTCCTGATTTGTTTCCTTCATTACTCAAGTCTCCGGCGGATGTAACCTGCAGCTGTGGATCATCACAACCCCTCCATTACCTTGGTTTTTAAATGACAAGTCCTCTGTGGAGCTGTTTGCAGCAGATCTAATACTAGATTCAGTGTCTAATTTAGGTTGTAAAAGAAATGGAGCATGTTAACAGCTGTATTGAAATGAAATGAAAAATACTTTATTTATCCCAGAAGGGAAATTCAACATTGCAAAAAAAGCTCACTCTTTTTTTTTCTTTTTTTCTTTTTTTCTTTATTTAATTTTCTTTTTAAATAATTTTTAATAATTCTGCACTCCCTGTAAGTTAGCATTTAGATTAAAGCATCCAAATGTAATTGGTTACGTTAAAGCTATGAGAAGTATTCTTGCAGGTTTAGAATGATGGTCTTGGCTGGAGCATGGAAAACTGTCATTTTGTGTGATTTCTTTAACATGTGAGCCCCACAGCTTTTTCTCTGTGTATTAGAAATTAACTTTATATCACGTGTTTCTGTCTCAGGTGATTTACTTGAAGAAAACTCCAGAAGAAGCCTACAGAGCTCTGATCTCCGGCTCCAACGCCTCTTATCTGCCTTTCAGGTCAGTCTCTTCACCACCACAGACCTGCTGCAGTAATGATGTTAGCTTATTTCAGTACTGAGTAATGGTACTGAGATGTAGTACTTGTCAGACTGACGGTTTTCTGATAAAAACGTTGAATCAGGATGTGAACGTTGTTTCCTGTGGAGGTTTTTCCTTTTGCCAGACCATCATTGTAGACAAAAACTTCTTCTCTATGGTTTGTCAGATTAAATAAAGGTTAAATATGATGTAATAAAACAGATTTTTCCTTATTTTGAATAAACTGAAGCTCTTTTTGTCCTTGAGCTGCCCATGTAAGTTTACTGTGGTGGCCCAGATTCTCTGTGACTCATTTTCACGCTTGGTTTTCACTCGCTACTTTTCTGTGCAGTGAAGTTGAGGATGATCACAGTTCAGCTGGGCCGTTAACTTCTGTCCCTGTCCCAGTATTTCAGACTGGGAGGAGAACTGGTTTATTAAGTTTGCCTGCAATATCAAATGGATTTGAAATCTCAAAGTCTACCGTTATTTATTAAATAATTTGTTTGTTAACGTAGCAGACATAAGGAACCATTGATGTTTTGCATCAAAAGTATATAACATTAGGCTAATATGCAGCTTTCATCACTGGTTGGGCTTTTCAAAGAGAGAGAAAACTTAATTTGTACTGCCAGTAGCACCATTATAAAAAATTGCAATTGTATAAACAAAAATTATGAACTTAATTGCTTTATCAAAATCTAATTTTCTTATTCAGTTCAATCAGACTTTTTAAAATGAAAAACAATCTGTTCTTTGAACCAAAACAGATGGAAGCACATCTTGGATGTTGAACTTTAAAATGTTTGTCATGCAGCTGAAAACTGAGAGAATTAATTTCGATTTGAAGAAATTTTTTCTTGCATTGATGCTTATTGAATTAATAAAGTTTTGTTACACCTTTGCTTTATTGATAGCCAGACTCGGCTGTGTGAGGGGTGATGTGGGATGTTGGGTCAGCTGAGCTTTTAAAAAACATGTCGTCATGATGTGTTTGTCTTTTACTGATTCATCTATATAGTGGATTTTCTGTACTTTTCCGGTCAAATGCACGACTTACCAACACTGGTATCAGATGAAGTGAAGAAGATTAAACCAAGGTGGTGAAGTGACTGTAGAAATAGTTAGATGTTTAACAGACCAGTGATCCATTGCAAAAACACTGCAGAGACTGCAGGACTGCGGTGTTATCTTGAGGTTCTGAGACTTAAGGGATGCATGTCATGTCCCCCCCCCCCCCCCCCCCCCCCCCCAAAGTTCAGCTCAGCTCTCTTCATATAAAACCACTTCTCAAATCACTCAAAGATTGACTGCCTCACTTTCCGGTGGAAGGAAGTTACTGGTCGTAACTAACAGAAGCCCAGTTTATTAGGTAGTTGCTCAGCTGCGCCTGGTGTTTGCCTTTTACAGTGTTTACAGCATGCTGAGTGACAACTGCCTCTCCATCATCCATCTGTTGCTGCTCTTCTGTAGGTCTGATGTATCTAATGAAGAAATGCATTTAGTACTAACTTTTTTTTTTTTTTTAATCTAAAAATATATGTAGAATCTAAACCTTTTAATCCAGACATCATGTTCCAGTTCAGCCTCAGTTGTCAGATTATGAGGCTAAGAAATGATGTTACCGTCAATTTAAGCGCTCTGATTGGTGGAAAGTTTGGCAGGAAGTGTCTTCATCATCATTTCCAGGTCTAAATAGAGGTCTCTTTGCAACATAGTAGTAATAGTAATGTTTTTATGATGGAAATGGGATAAATATGGTGTTATCATGGATCATTGTGGATTTATCAGATAGTCCCTGAATGAACACATTTGGTGGCTGGATTGTAAACCTCCTGGACTAAATAGAAATGCTGGAAAACTTCTTTAGATCACCTAAACGGTAAACTATCCATCGCAGTTTACCCCACAGAGTTAAACACTACCGTTCCTGAGACACTAATGATGAAGTGATAGTGCTCGGGGTGTCTGCGATCTAGTGGAGTTTTATGGGTTAAAGATAGAAGCTCTTTTTAATCATGTTGGTTACAGATAAGAATTTATCGTGCATTTTACTCTCTGATTTTAGTTGAAAACAGGTGGAATAAAATTGGATTGAAGCCACAGTTTGTTGGTTTATCTATTACATGCAAACTGAGGAGCAGAGCTGAGAGGAATAAAGGGCTTTTTGTTGTCACCAACACACTGAGTGGTTACATAACAGCAGAGAGCTGTTGAAAGGAGGAGGACTTTGTTCTTCTTTTGGCCTCATGAGGAGCTCCGATGGATTAAGCTCGATATGGAGGCCACGCCCACTGAGGGAGGGTCAGTAATGAGACATTTACTGACCGTTGGTGAACTGCTGCAGTCTGGACTGAGACACTCTTTGTTGAAACTAAAGAATTAATGCTGGATTTCCTGCTAGAAGCTGAACACCAAACATCCTCATCTGCTGTTCCAAAGATGGATACCAGTTTATCAGATTATTTAGTATCTTTTTTTAACTTTATAAAACTGTAATTAGAGTGTAATTGACACATTTAACCTGTGTGAACAAGACAAATCTGAGAGCTTATTTATGGTTTTCTGTCTTTCCTCGCTGTTGAAACAGTTGAACACTAGTTTACCCAGGTTGAGGCAGTCACCACTCCTTGACTTACAGTATGTGGGTGGATTTGGTATGAAAGACGTTGTTGTGAGACAAGGCACCAAGTTCTACATTGTGTTTTACTGCAGTGATATTTAAAAAAAAAAAAAAAAAAAAAATAGATGAGTTACTTTATTTTGGCATTACATGATTGGGTGGTTGTTCTTTTGAAGTACTTTGCAAACGTTTTTGTAATCAACCTTTAATTTCTTATCCCAGCAGCCAGATTTTAATGTAATCTTTTAAAGTTGTCTCCAGCTACAAAGTTTTTTTTGTTTGTTTTTTTTTTTTCATATGGCACAAGAATTGGACTGAAAATCAGTAGTGACAGGTCTAATGAAGGGATGGCTCCTTTCCAGAACCTGCATCCCAACAGGTCTGATGGACCAATCCAGTTTTTCCCATACCTGGGCTGAGCGTATCGGCCGAAACAACTGTTGAATGAATTAAAATGAAACTGTATCTGGCCATGTAGGTGAAGGCATCAGGCTTGACAAAAACATTTAGCCTTGTTAAAAAAAACAAAAAAATGAACACAGATACAGTCGTCCTCAAAATTATTCATACCCTCCAATTAAAGTAAAAAAAAAAAAAAAAAGGGCTGTCAATTAAATGGGTTGAAATTGACAAAAGTCATCGTAGATTAAAATTCTATGAAAATCATGACATTGATTTTGAATTGTGGTTCGAAGAAAATATTAAAAACAAACACACAAAAAGTAAACAAGCATGATGGGGCTCCGAAGCTAAAATTTTGTTGAGCAACACTTTGAGGCAATCACTGCAATTAGGTGTTTTCTGTAATGTCCAACAGACATCTTCACCTGCTGACAGGTATGTTGGTCCACTGTTCGAGGAAAAGGTGCTCTAACGTGTCTGGGGCAGTTTTATTTATTGTTTTTTTTTATGATTATTATTCCGACCACAATTCAAAAGCAATATTTTATTTCACTAAATGACAGTTTTGTAAATTTTTATTTATTATTAGTTTCTTTAGTTTCTTGTTATTTGAATTACTATTGTGAATTGAGTCTTTTCTTTAATTGGGGGTGTGAATAATTAAGGATAACTCTATTTTATTTTATTTATTCGCAAATAAAAAAATGTACATTCATTATATCAATAAAAACAAAAATAACTGGATCAGCCACATTCATCCGATATCCAATCCAGCTAATCTGTCAGTATCGGAGCCGACATCCGATCCAGCTATCGGATCAGTGCATCTCTAGTCTGATGGAGGGACGGATCCTTCCCCCTGAAAACTGGACTTTAACATTATTCAAGCTGTGTGGGATCATCTGGAACTGTTCAGAGAACTGAACAAAAGTCCGAAACATCCACAGAAGAGCTTTGGAAAGTCCTTCAGGGAGTCTGGAGAGCTGGTCCTGAGCTCCGTCTCTCAGGCTGTTCACTGAAAACAAGTGGCTGACAGTGAATTGGTCATGAACTTGACCACTATGCAGATTTCTACTTAGACTGGAAATCTATATCTAATGAATAACCTCCCTCTCACCATCCTGTGGAGGCATGTATGAGTTCGGTGAAAGTCTGACACAGCTTTGATAATGAAACAAAACATTCACACTCTGAAGACAGAAACTATCTCTGACCTGAATAACTGAACAACCTCGCTGCTCCCAGTAAACTCACCCTCGGACCAGTCCAGACATTCTTTGAGCGGGAGGGATGTGAATTTAACGTTGATCTGTCATAAACGGTGTATGGATACTACGATCAAAGTTTTGGGTGTCAGCACCTCCCATCGGCTCTGCAGCCCTGGTTGCATGTGCTTGTAATGAGGCTTTATGGAGCTTTACAGTTAACTGCATGAAACATTTTATGTCTCATTTCCTATACTGTAAATGTCATTTTTATATGATTTTTTAGAAACTGGAGGCTCGGCCCCGATTAGGGCTGCGCAATATATCGCAAATATATAGTCATCGCAATATTAGTCGGCACAATAATATTGCAAAGATGGCCTAAATTGCAATTTCTAAAAGGGTCCATGTTTGCATATATTTAAAGAAGGGATATGATGATGTTCCGGTCGTAGCTGTGCATTCTTGCGCTTTGTTTCAATGGCCAATCAAATGTATTTAATCTGTTTGTTGCCTGTTATCTCAATAGGCTACCGACTACGTGGTGTCTGAAAAACACTGCATATCCAAGTATTTTATTTATTGCGAATTATATCGTCATTGCAAGTTCTAATAGCGTTATCGCATATCGTAAATTTTTTTCAATATCATGCCGCCTTAGCCCCGATCTGTGTTTATTCTGCTGAGAAAAGTGAATATAAACTTTTGTGTTTTCTGAAAAATGTGCAGATGCTGTATAGGTAGGATTTTATGTTCACATGGTTTACAGTTGGTAGCATCAGGATCCGAGCAGAGACTCACAAACAAAACAAAAAGAAACAAAGAAAAGAGTAAATATTCAGTCGATTTGTTTGTAGATGATGCGAGTGGTGTTTTCATGCTGAATTAATCCTGACAGTGTGAGCAGTGATGTCGCAGCTTTGACCTACAAGAACACACTTCATACTGGATCAATGAAAACCACCCTGCACCTGCATTTTAAAAGTAAAAGGTTAATATAACTTAATAGGGAAGTTCCTTTTTTTTTCTACCTGGACCTATTATCTAGCATGAAATATGTTCATTTCCTCACACAGACAGTTTTGGTGTCTGATGCGGGTGACCTCTTGCAGTCTCTAAATAAGGCATTATCTGCCACAAACTCCTTCATTTCACCAATGTTTTGTTACCAAACATTAGTCGGACCCCCTGTGAGCTCGTAGCAGCTTTGAGTTGCTTATTTGTGGTGATACATCCTTATTTACAGACATTTATGTGTTATGGTGTCGCATAACAGTGACGTCGTCGCAGTAAAAATGTCTGTAAATAAGGACTGATCACCACAAAAAGTCATTTCAAGCCGCTTCGAGCTCACAGGGGGTCCGACTAATGTTTGGTAACAAAACATTGGTGAAATGAAGGAGTTTGAGGCAGATAATGGCTTATTTAGAGGCTGTGCAAGATTGCCCGCATCACTTACATTATATTGGGAAGACACTGATCTCCAGTGGATCTAAATATCTCCCAAAAGAATTCAAGTTACACCAAAACTGTCCGGGTGAGGAAATGAACGGATTTCATGCTAGAAAATAGGTCCAGGTTGAAAAAAAAATTAACTTCCCCTTTAATCGATATGGCCATTTTTCAACATAAATGTTCTCCAAGAAACTACTGATGCATCAACTCTGGAGATGATGCTACAGGCTGATGACATCATCTCTTAGTTTCACTTCACCAGCAAACAGATACTTTTCCTCTGACTTCTCTTTCCCTCAGTGGCTCCTTCACACAGGATTTACTCTGCATAGGATGTATTTTCACAACTGAGAATACTCTGAAGTGTTGTAGTGCTCACATTTTGTAGAATTTCTTGGAAATTACAGCAGTTTGTTGACAGCAGGTTGAGATCAGCGGGTGAAGCTCCTGTTTGGGTCGTTTTTGACGTTCATGCAACATTCATTTGGATTTACCCACAGCATCATGAATGGGCTGAAATAAGCATGAAACAGCAGCTGACATCATCAATCATTGAAATTTCTGGTACGACTGCCTTCTGTGCTCACTAAAGTAATTTTCCTGAGATTTTACGAGGCAGCTGGCTGAATAAACTCTGGTGTGAATGTTGCTGCCGTTTCCCTCAAACATGTCTGGAAAATTTCAGCGCTTTAGAGCATGTGTGAAAACAGCTTAAGCCGACATAAAGAGAGATCTGGCAGGAAGTGTCGACATCACAGGACGCAAGCATCAGCTTATCCTCACGTCTCCTGAGCGTTTGGTTTTGAACACTGTTGTTAACAAACTCTCTTTTACAGAAACGCGATGATGACTGATGAATGTATTCATTATTTTCTCCTGTGTCTGTTCAGGGATGCTGCCTTTGGGAATTGCACCTACAACCTCACAGTGCTGGAGTGCCTGCAGGGCATCAGGAAGGTGAGATCATGAGCAGAATTATGTAATGTCTGATTATTTCTAAATGAGTTGGAGCCGGCTCAGCGCTCTCAGTAAACCCTTAAGAGTTTCCTGTGCTGACGGACGTACAGATATATTCTCCAATAAAGCTTTAAAATACCCCCAATAGTTTGATCTGTTGATGTTGTCTGTTTGAAGTAAAAGTAAGTCTAGCAAACAACTTTTGGAGCATTCATCTGGATTTCTAAGCTACATAGATTTGGCCTGCATGTGCATATTGATGTAGCCTTTTCTCTGACATCAACATGTCTTGTTTTTTTCTGGTTTTGGTTTAACTAATTATCCATCACTGAAGTAGAAGCTGCAAACTGATTTCTTCTTGGCCCCTAAGTTTTAAATGTGTGTGTTGAAGGGCAATACTGAAACAAACACTTCACCTTGAACTGTAAGAAATGGTAAGAAATGTCAGATGATTTTTGAGGAGTGTGGACGTCCAGTTCATTAACTTTATTTGCTGCCATAACCCTCAATGTGATGATGTCACACAGGTGGAACAGACTCAAGATGGTATATATTAGTTGTACATTTGATCTGAGATGGTTTGGCGCAGTTTGACCCCAACGACACCAAAAGCAGATTCTGTCAGTGTTGAGTGGTCATGCTTCCCATCCACAGTTGGGGCTGCATGATTCTGGGAAAAATGTGAATCACAATTTGTTTTGCTTAAAATTGAGATCATGATTCTCTGGCACGATTTTTTTTTTCCCCAAAAATTTTTTATTGCACAAATAAACTTTAACAAAACAACCTATTCAAAAGGTAGTTCAAAATAAAGCGTGTGTTTGTGCAAGAGCTTTGTTGGAGCTTTTCGTTGGCAGATGCATAGTTGTAGTTCTTTACCATTGGTTAAGGGTGGGGAGGCAATGGCAGCGCTGCATTTGAGGGCGTTTGGAAAAAAATCTGGGAAGAATGGAAACTTTTATTTGTGATGCGGCTCATGATTAGCTCATGAATAACTCGTGATTAAAATGCTTCAGAATTGTTGTGAGTAGAAATGTATGTGTGATTTGAGATCACGATTTTTTAATGATTATTCGTGCAGCCCTACTCAGTGTGGTTTGATATCACCAGCAAAGTGAAGTGATGTCACCATATTTTGTTGGTGATATTCAACCACATTAGGCCTCTGCAGGATTGTTAGGGGGTAGAGCCTATCCCAGCCGCTGTCGGGCAAGAGGTGGGGTTGCTCTTGCTTTTGCTTACTGTTTTTTTGTTTTACTGTTTTATGATTTTATCTTTATTATGATTTCGTCTTTTTATTTTTTACTCACCTATACAGCACTTTGTTTACCTTTGTTATGTTAAAGATGCACAACAGAACTTTTAGCAGTTTTTTCAGTAACACGCCCCCTATCGATGGCTAAACTAGCATCCATCTTCATCGTACCTGTACTGTGATTCACTCCAGCTAGTAAAAGACAGTCTTATCTTGACTCTTGTTCTGTCCCTTCCTCTCTTTCTTTCCCTCTTTATCCATTAATGTTTCCTTGCGTTTCTTTACTGAATCCAACATGACGCGCATTTAAAACACCCGCTGTGTTCATGTCTGGTTCATATCCATTTGCTCGTACGTGACTCGGTGCTGCAACCAATAGTCGGCTGCAACATCACGGCAGCATCCCAATTGTAAAACCTACATAGTGCTGTTTCTGAGCCTCAGGACGTCTCTGGGCAGTGACGGCTCAAAAATGCTCATAATGAATGTTGGTGTGTCATCAAAACGAGTCAAAAATGCAGATTTTTAAAGTCTAAAAGTTACGTTGTGTTTTTAAAGCACTTTATAGATAAAGCTTTGATTGATTAATTGATTAAGAATTTAACATTCCTTTTTTTTTGGCCCAGCTGAGGTCCGTACCAGGAACCCTGCAGTGAGGTGACGTTAATAACAACCACGTCACTCCTTAGACAGTAAAAATCCAAACATCTGATGAAGCAGGCGGTGGACTGGAAACTGAGTCTCCGGCTCTGTCAGCAGATTACTGTTACATAACAGCTCAGAGAGAGACAAGGAGCTGTTGTGCTGTCGAGAGACAGCAGCCAATCAGAGCGCAGCAGCTGAATGTGCGTGTGCTCCAATCTTTCAGCCGTGATCAGAGCGTGTTTATGGATGTGAGAGTCTTATTTTGTTCAAGTGTCTGATAAAAACTTCCAGAATCCCTTACCTGGCTGCTGGTGTTCACCTGCTATAAATTAGTTACAGACATCACACATAATTCAGCTCTTTTAAGATGAATTTGTGATCAGTAAGAATGTTTTGGGAACTAATTAAAATAACTGAAAAATTAACCTTTATTTTTAGCATTTTAAAGTGTGGATGACAGAAAATGACATCAGTCATTTACTGGTTTGAGTCATTTTTCTGGTTTTCTTTATTTGATGCAACAAGCATTTAAAGCAGTGTTGCATCTGCCAGAACTGGACTAAAACTTCCTCACGTGCCTCAGAAAACGCCTGCAGCTCATTCCTTTATTAGAATAAACAGTCATAAACCTCCAGATATGTTTGTGCCAAGTGTTACAAATGAGAAGAACTTTCCTGGCCACATAGTTTGCATTCTGCTTCGCCGGCCTTTCTTACTGCTTTACCTGCAGCAGCTGCTTTTCTTTAACCTCTATGAAAATGTCAAACTTGTCATATAGTTTAGGTTTTGTTCTTTTTGTGGTAGTTATCCAGCTCCAGATCCATAGTAGTGATTGTATGTCTGATGCAAACATCAGAGTTGATAACCTGCTGAGTTTAGAATCTGCTTTTAGGGGGTTTTTGTTGAGGCTGTTTAGTCAGATTCCGTCCTTTTAGGTTTCACCGCCCTCAGCTGTCATAAATAAATACAATTTTGACTTTTTGACAATATAGCTGTTGTGTTATAGCTTGTATTGTTTTTCTTTTAACTGGATCACTCTGCATCCTGGGTTCATATTTTAAGCTTTTTGAGTGTCAAAGAACATTTAACAAATAGATTAATCACTTTAATTCATGTTTTGAAGTGTTTTTATAACCTGCTTTTGACTTTGTTTAAAATTGAGACATTTAAATATGCGAGATTATAGCCAAAGGCTAATTTCCATCGTTAGTCCCTTTTACAGGTTGAAGTCAACAACATAACATGATAACTTCAATAAAGCAGTTCACGTTCATGGCCAGTATGAGCAGGAGAAGGAATTAAGGAGAGGGAAAACGTCCTTAAAAACACAATAGGACAGAAAAGAAAAAAGAAAAGCGAGAACAATGGAAAGTATGAACAAATTTTAATACATTTTCTTGTTTACATTTGTTCAAAACTTTGGGGCAACCAATGTTTTTTGTATATGTGCTGTATGAATAAACTTGATGCTGAATTACTGAGTAAATGCAGCCCTTATGCATCAATAATTTTTCAACCTTTATTGTCACATTTTCACAATCTTATATTCGATTTTCAGTTTAGCTTTATAGGAAATATTTAACTGCTACTGTCCAAAGAGAATAATGCTGTTAAAAAGCAACTTTACTTTATAGAAAGGAGAGTTTTTAAACCAGTTACTGAACTTTTGTTCTTACAGCCACTTTTTATGTTTGTAATACATTACTTGTAGATCATTTATTTTTGCCTGTAACGTGTGATTAATCAAGATTCTTTGCAGAAAATAGTGTGATTAATCACATTGTTACAGGAAACTGTCAATCATCACCCAGCGCGAGTTTTTACACCATAATTTCAAATTGTTTCATTACTGTTGTATTAGTTTAGTCTCTCTTCTGCCTGCATCACTCCACATCCTCAAATCATATTTTAAGCTTTTTCTCTTTATGAAAGGCATTAAACAAAAAGTTTAATTACAGGGCAAAATGTAGCTTTTCTTTTTCCTTTATTTAACCTTTATTTCACCGGGGATCCATGCCAATCGAGGCAAGAACCTCTTTACAACGTTGCCCTGGCTAAGATGGCAGCACAAGTAGTAACAAACACATTATAAAACAGATAAGAACTTACAAAATAAACATTTAGAAATAAAAACAATAAAACACACATCAGATTAAACTAAAGGTAACATGAAAAAACTGAAGGACCACAGGCTTAAATTCAGATAGTTTTACCAAACTCTGCCTGTCACAGCTGACTGAGGCAGAATACAGATTTCCTCCCTGCTCCGTCCTGATCAGGGACGGATAACTGTGATAAATGGTTTAAAGATTATAACTGTGACTAAACCTCTGTGTAATATATTTGTAAATACGTAGGAAGGATACACAGCATGGCTTTGTGTATGAAAATGTCCCAACGTCGCAAAGAGGAATGCCAACATGAGAGTACAAGAGTTGGCATGTAAATGTCTGAGGTCTGTAGTAAACACTGACTCACAGTGGTACAGAGAATCCAACATAATGAGACATTTAGTTGGACCGTTTATACAGATAGATAACCATAATCAAGTACCATTTAAAAAGTATATAAAACCAGTCTTCATCCAGCTTGAAGTGAAGAACAATCCTTACGTCTGCAATTGAGGCACAACTTTTTAAACAATGTTTTTAGTGTCATATAAAGGAAAGTCATTTATCTACACAAATGGATAGTAATGCCTCAATTTTCCTCCCATTAGATGTCATGATGTCACGGATATCTAAAGTTTTAGATGTAGAGAAATACCATGGACTGAGTTTTGTCCATTTAAAACCAACTTCAGCTTCAAAAGTTGAATCTGCAAAACATTAAAAACAGATTTTGATTTCTGAAATGCATCTTTTACCTATTTGAATTGAAAAACGTTAATTTGAACTTAAAGAAAACAAACTAAAAGCAAAAAAAGTGGAATAAAAAGTAATCTGAAAAATATTGAATTAGTTTTTGTGTTTTTCAGGCTCTGCAGCACGGCTTCTTTGACTTCGAGACGTTTGACGTGGACGAGTACGAACACTACGAGGTAAAAACCTGAAGCAGTGAGATTACAGCACCTGTACCAAGCAGCCGCAGTCACACCTGCATGGGAACAGAAAGCAGAGGTGTGCCGGCTCGGTGGAGCCGCGAGGCCATTAATGATTCAGTGAGATGAAAACCTGCCGCCAGGTCGTCAGGTCGTCTCGTTCTGGTTGCATTCTTCATCAGCAACTATGAAAACAAACACAAGTTCTTTCAGTCAGTTTTCAGCCTTAAAATGCTGAGTGGATCCTTCTGCAGCAGGGCGCTGTGGTGTGAGGCTGGCTGATGTTTCCTGTTATAAACAGGACTCAGAAATCTAGACTGCAGCGCCCCCCTCAGGATGGCCACAGTAATGACAATGAAAGCAGGTCTGGACATTCAGAGCTGCAGTTCTCATCATTAGTGGTGATTAATGACTCATTCAGAACCCAAACTTTCATTTGCCTCGTCTGTCTGACCAGAGTTTGGTGTTTTCCACGTCTCCTTTAGTCCCTGATGTTTGATATTGACCTTGAGTCTCTGTGTGTTGCCAGCGTGTGGAGAACGGAGACCTGAACTGGATCGTACCAGGAAAGTTTCTGGCTTTCAGCGGGCCTCATCCTAAAACAAAGATAGAAAACGGTGAGTAATAAACTCTGTAATAATAAAACGAGTTGTACCAGCTGTTATTGTCTGTTTAATTGGTTCACTTTTGCATTTACAGACTACAGATTATGTTCAGGTGTTCATTCATTTATTAGCTCTCAGAGTAGTGTGTTTTATCAGGTACATTTCAGTGACTGTGAACAAATATCTTCACCCCACCCATCCCACCCGTTTTACCCATAAATCACCTGATATAACTTTCCCCTCATTTATGCTTCATATCTTCATGTAAACTTCAGATAACCACTTCAACCAATGGTAACAGACATGTATCACTGCATTTCTTAATACACTTTACTCATATTACAGTACATACAGTACATTACTAATAATTATTACAAAAACTCTTAAAATCTTACATTTTCTGTAGAATCCAAGCAGCTGATTTTTTTAAACTGAGAAGATCTTTGATAATCCAGTTCAGTAAAACTTAATGACCCAAAGTAAAGTTTCTTGAATACATCTCCATAGAATACGGTTTAATATATTTCTTATTGAGCGGACAGTCCTTCCTCGTTGTTCTGGTCCAGTTTATGACTGGATGACAAAGCTAGCGTGGTTAGCGATTGCCATCTCACTGGAGACTCCAGCAGGGGTAGTTAGTGCTGTTGTGTTTGAAGGCGTTGTCCCGACTGTCCCACGGCCTCTGATATCAGTATACTTGTGAAGAAGATGGTGACATCAAAGGACACAAAACACCCAAACACAAGCTGAGTGGCGTCATGTTGACAATGCAGCGAGGAGCAGCTTCTGTTTCTGCTGTCTGGTTGTTGGTGAGAATCAGCTGAGAGGTATGATGAGTAACTCTGTAGGTGACGGTAACCTAAAAGCTGCTCCAGAGTAGAATCTCCTTATTTCCTACACAATGAGATAAGCAGCTCCGTAGAATCACACTAAAAGTTACTCCAACTCTAAAGACAAAGGTATTAAAGGTAAGAGATAAACTGGATGTAAAGATGAACAAATGGTGGAAGAGAGGAAAGTGTGTTTACACACCTGTGGTTGCTCCGCCCCCTGCAGGTTACCCTCTGCACGCCCCCGAGGCTTACTTCCCCTACTTCCGGAAACACAACGTGACCACCGTCATCCGTCTGAACAAGAAGATCTACGACGGCAAACGCTTCACAGACGCCGGCTTCGACCACTACGACCTCTTCTTCGTAGACGGCAGCACGCCCAATGACATCATCGTACGCCGCTTTCTTCACATCTCCGAGAGCACCGACGGCGCCGTGGCCGTCCACTGCAAAGGTGAGGGACTTCCTGAAGTTCAGGTTTAGATGTTTCCACCTGTTTCAGTCTCAGATCTCAGTGTTTACCTGGTGTTTGCTGGAAGTTCCTACACCTGCCATGAATTTATAAACGACTGATCATGCAGCCATTTTCTAGCCAGATGGATGAAGACCTGAGAGTCCACAAACTGTCGGCTGCAGCTTCACCATCATACTGATGGAACAAACTGAGGTCTGAATACTTGGGATTGGTTTATATAATAAATCTTAGAAATAAATCTTTAATCAATCTTGTTTAAGCAAAAGGAGTAAAAACATGACAGCAAGCAATTACAAAGCAATTTATTACAAGACCAAAATGCACTACCTGGCCAATAAAATGTGTCCAACTGGATTTAACTAAGCAAATAGGTTGGAGCTTCCTATTGGATAATTACTGCACGGGTGATTATCTTTCAGCTGCAGCAAGTTATTTAACCCCAACTGGTGCAATGACTTGCTTCTCATTTCCTAAACAACCATGTGGAAAGACACATCCGTGGTGGTGGAAAAGATGTTAGTCTGTCTGGGAAGGGCCAAATCATTGGCAGCATCAAGCAGAGAAAACATCTACGGAGATGCAAAAACTACTACAATTGGGTTCAGAACAGTCCAACGCATTATTAATAACTGGAAGAATAGTGGGTGCCATCGTCTTCCAGGAAGAAATGTGGCCAGAAAGGCAGATGAAGTGATGCAGCATCATGCCTTGTGTCTACTGTATGAGCCTGTTGAGGCAAGGCAAGTTTATTTGTATAGCACATTTCATGCACAGAACAATTGAAAGTGCTTTACATAAAACATTATAAGCAAAAGGGGAAACAAAAAAAAAAAAAGATTAGAAGCATGATTCAAAATTAAAACCATTTAAGATTAAAAAGAGAGAATGTAGAGACGTGCAGATTTTAACTTTTGAATAAAATCGACGTAAATGCAGCTGAGAACAGGTGGGTCTTCAGCCTGGATTTAAATAAACTAAGTGTTTCAGCTGATCTGAGACGTTCTGGGAGTTTGTTCCAGACATGTGGAGCATAGAAGCTGAACGCAGCTTCTCCATGTCTGGTTCTGACTCTGGTAACTGATAAAAGACCGGATCCAGATGACCTGAGGGGTCTAGTAGGTTCATACTGGGTCAAGAGGTCACTGATGTATTTTGGGCCTAAACCATTCAGAGCTTTATAGACCAGCAGCAGAACTTTAAAGTCTATTCTCTGATGGACCAGCAGCCAGTGTAAAGACCTGAGAACTGGACTGATGTGGTCCACTTTTCTGGTCTTTGTGAGAACTCGGGCAGCAGAGTTCTGAATGAGCTGCAGCTGTTTAACTGGTTTTTTAGGTAGACCAGTAAAGACGCTGTTACAGTAGTCAAGCCGACTGAAGATGGGCAGCGTCATGATCTGGGGTTGCTGCACTTGCTCAGGTCTACTCTAGGTTCAGGTTCAGGGTAGTCTTGGTTCAGCAACAGTATGTGCTCAAAGAATGAGGTCAGCTGATACCTGAATATCCTGAATGAGCAGGTTATTCCATCAATGGATGTTTATTCCCTGATGGCACGGCCATATTCCATGACAATGCCAGAATTCATTGGCTCAGATTGTGAAAGAGTGGCTAAGGGAGCATGAGACATCATTTTCACACATGGACTGCCCCCTCTCTCCAGAGTCCAGACCTGAACCCCATTGAGAATCTTTGGGATGCTGTGCGCAGAACTGCTGTAGACCGTTAGTTTCCCCAACGTGGCGTAACCATCCCACACTTCTGCCCGTGGTGATGCATCCATCACCCACGGTGTAGTTGGCCGCTCGTCCAGCAGGGGGAGATGTGTTCCCACTAACGGTTTGTGTGATGATTTTCAGAGTGAAGACGTTCACTGCAGGAGTCACTTTTAGAAGGAAGTGTGTCCCTGAAGAGATGATGGCAGCTGTTTTTAAAGTTTTGAGTTATCTTTCTCTCTGTAGAAGGGTGGACTCAGATCGTTTGGAAATGACCTGGTAACCTTCCCAGACTAATGGGCAGTAACAGTTGTTTCTGTAACATCATTGCTGATGTCTTTCCTCTTTGGTGTTAATGCGTATTTGAATGCTGCAGAGCGACAGTAACTGATCCTCTCAGTTCCTTTAGAAGAAGTAAAAGTGAAGGTGTCTTTTTTTTTTTTCATTTAAGTATTTAAGTTTTTGTATTTTTGCTCCGATTTAGTTAAATATGTTATTTGTTCTTTTGCAGTTGTACATGTCATTTTAAGACCTGATAAAGATGTTTTTAAATGATCTAAGAGGCCATGCTTTCTTTTAATGCAAGTTTATATGAAAAATATACACTGCCTGGCCCAAAAAAAAAGTCGCCACCTGGATTTAACTAAGCAAATAGGTAGGAGCTTCCTATTGGATAATTACATGATGGGCGATTATCTTTCAGCATGCAACAAGTTATTTAACCCCAACTGGTGCAATGACTTACTTCTCATTTCCTAGACAACCATGTGGACACACACATCTGTGGTGGTGGAAAAGATGTTTGTCTGTCTGAGAAGGGTCAGATCATTGGCATCAAGAGGTGAAAACATCTAAGGAGATGCAGAAACTACTAAAACTGGGTTCAGAACAGTCCAACGCATTCTGAAAAACTGGAAGGATAGTGGACCATCGTCTTCCAGGAAGAAATGTGGCCGGAAAGGCAGATGAAGTGATGCAGCATCATGCCTAGTGCTACTGTATGAGCCTGTGGGGGCAGTGTGATGATCTGGGGTTGCTGCAGTTGCTCAGGTCCAGGTTCAGCAACAGTATGAGCTCAGATAATGAGGTCAGCTGATACCTGAATATACTGAAAGAGCAGGTTATTCCATCAATGGATGTGTCTTTCCTGATGGCACGGCCATATTCCAAGATGACCGTGCCAGAATTTATCGGGCTCAGATTGTGAAAGATGGTTCAGGGATCATCAGACATCATTTTCACACATGGATTGGCCCCCACAGAGTCCAGACCTGAACCCCATTGAGAATCTTTGGGATGTGCTGTGGTCAGACTCTACAATCATCATCAAGATCCGGATCAGGACACGATGGGGCTGGTATCTGTGGGTCGAGGAAACACTGTGTTGGTTCTGGCTTAATTCAGATGCGAGGCTCATTTATCAGACCCCAGCAGCGGTTGTTGGTGAGTCTGTGTCGGTGCGAGTCAGCAGTTATGAGGCTGAGGATCGGTGGTTTCAGTGCGGCGGGTCACCGCGCTCATCTGCAGCTCCGTTCAGGGTTTCTGACCCAAATAAACAGACTGGACTATCTGCTTTACTCAGCAATGCTTCTCTGCTGACTCACTGCATCGCCTCTCTCTCTCCCTCTCAGCCGGTCTGGGCAGAACGGGCACTCTCATTGGCTGTTACCTGATGAAACATTATCGCTTCACGGCAGGCGAGGCCATCGCCTGGATCCGGATCTGCAGACCGGGCTCTGTGATTGGCCCACAGCAGAACTTCCTGGAAGAGTGAGTGGCTTGGTTTGTTTTATTAAAGCTTGTGTTTTTTTCTGTTTTGTTTCTGGCTTCTAGAAAAAAAAAAATGATTTAGTTTGTTTTGTTATTTAATCATTTCATCTTCTCAGTGTAATTACCCGTCATGTTTCTGTGGTTCATTGGACTGACCTTTGAGAACGTTTGGATACAAATACTGGCTGAAAATGAGTAACAAAAATAAAAGCTTAAAATGAAAATGAAATTATTCACATACATCCTGCAGCCAACCACTGTAAATAATGTTCACATAAACTGATTAAGTATCCGTTTATTGTGTCGGCAGATGACCAGTGGGGATGGGCGATAATTTTTGTTTCGATACGATACTTTGAGTTTATGGTACTTTTTCTTCGATATTGATACAGATACTTTTTCCTCAAAGGAAAACCACACAATGGAACATTGATTAGTTTATATTACCGGTAGTAATTTCATGGCATGGGCAGTAGTAATAAAACTTCTAACTTTAATACATGTAAGATATGTTTTAATGTTACAATAGAATAAATCAATGAATATATTTAACAAAAATAGATGAAAATAAATATTTTCTGCTCCCTAGGAACTTTAATTAGCAGCCCACTGCCCTCAGGTTCAACCTGAGATGGCTTAAATGCAGAGAATGAATTTCTTAATTGGTTCTCTAAGTAGCAGGGTTCCCGCGGATCCTTAAAAAGTCTTAAAAGGCATTGAATTCATAAATCTAAAATTAAGGCCTTAATTGGCATTAAAATGTCTTAAATTCATAATTCAAAAGTCTTAAAAATGTTAACACATGATTAGAAAGCTTTCATCATTGGAAGTAGTTTCAAATCTCTAAAGAAATAGTAATATTTATTTATTTAAAATAATTTACCAAATGACACCCGTGGTAACATTGCGCAATCACAATAGCAGAACCAACAAAACAGTGACGGTTGCAGCCGGGACTCTAAAATCAGGTGCACGTTGTTCATGATGCAGCTGCTTTGGGGGGTGAGTGATTGAGTTCTTCGTTAATAGACTAAACAATCTAATCTTATTTATGTGGTTTACATGACTGCATGTCATCGCTGCTCTGTGTCGCGCTCAGCTCTGTTTCTCTGTGATGTGACACGTGTCTGCGGCGCGAGCAGACGCGCTGCAGGAACGCGCTCAGAAAACACGTCAACTACCTGAAACTCAGACACAAATATCAACGTTTTAAAGCTCTGCCAAGAAAGTGGAGATAGAAAGACTCGCACTCCTTCCCAGTTGTGTAATATGTGGAAAACGTTGTGTATGTTGTGGAAACGCGCACAGCTGAAGCCTCCATGGCTTAGATGTAGGCAACATTGTGAGATCCCCCAATGTGCACCAAAATTAGGCTTTTAAATATGAAATGCTTCCAAAAAAAAAAAAAAAATCCGGGGGAGCATGCCGCTGGACCCCCCCCCCTAGACAGGCTGTATCCTTCTCACCTTTTTCAGCCCTGACCCGTTTTCATGTCTGTGAAAACAGCGGTACTGTTGTCTCTGAACACCAATCATTCAAGTGTAATGAGGGAGCTGAAGATTTATTCTGTGCAACGCTCCCAGAATCGCTCACTCGTTTGCACGCGGTTCTGACAAGACGGACATGAAAAAGAGTAAACACTAATGATTATAATGTGTTTTATGATGCTAGATTGCGACAAAACACTTCATGAATGCAGCAGAATAGTTATTTGAAATGAATACCTCTCTTCCTGTACTGTTTTTTCTGAGGATTCATGATAAGTACATCCTTCTATGTATTTTCCATGTCTTCAACTTGGGAAATGTTTTTCCAAATGAAAGTTTTTCACTGGGTCAGAAAGTCACGTTTTATATTAATATAATCATTTGGGTCAAATTGTTTCTAACCCTGTGTAAATGATGTAGTGCCCCCCGCCCCGCCAGTCTGTGTTAATTGTGAAGTTGGTCTTAAATTTAATTTCAAATGGCATTAAAAAAGTCTTAAAAAGTCTTAAATTTAACTTCCCTTAAGCTGTAGGAACCCTGAGTAGGATTAATAAAGTCTAATTATTTTTACCGTATTATAAAATGGCTGACTGCACTGTACCACCGAAGCTCTCGACCAGTCGCCATGTTTTACGCCCACAGTCACAGATAACGCCGTAAATGAAGTTTTTTTTTTTTTTTAATGAGCAAATTACAAACTAAAATGGTTGAAAGCTCATAAGTCAATTTTCATTTGTACATAACATGTATAGAAAGGGAGTTACTTCCAGTTACTGCTGTAATGTGTGTAGGGCTGCCACGATTGATTAATCGACTAAACGTTGACTATCAAAATAGTCAACAACTAATTTCTTAATCAACTAATTGTTTCTCTTTAATGGGGCTGCCACAATTAGTCAATTAATTGGCTAATTGCCAACTATCAAAATAGTTGGTGACTAATTTAATAATCGATTAATCGTTATTTGTTATGTTTTTACTCTCAAAATTGCCACTGTACCTTCCACTGCCTTTCCGTCTGGTCAGCTTTTCTTGAATTGTATATTGACAAATAAAACGCACACTGCCAGTCAAACGTTAAGACACATTTCAACTTTAGATTCAATGAAAATGAGAAAGTGTCTAAACTTTTGACTGATGCTATAATTATGTTGCAATTTAGGTATGATCCGATTAATCAACTAATCGCGAAAATAATCAGTGACTTGTCGATTATGAAAATGTTTGTGGCAGCCATAGTCTTTAAGCTTTGTTTTTCCTCTCAAAAGTGCTACTGTACCTTTGCTGCCTTGTCCGCATTTCTGTCTGGTCATGTTTTCTTGAATTGTTGAGATTAACACACACACGAAATGTATGTTCATATTAACTATTTATAAAAAATGGCCTGGCTAAGGAAACCTGAACCAGGAAAGACAAGCTACATCAGAACCAGGAAGGATGGCCATCTGTCTGGGCCAGTGGGGGGGTGGAGAGGACAGGAATGAGGGTCATAACGGTCCTTTAACCTGAGCGGCAGCAGGTAAACGGGCTTATCAGCCACCAGGTAACTTATTCCTCTCCTTAACCTGGCTGAACCTTCCCGCTGACTCTGGACCAGCTGAACGTTGTCTACAGCTGAACAATGGTTGGAAGTGAGGTGGATGTTTGTGCAGCTGACTCCGTCCTGTGTTAAAAGCCTGAACTCTGCAGCTTCTCAGCAACCTTCCGAGGAATTTGGGGGAAAAAATCCCCATTAGTCGAGGATTTTTCCGTCGCTATTACCCCATTTAATCTGATCTCAGTCCTGTGTGCTTGTAATGGAGAGTCCAGCTGTTAAAGTGTGTGTGTGTGTGTGTGTTGACAGGAAGCAGGCGGCACTGTGGTTGCAAGGCGACAGTCAGCGTTCCCAGAACGTGAAGCTGGAGGAGAAAGCGGTGCCTCACCTCATCACCAGCATGAATGACATGTCGTTGAACTCCACCCACAACAGCAACATGCCCAGATCGCCGAGCTCCGACCATCTGCAGGAGGTCAGACACACACACCAGACACACACACTGCATCTCACCGCTGTGAGTTTGACAGATGTCACCGATCAATGAGGAGCAGTTGATTATTTATCAATCAATCTATCACTTTTTAGAGTACTTTTTATACAGTTTTACAGCTCAAAGCGCTTCACAGAAGTAGCATAAAAAGAAAAAAATTCAAGTGTCTTGTGAGTCTCGTGCACGGACAGAAATCATCTGTTTTTTAGTCCACAAATTAAAACTAAACTAAGGAAACACCATCAGTAGAGATGGGGTGAATAAGATGAAAATAAAACATTAAAACAAAGTAAAGTGGAAAAATGGAGTAAATCAATTAAAATTAAGTAATTAGAAAAAAAGAATAAGAAAATTGAAATAAAATTTTAATTAAAGTACTTTAGAAAGCAGAATTAAGTCACTTGAAAAGCTACGTTAAAAGATGAGTTTATTGTTTCATCTAGAAAACATTGTTTTCTACTATCCTCAGGTCTTCAGGAAGGTTCATCCACAAACGTGGACGATGGGAAGAGAAAGTTCTCTCCATTGTGATCTGAGAGCAGCAGCGAACAGTGTTGATGGAAACTTTTAACATAATAAGAGGCAGCTTTGTTTTTATACAAGGAGAATTTAAATTAGGCGAAAAATGAGGAAAGAAAGTGGAAGTGCAGACAGTCCTTTATGTAGACGACCAGGATAGAGCTTTTTAACTACCATCTATGAAGGATGAATATCAGTATTGATCCTAAAAACTTCATTCCTTCCCGTGAGGTTGATCCCTCTGGATGGAAATGGGGTCGTCTCATGATGCGTTTGTTTTATCCTCCAGGGTGAGCTTCCAGACAGCGGTCCAGGTCTGACGCAGGGAGACAAACTGAGGGCCCTGAAGAGCCGACGTCCTCCCCGCCCGGCCACCACCGGAGCCCTGAGGTAGCAAAACCAGAACCAGCACAGCGGCACTGAAGCCGCTTCACTTATGGAAAGCAAGGAACTGAAGACCTGCTGATCGTTATGGTTCCAGTCAACTATGAAAAGTTATACTTTTCATAACTTTTCACGAACGTCATGAAAAGTATCGCGGGGACATGATACGGGTCAGATATAGTCAATCTGTCCTCGTGTGATGAAAAGCCTCTTCTGATGTAAAATGAGACGTAAACTCTGACGGAGCTGAAGCCACTCAGAGTATTTTCCTGCCAGCATGGCGGCACAGGGTTCCCACGCGTCCTGGAAAACCTGGAAAATGATTGAATATTTTCCAGTCATAGAAAACACATGGAAAATGAGAAAAAGAGTAAAATGTCCTGGAAAAGCTTAAGTTGTCCTGGAAAATGATTTTTCCTCCCTCTGCTTTGTTGCTACTTTATCGCTGTAAAAAATATGAGCTACAATTGCTCAAAAATGTTCATCATGTCTACTTACTCATGGTTCTGTATTCTTTGTTCAGACATCCAGAGTGAAAACATAAGGTTATATACCTTGACAGTTTCGGCTATCAGCTGTCGCCTTCATCAGAAGTTGTTTGACTGGCAGCACCTGATGTGTCAGTGTACAACTTCTGATGAAGGTAACAGCCAATTGCCGAAACTGTCAAGGTAAATGTAACCTTATGTTTTCACTCTGGATGTCTGAACGAAGAATATGAAACCATAAGCTACAATTGTAGAGCACTTCTCCCAAAGCTTGGGGTGGAATTTATTTGTCTATGTTGTGTGATAACCTGACTCGCCGCTTGACGAGAAGCTGGAAAAGTCCTGGAAATGTCCTGGAAAATAACTTCAAGAAAAGAGTGGGAACCCTGATAAACACAGATCATCCTGCACTTTCAGTTTCTTGATCGTGGTGTCAGACACTCGTGAAATCTGAAGACTCCTGTAGTAAATCCATCTCAAAGCCTGGTGAACATCCGCCTGATCTGAGATCAGATGGGTGGAGACGAGGGTCTGGACTGACGGACATGTTTTGTTTCAGGGTGGAGGAGATGAAGATGCACAGCCGCTCATCCTCACAGCCGCTCAGGTACGAGCTTCTAGTCCCACAGCTTTAATCAGTAATTAACCAATGAACACATTAATGTATTGACCATGATGTGTGTGTGTGTGTGTGTGTGTGTTCAGGTTGTCGCTGGGGATCAGTCAGGGCCCCGCCTCCCCCCTCAAGTCCTCCAAATTCCCAGCATCCTCTGCTTCTGCTGCAGCCAAGAGAATCGGGAGGAACTCTTCGTCATCGGCTTCAAACATCAGGAGGTCAGAGCTCCTCCAGTTTCCTGCCTGACCTGCTACTCTTCATCACCTCTTCCTCACACAATCATCACATCTCCCTCCTCTTCACCAGCTTCTCATCACTCTGATCTTTCTCTCTTTACTAGCACTAGTACACAAACCAGTCGCTTTCCTGGCACCAGTATGTGTCCTGTAGCTCTCACCAGTACCAGCACGCACCTGTTAGTGCTCAGAGGAGCCAGTACTAGTACTGTAGTAGTACTACAGCCTGCAGTACCTGCTGGTACCAGTACACAAGTACACAGTCAGACCAGCTGTCAGGATGATGTGAGCTGTGTGTGTTTTCATGTTGTTCATGTATGTTGTATTTGCCCCCCCCCCACGCCGACCTCAGCTCAGCCCTCGGCTCCCGATTGGCCAGCTCTCTCAGTGATCTGTATGCCGCCGACATCCGGGAGGACAGGAAGGCTCCGTTTTCCTCTCTTCCTCCCTCCTCTTCCTCATCCGTGTCTATAAACTCCCCACCCTCCTCTCTGGCCCCGCCCCCTCTCTCTTGCTACGGAAACGGGCCTCGCAGCATGCAGCACGAGGTCAACAACAACGGTGGTCCATACGGCGGCACCGTGGCACCCCCCGCAGTGAAAAGCTTCGTTCGAATGGGGCCTCAGGACTTCAGCAGCTACCGGGGCCGGGGGGGCTACGGCGCTATGAAGGGCCCCTCGGGGCGCTACCTGAGCCGCTCCATACCTGTAAGTCCTCAAACACAGCAGCAGCTCAGCCCCGCCCCTCACTGTTGATTGGTTGTTTGTGTTCTGACATCACTAACACGCTGACGGTTCCTCTGGTGTAAATGCTGACGTCATTCCAGGTCGACTCTCAGCCAATCAAAACGCGGCTCTTTAAAAGCTGACGTCTGAATTTTCCAGTGTGTCTGACCTCTGACTTCCTGCTGCCTCCCCCTCTCCATCTCTGTTTCCATGGCTACGGTGGCGAGAGGTCACATGACGAGGTGTCACAACAACGAAACAACGACCAATTAACCCGACTGACCTCTGGGTCGTACATCAGTTACAGTTGGGAATCAACTGATACAGTTTTAGGATGGATACTGATACAGATATTTTCTCATTGGCCTCAGCCGATACAACCCTGATATTTTGGGCCGATACTGCATTTGACCCCAAAATTGATATAATGAAGGACACAGTGAAAACTAACTTTAAAAACTCTTAAGATTAAAAAAAAGAAAAAAACTTCAAATAACTATATAGAAGACAAACAGTGCACTTGTAAACAAATATTAAATAGGAACATTAAACATCGAATACAGTCGTCCTCAAAATTATTCATACCCTCCAATTAAACAAAAAAAAGGTTAAATTCCAATAGTAATTCAAATAACAAGAAGCTAAAGAAATAACAATAAAGATTTACCAAATGATAATTTTGTGAAATACGATGTTGCTTATGAATTGTGGTTTGAAATAATAATTAAAAAAAAATAAACAAAACTGTCCCAGACACATTAGAGCACCTTTCCTGTCAACAGTGGACCAACATACCTGTCAACAGGTGCAGATGTCTGATTGGACGTTACAGAAAACACCTGATTGCAGTGATTGCCTCAAAGTGTTGCTCAACAAAATTTTAGCTTCAGAGCCCCTTCATGCTTGTTTACTTATTTTATTTTTTGTTTTTGAACCACAATTTAAAATTGGTCTCATGATTTTCATAGAATTTTCATTTATAATTACTTTTGTCAACTTCGACTTATTTCACTGGCAGCTGTTTTTTTCCTCCTTTAATTGGAGGGTAGGAATCATTTTGATGACAACTGTATATAAAGCTGCTGCCTGTATAGATGCCTGTCTGTAAATTATGCCAAAGGTGGGTATCAGCCAGCACACCCCATGTATCAGCTGATGCAGATACCAGCAAAAAAAAATGCAAATATTGGCCTAAAATATCGGCTGGTCTATCCTTACTTAGGATTCATTGATCTAAGTTATCATGAATCCCAAGTATCTGCACTTCTTCAAAAGCAACATTGTTGAAGGAAATTATTTATTGAAAAAACCCATTTGAAGCCTTTTGAGACACCTCGTCATGATGAGTCAGTTTGTCTCCTCTGGGTTCGTTCTGTTCAAAGCTGCAGTTTAACTCACACTGAAGATCAGGGGGTCAAACTCGGTTTAGTTCAGGTTCATCAATCAGCCAGTTTCATCTCAGGTGGGCGGGTCCAGTAAGATTACAGCATCATAACCTTTAAATAAGGAAAACTTAAATGATTTCCACCCTAGTTTCAGTGCAGATAAGTTCAGATAAATCAAGTAACTAAGATGTTTGCATTTAATGAACTATCCTTTTTAGAAAAAAAATCAATCAACAATGAAAAAAAGTGTAGTTTTAACAATATTTTGCTTCACTTACAAATTTGATTTTATTTACATATTTTATTCCTTTAGTCATTTATTTGTTTTATACGATTTTCATTTATAAACCTTTAAAATGATGCTCAAATACTTTTTTTAAAATGAAATATTACATCTATATCTGTACTTGTTAAAATTTTACTTTACTTATTCATATTTTTATTTTATTTATCTAGTTCTCATTTAAACATTCGTTTTAACTTCTAGATCAGAGTTTATTTAATTAACTAGTTTAATTGGGTCTAATTAAGCCCCGCCTCTCTGCTGTGTTCACATGCACAGCAGATGTCTGACAGCAGGGTATTCTGCTGCTGGAGGACACAGTACAGCTTCAGTTAAGAAATTTAGATGTTGTCCATGTGAAACGATTTACACTACTAACAAAAAGTTAGGGATATTCAACTTTTGGTTTTTGGAGAAAAAAATGATGCAGAATAAATATTTAACCATTGAACAATGTACATGCACATTTAAAAGTTTAGAGAAAGTTTAATTCAGTTCACCTGGAAAGGTTGAAGTGGATTTTAGATTCATTCTGACATCATACAAAAAGCCAAATATCCTGAACTTTTTGTGAGTCGTGTAATTCTCTGCATTTTGAAGGCCTGCTGCTTATAACATAGCCGTGGCGGCCTGCCATGGCTGAGTCAGTGTAGAGGAAACACTGGAAAAATAGAACAAGATATATTCCCCCCCGCCTTATAGATGATTTACATTTAAACAAAAAAATAAAAACTAATGTAGACACATGAGGGATGACGGTTAATGCCTTTTCTATTATTTCCACATTAACCATGTTCATCCTGCGGGCCAGACTGGACCCCCTGTTGGACCAGCTTTGGCTCCGGGTCATACATGTGACACCTCTGCTGAGTATGATGAAGCTCTGAAGTCTGCATGTGATGTGGTTCACGTCCTCTGCAACCATAAACCTGTCAGATCTTTGTGTTTAAATGCTCATGAGTGGGAGGTGAGTCGGTGGATTTCTGCAGCTCTGTTCATCTAAACGTCACTAACACACACTAACCTGAAGCTGCTGCTGCGCTGAGGAACCTGCTGAGGTTTAAATGCTGCTTCAGAGACGTCTGGTCTCATACGAACACATCGGCCGAGTTAAATCTGCTCTCAACCCGCTCCTCTGTTTTCTAAACAGCTGTAGCATCACCAGACCCCCCAGTTTTAAAGCTCTTCCCCTGTTTAACAGAATAGTTAGTGATGCACAGTTAAAAAAAATGTCCACCGATATCAGATCATTTTCTGCCTCTCATGGCCGATACGATGGGTTCATATTTTAGAATATAATATAGTCTTATATAATCTGCAGTTTGAGCTGGATACAGCAATGAAAAGCTGATATTTAAGTACCTCTGGCTTATCTATAGCAGCAAAGAAAAAGTTGGCTATTTTTTGTATTTATTTTTTTCAAGTAATCACACAAATGTGTTCATTTACTGTAAATAACAGCAGCAATTTAATTCAAACACAGTGCATCCTTACATGGTTGAACAGACCTGTGGTTTAATCTGCAGGCCTTTGTTGAGTCAAGTCAATGTTTTTAAATACAAAATGATATTTAAATCATTATAAATAACATTGTCGCTGTTTGCAGCCCGGTGCACTCCTGTGCTGCAGCGTTGCTTTTTGCATGATGCAATTTTGATTCAGGCACTGAGCTGTTAATATCGACATGTTCAGGGCTGTATGAAATCTGTTTTACTTAATGATGCACATTATGAGAAATTTTAACCAATACCTAAAACTAATCATTTTTTAGTTGCTGGAGATGTCATGATGTTGTTCCTATGCCCCACAGATAAAAAAAAAAAAAAAAAGAAAGAAAAACAAACACAAAAAACAGCTTTCTACAGGCTTGCCACCAAACAGCACCAGTATATCAGTTAAATATATTGATAACTGTTTTATTTTACAATCTAATATTTCTGTATTTCCTCATTTCAGGGAACCTTTTAGGACCTAGCTACCTGAAACATATAAAAACTGGAAGTTTATATATATATATATATATATATATATATATATATATATATATATATATATATATATATATATATATATACCCTATCAAATAAACAAAATTTGAACAAATATCAGCCGGTATCGGATTGATGTCGGACCGACATCGATGAAGCCGATACTGATATCAGGCCAGTATTATCGTACATCACTAAGAATAGCATAGCAAAGCGTAACATGCTATATTGCAATTAACAATAGTAACCACTAAAAAGTACAAAAAAATAATAAGAGAAGGAAAGTCATGTGAAGATTTAATTAAAAATGTGTGCACATCATAATAAAATCATGAAACTAAGTTAAAACAGAGGAGACAGTTGAATTAAACTACAGAAACATCATATTCAGTAAAAACAAAACCAAACAAACTAGCAGATGTTTCGTTGGCTGAAGTTCCTGATGATGGAAAAATGCAGACTAATTTTATTACTGTTGGATTAGACTATAGATATTAATGTCACATATAAGATGATGTACCCGTTTCACGCACCATTCAGACATTCAGACATATCCCTGCTTCTTCTTGGCTTTCCATTCGAGTACGAGACCCAAATAGATAATTTTCTTTCATTTGTTCTACTGTTCTTTTTATTGTTTATACATCTGTTTATTATGATTTTATATTTTCATATTTATGTTTTCTTTTTCTCTTTTTTTTTTTATAATCTTGTTATAGTTTTAAGTTTTGTGTTTTTGTAATTTTACCTGACTGTCATGAGGAAGTTTTTTGAGGCAGTCGATTCTTCTGCTATGAATGAAAAAACTCAAGCTGGAAGGTTTCTGGACTTTAAAGCAGCAGTTTCTCTGGTTTCACGAGGTTTCACGAGAGAAGCTGCATGAGAGAGAAAAAGCTGCTGTGATTATCGGGTCGTTTGTGTCATGGATGTGTGAAAAAGTGCTGAGAATGTGCAGTCGTGGTCAAACATGTCGGATAAAACGCTGCCGCTTCCAGAAAACCTCAAAAGCACAAGAAATAGTTTTATATCAAGGTTTTACGCTTCTTTAATTTGCATTTATCAGGTGTTGAAATGTAGAAATCTGACTTTAACTTCTGTCTGCGCCAAGCTGAGCACAGAGAAAAGAAAATATAAAAATAAGCTGTTTGAGAGCGTGGAGCGCTCTGTTATTTAGTTTTATCAGATTAAAATCCATTTTTGGGATGTTTATTATTTTTTTCTCAGCTTTGGTTTCAGAGTGAAACATGAGAATAACAAACATTTCAAGTGCAGCATTTTTCTGGGAGAAGTTAACTGGCAGCAGTGCAGAGGTGATCATCCTCTTTCCCATCACTAAACCGGATAGATCCAGAGTCTAACTGAAGATGATGAAGAGATGTGGGACGTGTGAGGAGGAGGAGGAGGAGGAGGAGAGCGGTGATGGATTGGCTGCCCGGACAGACCTCTTCATAAATGTGAGTGAATTCAGCCGTGGTGTCGGACTGAGCGTCTTCCTGTCCTGTCTTTCAGTCTCTTCAGTCTGAGTACATCCAGTACTAAACCCGCCGGCCTGACCTGAAGACCCGTCCTCGTCGCCCTCAAAGCTCCGCTGCCGGACTCTGAAAGGGAAGCAAATAAACCAGCAGGAGTTTCTCTCAGGACTGAATCTCCTCTGTTCTCACTGTATGTAAAAGAGCTGTTTGTAAATATGATGTAATCGACACGCGTGTCCGGCTGAAGATATATATTTCCATGAGATAGATTTTATATTTCTTATTTGTGACAGAAGAGGACTTATTTTTGTTTTAACAGTGATTAAAAAGTTGTTTTGTTTTGTTTTTGATAAAGTGAAGTATCGGCGGTGGCGACCCGCTCCGTCGTCATGGTTACAGTATTTACGTCCTACCTGATCAGTTGACCAGCAGATTTTATTTTTTTGTTGACGTGACTGATCAGTGTTTTTATTCTAGTCAACAGCAATAATGATAGTAGAAGAAGAAGGGACCCAAAACGGCTAAACTCAGGGGATTAAAGCTCGTGCGAGTGTGTGTGCGAGTGTGTCGACGTCCGCTCAGCCTTAAAGACGTTTTTGTAAAGACATAAGAAAATCAGCTTTGTGCCTCTGGATCGATAACGGACTGAATGTAGAGACGGATGTTTCTGTAAAGCACCAGCAGCCACGTCTCAGACTGATGGAGATGCCCCGCCCACCGGTCAGGTGATGTCACCGCACACGACCCCCCAACCCACAGATGTCCGAATTTACCTGCGGAAGATTCTTCAGCCGAAGTTTCTGAGCCTTCGATCCAAGTTTTAAAAAAAATAGAACGGATTGATAAGTCATGCTAGTAGTGATTAGTTGCCATGACGACACCAGCCCTCAGCAGATGTGTTGTTTGGGGTTTTTACTCTTACATTAGTCATGATGTCAGGAGCTGCTGGTCTGATTTTCTTTTATTTAATTTTAAACAGTAAAATACGAACGTTGCTAAGGATGCACCGAAATGAAAATTCTTAACCGAAAACAAAAAATGAGCAAACCAAGGCCAAAAAAGCGAAAACCGAAACACTGAAAGAAATTAACGATTGCATTTTTGGCTACGATGTGTACTAACCTCACAGAAATCAATTACAAAAGCATCAAAATATTTATTTACCACCGACATTACAGCCGTGCACAATATGAGTTAAATTCAAACTAAAATATTTAGTTTGACTCCACTCATGTACATCACATAATGCCTTTTAAATGTTTCTCTGTAGTACTACTACAATACTAATATCCATGCTTATAACTGACTGGCTGCTGAAAGACTGAAATTAAACATGTTCTCATCTAAAAACATGAAGCCCAGAAGTCGCGTGCTGCACGTGATCACAAGTTTCGGACGTGTTGTTTCGGGGATTTATGTCTTTCGGCTGAAAACTATCGGTGGCCGAATTTTCTGGGCATCCCTAAACGTTGCATTTCCACCACCTGAACTGGAAACAGGAACCAGTCTGCAGCTTATTTCCCAGTTAGACCTTCATCTTGTTTGGCTGCAGACTGAGAGAACGTGTGACGAGACGTTTGTCTGCGCTGAAATCAGGTTCCTGGCGGCGGATTTTCCCAGTCAGGGATGGAAAACTCCGTCATTGTTTTTAGTAGTTGGAGACAGACTGCAGTCCAAACTAAGTTATTTATTTTTTATTTTTATTCTCCCACTGCACGCTGCTGGCTGGTGTCGCCTCAGAAACCACAGCTGGAGGAACTTTCTCCGTCCTGCTGCAGAGATGCTCAGGTGTTCTTGCTCCAGGTGAGACGGGGCGGAGTTGAGTTATACTGGAGTTTTATTTCCGTGTAGAGGAAGAAAAACCAGCGAACTCGCCTGGCTGCAGGTTTCTTTTCTGCTGGGTGCACTTGAGATGCACCGATCTGATCCCGGGATCCGATATATTGACTGATTAGCTGGACCAGATATCGGATGAATGAGACTAATCCTGTCATTTCATGTAGAAATCATCCACAGCAGCACGGTTACAACCATCTAGTCACTTCAGTTCTATGTTTGCATCGTCTGTTGCGTCATCACACAGATGGCAAGGTATACGTTCATTCGACAGTAGGATCGTATCGCGTACCGGCCAATATGCTCAGCCCAGGTATCGTACTGGATAGGAAAAACTGGATCGGTGCATCTTTAATGTTGAGTTACTCTCGCTGATGTAATGATCCTGCAAACGTAATAAAAATATGCAGCTGTTAATGTAATAATCCTGCAAACATAATACATTTCCCACAAATGTAATAACTATTATTTTTTTCTCTATAATTGCTTTATCCTTGCTTAATTCCACCATAGAAAGGTGTGGGAGGAGATGACGGGCATTAGTTTACCAGATTTTCCTAAAAAAAACTGTTGCCATTAAAGTTTCTTTTTTCTTTTGACAGTTCCGGGGACATTTCAGTTTTTGGCCAGCAACACCACTTCTGAAGCCTGTTTTACCTTAATCCACTTTAAAGTTTTTCAAAGTAATGGACATCCGTTGAAACAACATTTTAATTGGGATTGAATATGTAAATCATATTGATCGGACGCGTCGCCAGAACCGTAAAGCAGTAACATCCCTGAAAATCGTTACAACTCGTCTCCTCGTCTGCACTAGTAATCAGTTAAAGCAGTGAAGCACTAACGTGTGTCACAAATACAGTTTCTTGTCGGCGGGATATAATGTCACATGAAATTGCGAGTTACGCCGGTTTGATGTCGGAACAGCTGCAGACCGGCGACGGGAAACCGGGTGACACGGCATTAAAAACTCCTGCGGTTGTCTTTCGGGCAGACGATCACATCGCATCACCCGTCTTGCAGCAGAGGAGACGTGATCTGTCTCGTTGTGACTTTTAAATGGTAAGAGTAAAATACTTGTTTTAGGGGGACTGTGCAGTCACGCCACTAATGCGGATATTTTAGTGCCAAGATGTTATGCGTTTTTTCTTTTTTCTTTCATACAACGAACCATCTAATGGAGGCCCTCCTGGTAACCTGAGCCCCCACACAGCCTGCGTGCATCTAGGGGCGGGGCTGCTATAGTTTAGGCTACTTTACGCCAGTAGATGGCAACAACCTGGTCACTGACAGTTGCTGCTTTGTTGTTGTCATGGCAACCACTGTAGTCCAGAGGAAGTTGCAGACAGTGGTGAGAGAGGTGACATAGAATGTGGACAACTTGATTTAAAAAAAGAATCCTGTAACAATTTATTTTTTTTTAAAAATGAAGAAAACTGAATTTATTGATAATTTGCACAAACAAAACATCAGTTTAAAGAGGCCAAAATAGGTTTATTTATTCAATTCAATTAACCGCAGACAGTGGTGCAAGAGAGGGAGAGAGAGAGATGAAAATGACAAAGCTTTGCGGGGGAGTCAGTAAGAAACAACAGGCAACAACAATCAAACAACAAACACAACAACCATTATTTATTGTGTCATTACATTTGTGGGAAGTTATACACTTCCCCACAAACGTATACAAATCTCTGCAAACGTAATGGCTATGACATTTGTGGGAAATGTATTACGTTTGCAGGATTATCACATTAAAAGCTGCATATTTTTATTACGTTTGTGGTTTCTTACGTTTGCGGGCGTTACATGGAGTTAAACTGCAGCTCTTTAACCGAACGCAGCCGTAAATATCCAGCAGACAGATTTCAATCTTCAGCATCTCTGTGATCAGGTTTTTTGTTTCGTAGAAGTGCTCGTCAGACACGATTTCACCTCCCAAGTCTTAAACTTTCCTCCTTAAACTTTAGTCATTCCAGGCAGGACGACGCTTTAGCAGCGATTCAGCGTTCCGGTCGTTTAAAGGGAAAAACTTTCTCTGTCACTTCAACTTAAACAGGCTCAAAGTGCTTTAAACGTTTTCCAGCTCCTCATGTTTGAATGAACGGGGAGGAAGAGTGAGGCTTTATTATAACATGAACTCACCCTGATGTGAGAATATTTAAATGTTTGATTCGCTGTTGATTTACTCACAAATGTCCTGATTCTGTATTCAACTTCACACTGACGTCTTCTAAGGGAAAAGTGAAGAATAATGTAGATTATTTTCTTTTAACTGACAACTGAGCAATAACAAAAATAAATATTTTTTTCTGCTGAATTTGTTTAATTTGTGTTTATTTCTGAGAGTCAGGGTCCACACACACAACGAGACGATCCAGAACCGAAGCAGAACCAGTAAAAACGGGAGTGAAACGTGCAGAAAGCGGCTCGGATGTTTCAGTTGTGCAGCTCTGAGAAACGTTTCACCTTCAGAGGGAGTGGGAGGTGGTGAAAGTCTGGTCACATGGCCGTCCAACATCCAGCGGCGACCCCGTCGGTCTGAGGTCGAGTCGGTCCGTTACCGGTCCCAGCAGATCCAGGACTGAGTCATGATCCTGAACACAAACCTGAAAAACTACTTTCTGAGCTTCACAAGTTCATCAAATACTAAAAAAACAAATTTTCAGCCTGAAGTTTAAGTTTTAATCATCAAATCTGAGACTCACACCTGAATTTATTTACATTAAACTGAAAAGAAATATTAGAAAAATGGCAAAAAAAAAAAAAAGAAAATTACATGAATAATAAAGACAAATTCATTCATCTAAAAATAAATACATAAATATGAGAGTAAAAGCAAAAAAAATCTGTTTCATGAGAAGAAATAAAATAAAAGCCAGACGGGGTTTGTGTTACATTTGCTGCGCTCATGTCAGATTCTGCAGGTTTACAAATTTTTTAAGGAGGTTTTAAAGGAAAAAAAGAAACTTTTATAAAGAGAAGTTTAAGTTTTGGAGGAGGAGGAGGAGGATGAAGCTGCGGATCCTCGGTTATCCAACAGCTGGATTCACTTCCAGGAAAAACATCTGCCTTCAATTTAATCACAGTAGAAACTTTATCAGGAATAAACAAATACTAGTTTAATACAACGAATGCATTTACCATCAGTTCTGCTTTTTATTTTTGAACCATTTCTTCCTGGGATTATAAAACTAGCTTTAGTTTTTTCATTTCATGTCAGAATTGGCTATTAAATAAAATAATTTTCTGATTATCTGACGTACGATTCAGTTCTGTATGACATCGGCTTAAGTCTCTCCTTAGGAAACAGTTTAATATTTACTTTTAGATATTTGTTTTTTCCTTTTATTTTGTTGTAATAGTGTCTGCTTACAAAAGAACATCAAAGGTAGTGATGTACGATATCATCGGCCTGATATCGGTATCTGCTGATATTAGCTTTAAAACTGAATATTGATATTGGCCGATATTTTTCTCATTTTTCTTTATTTGATAAGGTCTGAGCATATAAATGCAAAATGGACCAGATTTATCCAAAAGACTAGTTTCCATCTGTTTTCACCAGCCAGGTCTTAATGAGGAAATACAGAAATATCAATTTGTAAATAAAACTGTTATCGATATAGTTAACTGATATATAACAGGTGTGTTACCTGCAAAATGTTTTTTTTTTGTTTAGCTCCGAGGGACAAGGGAACAACGTAGCCAAAACGTTTTGTTTGCTGTTACAGATAAGCCAGAACTACTTAAATATCCGTTTTTTATCGCTTCATCCAGCACAAACTGCAAAATTTTAAAGTATGAACTTATCAGTTAACAATATCGGCCACGAGAAGCAGAAAATGGTTAGTTATTGATATTGGTGGCAGTTTTCTTATCGCGCCTTATTAATCAAAATGTGATGAGTTGCACCAACATACAGAGGAAGAAAACAAGCAGGAAAACAATGATAATGATACAAAAAGATAAATTAATATTCATACAGTTTTTAAGATTGCAGGAAAGATGAGTAAAATATCATTCTGATTTCATTTATTTAGTTTTATTTCACCTTTTATTTAACCATTGAGATTATAAATCTCTTTTGCAAAGGAGACCTGGCCAAGGTAGCAGCCAATCAGAGTAAAAACTACACAGTTAACAAGAACAGATTAAAACTCAGAAAGTTTACACACTAAACGGACACCTCTCTGATGTTACCGTACGAGTGATGATGAGCTGCTGGCAGTGACGATGCTGATGATGGCGCTGAGAACGTTATTATCATGACAATGGCTCAGCCAGCCGGGACCATCAGAAGCCGGGTTAAGTCCTCACATCACCCCCGCCTCAAACCGAAGGCCACGTTTAATCCATCTTTATTTCTATCTTTATTTATTGTAATTTCAGACTGTAGTAAAAATATACTGGTTGAAAACTGGACGGATAAATGAATTAAAACTGATTTTAGAAGCTCCTTTGGGTGGAAATTTCTTTATTTTCCACTTTCAGTGTTGACACTTTTCTTCACATCTGGTCAAAATATTTTCTCTAAGATCAATGAAAATCTGTGATGTTGATTAAAAGAAAATTTAATCAGATTTAATCAGAAATATTCCAGTGAAGATCAGAGTAAACCTCCCACCAGCTTTGTATTCATGAGTCCTTTCAGACCTGAGAGGAAGACGAGGAAGAGGAGGGGGCTGGGTTGGATCAGCCGGAAGGGAGGGAGGAGGAAGGGTGGAGAATGAGAGGAAAAGCTGGAGAGAAAGAGAAATAATGAAAGTGAAAGAGGTGGGTGTTGTCCTGCGGGGGGCGCTGTGGTCCGTGGACATAAAAGGCTGAGCAGAGGAGAGGAGAGGAGGGGGTGTTTGCTGCTTCAGACTGGACTCACGTCTGTTTCATGTGTCGAGCTCATTTTCTGCTTCAGACTCTGAAACGGCGACACAAAGGAGACGCTGCTCGCTCATCCATCCATCCATCCGTCCGTCTGTCATTCATCCGCCGGGGAGGATGGATCTGCCGTCCGTCTGCAGCTTTGTTCAGCTCCTCTCAGGTAAGATGCAGGTCACGGCTTTTTATTTAACGAGCACATGAAGCAGATTTCAGCTCAGTTTTAACCTCCTTCCCTCATTTTAATCTGCAAAAATGTTCTGAAATGTGGAAAATCTCAAATGTTTGGTGCTCAGGAGGAGAGATGCATTATATTCAAATACCAGTTTATCAGTGGTTTCAATCATCAGGTGACTCCATGCAGGGTCACAAGTCAGAGGGTGACAAACTATCTGTCACTTCTTACGTTTTTGTGTGTGTGTTATCTGCTACTGAGCTACCGCAAACAGATAATTAATCTGTCTTCCCTCACAGTTGATGCTTATTCATCAGCCTGAGCATCGGAGGATGGAAGTCCGTTTTCACGAGAATGTAAAATATTTTCTCGTGTCTCATTTACCAGACGACGAGTTAAACACCTAAACTTTGGGCTGCGTGTGAACAGGATCACCCACACATCTGTTAGTCACACGTTATAATAAGGGTTCAGTTTCTGACTCATGTTGACTCGCTGCATGGACGTTTTCAGCCGCGCTGTGTTTTCCACGTTTGCCTGATCAAACACAGCTGATCTGAATGAGCGGGTCAGAGCAGACCTCCAGAGGCGACCCTCTCGCCGTGTTTGAGCAGGAAAACATCCCAGATATGCAGAGCAGGAGGTTTGGTGACCAAAGACGACCTCCTCCTTTGGTCGTCTGCCAAGAACTTTCCCAAAACTTCCCTGGAAGAGGTTGAGGAGAGGTTTGTTAGGAATTTCCAACGAGGGAGAATCCAAAGATGATCTATAAAAAGCTCAGGAAATACTTCATCACATTGTTTCTTATATATACTCAGTATTTATAAGAAATGGAGGTACACGTACCTCTTGAGGTACTTAGAGTACAAGAGATTGAACTTTTTTCTATTTTTCTGACTTTATAGATGTGACCTCAGTTTGTATGATGAGTCAGTTCAGGTGGTCAGGATTACTACACACATGTATACACGTATGTACATTTAAAGTAAATACTTTGTGGTATACTAAATTTTCCAGTTCCAGACACTAAATGTTTTTGTGATTTTATATTCATTGTGATCTGGAAGCCGATATAAATAAATATTTAAAATGAATAAAATAGAACAAGTAGAAAATACTTGTATAGATCGAAGTCCAAAATAAACTTAAAAATGAAAATGTATTTTAGGGCAATTAATCGAAATTTAATCGTGATTTCAATTTCATGTCAAACAATTTCCAAACTCGTATAACCGAGTTGAAACAATTTGTGCCGTTTTTCTTTACACAATTTCTGAAAGAAAAGCGCATGCACAGTACGTTTCTTTCCACGCGGCCCTGCTTCGACCTACATCATGAAGCTGAAGAGAGAAGGTGTGTTGTGTTTTGCATAAATTATCAAAATGTTTTTGTACAGAGAGAAATGATGAATAATTGCTGTAGTGGCAAAACATCTTTCCAAAAAATACAAAGAAATTCTTTCCTTGCCACTCTGGACGTGAAGTTTCTGACTCGTTAACCTGGTTTTTAATAACTGAAGCAAAAACGGACGTAAAAATAACTTCAGTTTATTACAAAGTTCACAAAAAAGGTACTGTCACATCAAAAAACCCTGCAGTGACGGCCAAACTTATAAAAAATGATAAAGAAAAGTCCAAACGTTAACCTGACGGTCAGAAAAACTGTCGCTCCTCGTCCTGCTCCATTCATTCTTTTTTATATACCGCGCATGCGTACTCTCAAAAACAAAACTAAGTGCCTAACCTTGATTAAATGCAGGACACTGAAGGAGCTTAAAACATAACTATTAAATATATTTAAATACTTCTCGATAAAACAAAACAATATATTCCTCATAACTAAAGTATTCTACTAAGATGTTACTAAAAGTACAGAATAAGCATCGTTTCTATAAGGCTCTAACAATTACATTGTTTAACTAAAAAGAATGATCGTTTGAATTATCGTGATTTTAATATTGACCAAAATAATCGTGATGATGATTTTTTTCCATAATCGAGCAGTCTTAATGTATTTCAACATATACAACTGATAGATTTCACTTTATACACGTTTGATATGAAAACGGAATATGTTGGAATCAGACTTTTATTAATGCTGGACCAACGATGATGGAACAAGATCTCGCAAGATTTCAGTTGTAAAACTATCAGTCCCAAAAACCAATACTGATTTTTTTCCCGATATCACATTCTAATGCCAGTATCGGCTGATAATATCGGACATCGCTACTTTGTGTCCCATATCGAACCAGACTGTTATTGTCCCGGTCCGGCCCACTAGATTAGATGGCCCTGAATGTGGAACCTGGACTAAAATGAAAGTTGACACCTGGTTTAGGGGCTACGCGGCTGGAATGTTCTTCTACTGGGTACAACGCTGAAGTAAACGGTGGAATTTCATTTAAGGACAGTTTGGTTTCCTCAGATCAACTAACATGATCAGGAATCATCTCAGGAATGATGATTCCTGATCAGTGCAAAGTTATTGCACGATAAAGTGTTTCCTGCTGAAGTTTTCCACATATTAGCTGGTTTCATGCTTAAAAATCCTGAAAATTAGACCTTTTTCCCTCCTTTTCTTTCTCCTTTCCAACCGTAAACTGCTGAGTCTTTAACTTCTGCAGTTTTTCCTGAAGTGAAAGTGTTTCCTCCCTGAAGAAGAGTCACATGACCGCCCTCGTGTTTCCGTCCATGCGGACAGAAGTAGTCCTGAAGTTCACGGCCCCTGCGATCACCTCCGACACCATAAATATCCTTAACAACTGACAGGTGAAAGGGCCCCCCGTTGGCTCCAGGGGCCCATCAATCAGTGGGTTTTCTCCCAGTAAACACGACCTCACACAGAGGAAGACGTCTGACTGACACCGGGAATGTCAAACAACTTCATTGTTTCTCAGTTGGAGGAAAACGTTGACAAACGTGGTTGTATTTATTTACTATATCGGTATGTGACTATGATATTTACAATGGCTGTTAAGGTCGTGTTCTGCCTCTGCAGTGCAGTTTCATGAAGCCTGATTTTCTTTTCCCTTCACTTAAGATTCGGCTAAATAAATCCCAGCCTGCAGGAAACCTGATCACTGCGTCAGTAGAAGGAAACAGTTCAGTTTAGTTTAACAAAAATTAACATTTATTTAACTGTGAAATAAAAATAAGGAGAATTGTGCAAATTCAACACTGGCTGGATCTTCCTACCTGATATCTGGAACTATCTGATAGGGATGCACGATATAATCGCCCCTTATCAGTATCGGCCGATATTGGCCTTAAAACTGAGTATTGGACATTTGCCACCCCACCGATAAATAGACGATATTTAACCGATCAGCCTGCTTTTTCTAAGGTCTAAAAAAAAAAAAACTACTTCTTTTTCTTAAAAAACGTCTTTTTTACAGATTTGAAAACTTCTAAAGACTAGGGGTGGGAAAAAATATCGATACACTGAAATATTGCAATATTCTCATACGCTGATATCATATTGACATTTAAAAATGTGGTATCGATCTATTTTACAAATGAAATCTCAAGATTTGTCATCGTTCTGTTACCAAATCTCGCAAGATTTCACAACAATTTCACGATTTTTTTTCATATGCTGATATCATATTGATATTTAAAAACCTGGTATCGATCTATTTCCCTAACAAAATCGAGATTGACGAAATATCACGAGAGTTTTAACAGAATCATGAAATCTCGCGAGATTTTGTAAAATAGATAGATACCACATTTTTAAATACCATTAGATATCGGCATATGAAAATATCGCGATATTTCAGTGTATATATTTTTTCCCACCCCTATTTTAAAGTGTCGGAAACGGATAACCAAATTGCTATTTGCAATGACTGCCTATTTTTTTTTAGCTTTAATATCGGTATCGATATCAGTTATCCGTCACATGAGTTTTAAAATATCGCCATATCAGATATCGGCCAAAATTCCAATATCGTGCATCCCTACTATCTGCTGCTTCAGACCAGGTCCTGATATCTGGAACTATCTGCTGCTTCAGACCAGGTCCTGATATCTGGAACTATCTGCATCTTCAGACCAGGTCCTGATATCTGGAACTATCTGCATCTTCAGACCAGGTCCTGATATCTGGAACTATCTGCATCTTCAGACCAGGTCCTGATATCTGGAACTATCTGCAGCTTCAGACCAGGTCCTGATATCTGGAACTATCTGCAGCTTCAGACCAGGTCCTGATATCTGGAACTATCTGCAGCTTCAGACCAGGTCCTGATATCTGGAACTATCTGCAGCTTCAGACCAGATCCTGATATCTGGAACTATCTGCAGCTTCAGACCAGGTCCTGATATCTGGAACTATCTGCAGCTTCAGACCAGGTCCTGATATCTGGAACTATCTACAGTTTCAGACCAGGTCCTGATATCTGGAACTATCTGCATCTTCAGACCAGGTCCTGATATCTGGAACTATCTGCTGTTTCAGACCAGGTCCTGATATCTGGAACTATCTGCAGCTTCAGACCAGGTCCTGATATCTGGAACTATCTGCAGCTTCAGACCAGGTCCTGATATCTGGAACTATCTGCATCTTCAGACCAAGATCCTAATATCTGGAACTATCTAGTTTCAGTTTTCAGACCAGGTCCTGATATCTGGAACTATCTGCATCTTCAGACCAGGTCCTGATATCTGGAACTATCTGCAGTTTCAGACCAGGTCCTGATATCTGGAACTATCTGCAGCTTCAGACCAGGTCCTGATATCTGGAACTATCTGCTGTGACTTCAGAATCACAGAAAGTCACTGATATCTGGAACTATCTGCAGCTTCAGACCAGGTCCTGATATCTGGAACTATCTGCATCTTCAGACCAGGTCCTGATATCTGGAACTATCTGCAGCTTCAGACCAGGTCTAGATATCTGGAACTATCTGCAGCTTCAGACCAGGTCCTGATATTTCTGGAACTATCTGCAGTTTCAGACCAGGTCCTGATATCTGGAACTATAATAACTGCTGCTTCAGACCAGGTCCTGATATCTGGAACTATCTGCAGCTTCAGACCAGATCCTGATATCTGGAACTATCTGCATCTTCAGACCAGGTCCTGATATCTGGAACTATCTGCAGCTTCAGACCAGGTCCTGATATCTGGAACTATCTGCAGCTTCAGACTTCTTTTATTTGAATTTTCTCACAACCGACTAAAGAAAGCTAAACTGATGTAACAGAAGAATCTGAAAAGCAGGTTAAAATCATCCAGTCGGAGCAGCTGGGATCTCTGAATGCTGGATCTCTGAGCCTGAATGCATCGGCATCGAAGGATAACGTGAAAGGAGAACGGATGTAGAAGAGCGGTTTCTCCGCCTCCTCCAGACGTGACTGTTTCAGTTTATCTGGTGTAAAGGTGTCGGGGTGGTGGTGGTTGAAAAATCACGGCATCGTGTGAATGATCTTATTGTTTGCATCTACAGCGGTGGCGCTGATGTCCTCGTGGTGCGTTCAGGGACTGCTCGTCGACGTCTTCCCCAGGGACCCTTTCTTCAGGTTGGGCGAGCGGCAGCATCTGGTCTGCCAGGTTCAGGACTGTTCCACGGACGCGACTATTTCCTGGGCTACGATGGAGGACCGTCCTCTGCCCCGATTTGACACCAACCAGACTCACTCCGTGATGACCTTTGACCCCGTGCTGGCGGAGCACGAAGGAACGCTGATGTGTAAAGTCAGCTGTGGAGCGGCGAGGCGGCAGATTCAAACCACCGTCACGGTTTACTGTGAGCTCACGTCTTTGTTCTCGTCTCATTCTTCATCTTTCTGCGATGATCTCATCCACCCGTCTGCTTCCAGCCTTCCCATCAGCCCCCGTCATCACAGGTCAGGACCACCTGAGACTGGGGGCGGAGTCAACCCTCACCTGCCGGGTATCTGACCTCTACCACGCCGAGCAGCTGACCCTGGCCTGGCTGAGAGGAGACACCGTCCTGAAGAGCATCACAGGCGATTCTGAGTCCAGCTCGGTCCAGGCTGAGTTCAGGTTCACGCCCCAGAAACTGGATTCAGGGGGGGCCATCAGCTGCAGGGCCACCATGGACCTGCCGGGCCTGCCGGCTGAGACCAGAACCAGAGAAACCACCGTCCCTCTGAACGTCCTCTGTGAGTCAGAGTCCAGTTCCGAGTCTTCTGGTTCTGATCTGATGGCTCTGAATCCTGACTCCGCCTCCTCTCCTCTGCAGACGCTCCCGTTGTCATGGCGATATCTCCCTCTGTGGCGGTGATGGCCGGCTCTTCGCTCAGTCTCAGCTGTTCTGCAGAGGGGAACCCCGAACCGAGCGTCAGCTGGAGCTTCAGGACGGAGGACGGACGCACTCTGCTGAGGAGCCGTGGTGGTCAGGTCCACATCACGGACGTGAGGGTCTCCGACGGCGGCCGGTACGAATGCGAGGTCCGAAACAGCGAAGGAAACCAGACCGCCACTGTCAACGTCACGGTTCACGGTGAGAGTGACGCTCCCGTTTCATTTGCAATCTCTGCGTCTCATTTTTATTTTAGTTTTTGTTTCATTTTTTTGTCCTTTTTCAGTGGGCTTGGTTATATATATATATTATATATATGTATTATGTGTATGTATGTGTATATACGTATATATATATATATATATATATATATATATATGTATGTATATAATATCTCATTGTTTTGTCCTTTTATTTCTTTTTTTAATTTCCGTTTATTTTACAAGGACAAATGCAAAACCATTCAGGTTTCTAGCTGAGACTATTTTGAAACCATCATCTCTGGTTGGACTTTCAAAATAAAAGAAATAGAATTCAAACCAAGGTTATTATAGTTAACTAAAACTAACGAAAAAACGAAAACTAAAATTGAAAAAACATTTCAGTTAACTGAAACAGAAATAAAAACGACAGTTTTTAACAAAACTGTAACTAACTGAAACTGTATCATATCTTTACAAAACTAACTAAAATTATTGCAGAAACATCCTTAGTTTTAGTCTTTGTAAATTAATATAATACATCAACCTTTTGAGTTGATTTGAAATCTATTTCTATTTAATCTTTTTACTTTAGTCTACTGGTTTTACTCCAAGTGACTTTCTGATGATTTTGAATGTCACACCAGACAAACACCTATAATTTACTGAAAAGAAAACCCCCAAAAAACTAAAACTAACACTGAAACTAATAAAAACTAAACTAAAACTAAACATTTTCCAAATATAGAAACTAATAAAAACTAGCAAATCTGCTCAAAAAACTAACTAAAACTAACTGAACTGAAAAACAAAAACTCAAAACGAAATAAAAACTGAAACTAATTAAAAACCAAAACTATTATAACCTTGATTCAAACTATTATAACTATTTAAAAACCTACAATAAAATCCATGTTCTGTTATATACAAGCTGTTTCTTTCTCCTCCCCACAGCTCCCCCCACCAACACCTCCCTGTCAGTGAGTCCAGGTGAGGAGGTGGTGGAGGGACAACAGGTGACGTTCTCCTGCCGCTCAGACGGAGCTCCGCCTCCCACACTGGTCCTGAGCAGAAACGGGGAGGAGCTTAACAGAACTGACTCCGCCCCCTCCTCACTAACCTACAGCATCCCCTCCGCTGAGATGGAAGACTCCGCCCACTACCAGTGCAGCGCCTCCAACCCGTATGGCTCCCAGCTGGTGTCCACCTCCCTCACTGTCAGAGGTATTTCACCTTCATCCACGTTTGAGCCTTTTGAGTTTCTGCGGTATTTTATTGGAGGGAAATTGTTTGGTTTGGTTTTTACTGGCAGAGTTTGGAGATTTAATTAAGTGAAGGAAAGACTCCTGCTGAGATTTCTCCAATAAAAATCCTCCTCAGCTTTCTTTCCCAAACACAACTGCTAATGAAATTCATTCAATTTGAAGTGAAAGGAATTTTCAATTAAAACAGGACATTATTTACAAGTTGTGGCTCTTAAATGGAGCAAAATCTGATGGTTTCTGTAAATCTTTTAACTTTGTTGGCTTGACTCGTCTCATCCTCTCATCCTGAAATAAGATATTCTGATTATTTTCAGTTCTTTGCACTGTTGATAGAAATGTCTGTTTCTGTGTTTGGACACAGGATCAATAATCACAACCTCAGAGTTCATTTTATGACTTTTATGAAGTCAAAGCAGGTTTTCTTTTATGAAGTGAAGCCAGTTTCAGTTGCAAACACCAGCATTGCTGCAGTTTTTGCAGGAAAAACAAGATCAGGGACTCATTAACTTTATTTACACAGACAAATGTTTCATGTAACCAGCTTAAATCCATCTGATCTGATTCCAGCTGACAGTGAAGACGAAGAAGAATTGATCAAATATCTGTAACAACTTATTTCAAGCCTTTTGACTGTTGAGACACTTGATGATCCTCAACTCTTAATTTCCAACAAGAACACTGATCTCAAGTGAAGTGTTTCCTTCAAAGACACAGTCCCTATTCCAATATGTAAATTATATATATATATGTGTAAAAAAACCAAAAAACATCTTGAATTTTGAGTAGCAGAAGGACCTGCTGAACGCAGAAAGTTAGTTTTTATTATTCTACTGTCTTCTATGTAGTTGTTGTGGGTTAAAAAGACCTCGTACTTCCTGACTGAGTTGAGAAAAGATGAAAATGAGTGGAAGTGGATGGAGTCCGTGGTGGGGGGACTCTGTGCTCGGAGGCAATCTGAGGCAAAACCATGAGACCGATCTCTGTGGTGGTCACATTGGGTGAAAGCAGAGAAAAATATCTGCGGTTTGACGTATAATTTGTCCACGTGGAGGAGAAACTTTGGGCGTGAAAGAAGTTTGTGTGAGAAATTTTCTGAATAACTTTAAAGAACAGAATTTGACTGCGTGACATCATCATCCTGTAGAGTGGAGTCCAGCTGTTTCTGACAGTTAAACGTTATAAACTGTAGTTTTATTCAAACAGTAAAATATATCTAAATGTCCTTTCAGACATGAAAACTTTGATCTTTTGTGAGCTGTTTAAACTTGGAGCTCAGTTTTTCACTCATTTTGGTAAAACCCCATAATTTCCGATGGGAGAAATTAAGCAGTTTTTTTTTACCATTTTCATAAATATCCTGTCATGCATCGCTACCAGATGTCATACTACACTCCCCCCCACTGAGCCGCACTTTTTCACGTAATTTTTGTTTGGATTTTCACAAAACTAGCAAACATTTATAATGAAAAATAGGCTAATTAAGTATGAGTAGTTGCTGTATGCCTGAACGCCTTCTGCATCTGTACCATCATTACATCAAAGGTCTGATTGAAGTAGAGCAGATGTCCAGAGAGAGTTCGAGTTCGAGGTTTTAGGAAAGGCGGTGCTTCGTGGCCCACAGACGTCAGCTCGAATCTGATTTGTTCTGGACCGTTTGTAGGAGTTTCAGCATCATGCTGGGAAACGGCCAGATGGGGAACACCCAGGACCTGTACCAGGAGCTAGCTGGCATGCGGAGTCAGATACGCTTGATTCTCATGTTATAAAGAGCAAAGACTCGGAGATGCAGCGTGATCAGAGGACAGCTGTCCTCGTCGTGATGGACAGACGATCACCTGTCCCCGTTTGTTCCCCCAGCTCACCCTCTGCAGGTGGAGGCGAGTCCCCAGCTCTCAGCAGAGCGAGGCTCGGCTCTGATCCTGACCTGCAGGGCCTCCGGGTGTCTGCAGACCCCCACGCTCAGCTGGAGGAGGACGGACCTGAACCGGACCGTCCTCCAGAGGACGCAGCAGCAGGACGGGCTGTCCCAGCTCCACCTGCAGGACCTGGACCTTCAGCATCAGGGAGGATACAGCTGCGAGGCCGAGTGCGAGGCCGTCATCAGGACCAGAGACATCCACGTCTACGTCTACTGTGAGTCAGACCTCGTCTTCACCACATTCACACTTAAAGTAGATTAAAGGGGAAACATTTACATCTTTGTGTGACTTAAAATGCTGAATATACAAAATATGAGAAATATTGATTAAATGAAGGCTGAGGAAATATTTACATGCTGCAAAAACACAAATCTTACCAAGTAGATTTTCTGATTTCTAGTCAAAATGTCTCATCACACTCAAAATAAGAGAAAATTACCTAAAGAGAAACATTTCAGTGAGAGATAAGATCTTGTTTTAACGCAATGCATTTCATTTTAAGAAAATTTTGCTTGTTCTATTGGCAGAATTTTTTTTTCTTATTACAAAAAAAAAAAAAAAAACTTTTTTTTACTTATTTTTAGAGTAGCCAAGATTATTTTTGCTTGTAATAAGCAAAAAAAAAAAAAAAAATTCTGCCAATAGAACAAGCAAATTTTTTTCTTGAAATAAGATGCATTGTCTTAAAACAAGACCTTATATCTCACTGAAATGTTTCTCTTTAAGTAATTTTGTCTTGTTTTGAGTGTGATGAGATATTTTGACTAGAAATCAGAAAATCTACTTGGTAAGATTCGAGTTTTTGCCGTGCATCCATCTCTCCGAACATTTCCGGTAGCTGGCAGCTGGAGTCGAAGGGTTAACAGGAGAGAAAGCTGCTCATAAATCCTACACGAGGCTTTCTGCAGAGACAGATGATCTAGATTTGGTTTCTCTCTCTGCTCTCTGCTCGGCTTGTTTGGACACGCTCTGCTCTGCTGCTGCACTCGCTCAGGTCAAAGATCGGAAAGTTTTACAGTGTTGATATAGTGTAACGCAGTGAAGCAACATTTCCTCACACTTATCTGTGTGTAATGAAGCTTCCCAGCGATTCCTCTCAGTCAGCAGATATCTGTCAGTGTTAACTTTAAAAACCTCGCCGGTGCTGTGAGGGCGCCAGAAATACACACAGGACCTGAAAATAATCCCTTTTAGTCGTCATTTTCTGTAACTTCGGCTAAAAGCTGCAGCTGTTTGGGGGAACAGACGGGCTCTTTTTTTATCAGGGATTTGTTTGCTGGAACAAGAATGTAGGATTTTATCCATCCTCATCCTTTAAACCTCAGACGAAGACCGAAGGAAGCGACACAGCAGAGGAAGAACCCAAATATCCTCCACTCACCAATAACTTTAACTGGAACAGTGAACGCCTCCCACTCAGGACCAGAGGAGGAGAGGAGTCGCGGTTCCTGACAGCAGGCCTCACGAAGCCTCCCAGCTTCAGCGGTTAAAGTCGGGAGTTCGTGTTCTCAGACTCAAAGCAACAACATGACTCCCTTTTAACATGAACTCTGCAATCCAGCTCCAGATCCGTCATTATCTGCCTCCTGCAAATGGATGTCTCACACATCAGAGTTTACTGAACCGTTAAGCTCCCTTCAGAAACGTGAAGGATTATTTTAAAGCATCCGTCTGAAAACCTGAGGGGTTTCCGACAACCTGGACAGTTAATGTCTCAGAAACATGAAAACACGAAGCTCTGAGGGCTTAAGCTTCATGTTTTATTATAAATGAATCTCCTTTTTCCAGCATGCAGTCAAGTTTTAGCTGCAGCTTTTAAATCTGACTCACTTTTAGAGTTTTTGATGATGCAAAACAACACTGCAAAAGCTCAAATCTATTTATCTAGTTTCTAGTCGAACTATCCCATCACACTCAAAATAGGACCAAATTACTTAAAGAGAAACATTTCAGTGAGATATAGGAACTTTTTGATTAATACAAGCAAAAATGAAAAATCTTGGCCACTCTTGTACGAAGCAAAAAACATTCTGCCAGTAGAACAAGTGAAATTATCTTGATAAGATTTCTTGAAATAAGATGCATCGCCTTAAAACAATTTCTTATATCTCACTGAAATGTTTCTCTTTAGGTAATTTTGTCTTATTCTGAGTGCTATGAGATATTTTGACTAGAAATTAGAAAAACGTGCTTGGTAAGATTTGAGTTTTGCAGTGAAAAACTGATCAGCTTCAGAGGCTTTTAGAGGTCTTAGTCCTCTGGTTACCATCATGGCATCCATGGGGGTCCACAAAGAGCACAGGGGGTCTGCAGGGCTTGGACTGGACAGTCGGTAGATGTGTCTCGTGTTGCATCTGCACACTGTGAAGTGCGGATTCGTCGGCTGCATACGTCACAGCGGCGCGTCAAGTACGGTCCCATTTTAAAAGTGTCTGAAGGAGCCTCAGAATCCAGCCGCCTCCGTTCGCCCTGAAACCAAGGATACATGCGATGTAGCCTTCGTGGCCTCGCCTATCCCAGAATTCATTGCGCACAAGATGGGAGGGAATAATCAGCAGAGCTACGAGTTTAATATTTGGATATATTTGTGGATTTTTAAGCGTTAAATGAAGTGTTTACTCATTAGAAACAGTCTCTGTGGAAAATGTAAAAATATGCGGACAAGCTTAAAAAGAGAGTTTTTGCTTCAGAAAATGCATTTGTTCGTGATTCAGGTGTGAACGAGCGGTTAATGGAGTGTTAGAGATAACGTTGGAGATAACGATATATAAATGAAAAAGAATAAAATGTCCGGTCCCAATTTAGTTTGAGCAACGCATCTGAAGGATTAAAGGGGAAGTTCAGGATTTTTGACATAGGGCCTCATTTTCTAGTGAGCCAGAATGCTACTGATCACTGAAGACGGTTTCAACATATTTCATCCCGTTATTCTAGTTCCAGGAGGTCGCTGATGCTAATGCTAGTGGAAGTCAATAGGAATCTGCTAGCCTGTCATTAATAACAATCTTATCCACCCCTCAGAACATTCGAGGCAAATCATTTCTAACTTCAGATCTGTGTAAATGCTGTGTTAACAGAATAATGTTACAAATAAAACTAACCTGCGTTTCGTTGCATTTTGATTGTTGCTGCTGAGACACTTTACAAAGTTTTACTTCCTGTATTTGGCAGCAGTGATGTCATCTGCTGCTACGTGCATGTAGGAATTTAATTACACAAATATAAAGTCTAAAATATGACCACGTCTGAAAGGCATGAGGATATGTCGGATTTTGAAGTTGATTTCAAACTTTTTTCATCAAACTAACTGTCTTCATGTCTTGATGAACCGGAATACAGTGGCAAAGGTAGTAAGCTGGTAAGACACTAGTTCCTCAATGTGTAATGCAAAATTTGTCATACAAGGCTAGTTTTACCAGTTTAACACATAAGTTTACTAGTTTAACACGGCATTTACACAGATAATCTTGCTGATTTGCCTTGGATCTTCTGTGGAGTGGATAAAATTGGTTTTAATGACAGGCTAGCAGATTCCTATTGACTTCCACTAGCATTAGCATCAGCAGCCTCCCAGAACTAGAATAACGGGATGAAATATGTTGAAACTGTCTTCAGTGATCAGTAGTATTCTGGCTCACTTGTAAATGAGGCCCTATGTCAAAAATCTGAACTTCCCCTTTAAGTGGAAAGAAAGCTGTCACAGCTGTGGAGTCTGCAGTTGCTATGCAACAGGACTGGAGCATTATCTTTTCAACAACGCATTATTTTTGATAACCCTAAAATCCCCAAATTTGTTTGATAAATGTTAAGTGTTTTTTGTTTGTTTGTTTTGTTCTTTGTTCTTTTTCTTTTGCAATGATCTGGCGACCCCCAGTTTGGGAACCACGGGGCTAAAAAACCTGTGCATACTAATAAAAAGTCTTTAGGCGTGCTCTGTTATGGACACGACACATAAAAGCATAAACATAAAAACACTGCAAACATTTTTGCTAACTGGCTCTGCGATGCACGCAGCAGAGGGTTAAACGGGTCAACGAAGCCTCGGAGGTGGTTTTCGGGTCCTTGTTGAGGGTTCAGAGGTGATCCTGCAGACTTTAGAGGTCTTTGAGCTTCGAGTGGTTCCTGATTAGTCTGAGAGCAGGGACAGATATGAGACAGCAGGTCCCTGCAGAGACATCTGGACGGCCTCCAACCCCCAGCAGTCGACACTCGGACTGAGCGGTTGTTTGTAGCTGGTCGGTTTTCCATCTGTGTGCTTGTTTCATCTGTCAGACTCTGGTTCTCAGGCTCTTCAGTCATCCATCCACAATCCTGATGGTTCTAGTTTCTGTGCTGACTGAAATAAGCAACATGGAGGCTGCAGTCGTCTCACTGATGACGTTCCTGATGTCCGTTTCTACAGGGACACAGAATGCATCAGTCATTTGTTATTTTTTGGGTCTTATTTCAAAGTTCAAATGTGGTCAAATAAAGTTTTCATGAAGGGTTTATAGTTCACTCTGAGTATTTCAGATATGACTGAAGATGTTTTGGAGCTCTGAAACTAATCAGTCAGACTGAGATTCTGTCTGGAAATTCGAAGTGATTGAGAAATAAGGAAACTTTGGAGGTCTGAAGAAGATAAGTGACATCAGAGCAGTGTGTGGTGCTGGCTGACGTCCTGAAATGGGCCCAGAGGGAATAGAAGAAGTTGTGGAGGTCTGCGGGAGGTCGGAGCGTGAACCAAACTGCCGTCTTTTTCTCTAGCATTCCCATCTGATCCGGTTCTGGAGGATCCCGGTCCAGTTCTGCTGAACCAGGAGGCGGCATTTCGCTGTGATGTCATCAGAGTCTTCTCAGCCAATCAGCTGAGGGTCCGCTGGCTGCTGGGGAACGCTACGCTGAAGTCGGAGCTGTTCAGGTTCTCCAGTTCTTTACAGAACATCTCGTCTGTTCTGGAGCACCGGGTGGAGGAGGATCGGCCGGTTCTGACGTGCAGAGCCGAGCTGTTGACTGAAGACGGAGACGTGTGGAGGTCCAGGAACTCCAGCCTCCCTCTGCACATCCACTGTGAGTGTCTCATTATAGAAATAACGACGTTTTTAAGGTTCCAAAAGCAAACCAGATCCCAGAACAAACTGCTTCTCGGCTAAATTTAATTTAATTTAATTTAATTTAATTTAATTTAATTTAATTTAATTTAATTTAATTTAATTTAATTTTAAATTAAATTATTTTATTTTATTTTATTTTATATTTAATTTTATGAATTTATCTAGTTGCTTATTATTTTATTCATTTAATTTATTTTTTAGTTATTTACTTTTATTTTTGTATTTGTTTTATATTTTTATTTATTTGTAATTATTGTCATGAATTTATCTAATCTTTATTTTATCTTTTTTATTTTATCATTTAATTTTATTCATTTTTCATTTATTTACTTTTATTTGTGTATTTGTTTTGTATATTTATTTATTTGTATTTATTTACTTTTACAAATTTATCTTAATGTATTTTATGTTATTCCAGTCTTTCTGATTTCAGTATTTTTTCCTTTTTTTAAAAAAAAATTATTTAGTTTTTTGATAGTTGCAAATTGAATTTATCTAATTGTTTATTTTATTCATTTAATCTATTTTTTATTTTCACACTTTTATTTTATATTTGTTTTATATTTTCATTTATTTTCATGAATTTGTCTTAATTGTTATTTTATTTATTTTATCATTTAATTTATTTTATTCATTTTTTTATTTGACTTTTATTTGTGCATTTGTTTTGAATTTTTTCTTTATTTGTATTTTTTGCACTCTTTCCATTTTAGTATTTTTCCTCCTTTTTTTAAATTTATCTTGTTTTTTGATAATTGTAAATTGGTTTCAGGTGTTGTAACCTAAATGCCTGAATTATTCTACAGTTATAACAAAAAAATCAGAGAATAAAACACAAATAAAAAGACTAGAATAAAATAATAAACATTTACATGAATGAATTTATAACAAAGACCCATAACATAACTTTTTGACCTTAAAAATATGCGTTTCTGACTTGTTTTGATGGCACGCCGACATTCCTTATGTGCATTTCTCAAAAAGAAAAACAGAAAATTCTCACTGACAAAATTGCAAAAAGTTCTGTAGTGCATCTTTAATAAATATAAATAATAGATTAACACCGGACATTTTGAACGTGCAGCGTATCTGACTCTGCAAAGAAACATAAGACATTATCAAAGGAAAATAAAGAGAGAACAGGAGGAAAGAAAAGAGTCAAGATAAAACTTTTACTGGCTGGTGAGATCTCAGAGAACAAGTAGGATGAAGGTGAAGGTGGATCAGCTGTCGATGGGGCGCATCACTGAGAAAATCTGTCAAACTCTGTAGTTCACGTTTAAAAAGCGCAGATTTAGGATCAGTTAGGATCAGGTTCAGGTCTGTTAACCCCCAGATTCCGGATTAAACGTGTCTGTGTGTGATTCAGATCCTCCGAGGACCACCTTCCTGTCGGCGAGTCCCCGTGAGGAGGTGATGGAGGGTCAGCAGGTGACGTTTACCTGCCGCTCAGACGCCGCTCCGCCCCCCACGCTGGTGCTGAGCAGGAACGGGGAGGAGCTTAACAGGACTGACTCCGCCTCCTCCCTCACCTTCAGCATTCCCTCCACCCTGCTGGAAGACTCCGCCCCTTACGAGTGCCAAGCCTCCAACCAGTATGGCTCCCAGTCCTCCTCCAGATCCATCACTGTGAAAGGTAACGCTTCCTTCCTCCAGCTTTCCCGCGTCCGTGTCCCAACATTCTCACTTCATCTTTATCTCCATCCAGCCGCCACTTCTGCTTTTTGTTTCATGTTTTTTTAATCTGTGTTCTGACGGCTGTTATCAGAGAAGTCGACCTCTCACTTCTTCACGAGATGCTCGGACAGAAATAAACTCTGACTCTGCTGCTGAGTCATGAGTCCAGCTCCTGAGCGTCAGGGTCACACGCAACAATGAAAGGAAAAGATTATTCCTACTGTTCCTCCTCAGAGACGGTCATGTGGATCCCTCTGAAACTCATCCGGTCCGTCAACAGTTCAGACTTCACTCAGACGAACATGACATGCCGCGTTTAATCTGCCAGCTTATCTAAACTGGGATTAAACGACATGGTGCGGTCTGACATCAGTCATGTGACGGAGTGGTCCGCTATCAGGTGATGATGTGGTGGCTGGGGGTCAAACCGGAGGTCACCAGGTCGAGCTGAGCAGCTGTCGTGATGAAAAAAGCTTCAATATTTATTAAAAAGATTTTTTTAAAAAACACAGAACTGAAGAAGAAATAATCCTGAGGAGTGGAAACGAGAAGCAGGAGCCGCAGAAGCTTTTCTTCACTTCACTTCTGTTATCTGCTGTTATCAGGACGGCTCTGATTGCTTTCAGTCTGAACCTCCTCAAAGTGTTGAAACTGGTCACCATCTACTCCTCCACACATTCTTCTGCTCTGAGAATCCTGTAATTTGTCAGAGTTAATGTCATCCTGCCAGGAAACAAGGCAGAAGTGACAGAACTGCAGCTTTTATCATTTCATCAGAATAAGAGCAAGAACAAGCAGCATTAAGGCCACAGATCCATTAAAACTGACCCTGATGAACTATTGTGAAGTATGTTATTACAGTTAAATTAAAACTCAGCCACTTCATGGTGTCACCGTCTGAACTGAGAGGATTTTATCTGTTGTATATCACAGGAAACGGCACAAATAGAGCTGTTTCGCTTTTATTGATTCACATTTTAAATAGTTGTTTGTAGAAACACCAAAGAATAAAAGATGATTATGCTTCAGCATTTATATGACACAGTTTGGCACAGAGAAAACGGGCCGTAGATGTGACGTCACACGGTAACACCTGCAGTAATACCTGCAGTAACACCTGCAGTAATACCTGCAGTAACACCTCCAGAATACACAGTAATACCTGCAGTAACACCTGCAGTAATACCTCCAGAATACACAGTAATACCTGCAGTAATACCTGCAGTAATACTTGCAGATCATGCTGTGAAGGATTTTGTCTGCACACATGCCATCTATCTTGCCATGATGCTTCTTCAGGCTGCCAGATGTGTTTCGGTTTGGTGGTTTTCCCCGCGGAACATCATCCCGTCTGCTTTTATGTTTCAGTGTTTGTTTTTCTGCAGATTCTTTGATCAGATATTTAGAAACACAAAAACTCACTTAGATCTGGTTCTTTTCTGTCCAGCTCCTCCAAGGAACATCACAGTCCTCATCCTGCCGTCTACGGTAGTCCAGGAGGGACAAACTGTCACCGTCTGCTGCCAAACGATCAGCTTCCCGCCATCGTCGGTGATCCTGAAGAAGCTGATGAACGGGACAGAGTTGTTTTCCATCAACGGTACTTTCGTTCTGACCAACGTCACGGCCCGAGACTCTGGTCTGTATCAGGTCAACGTGACCAACGACCTGGGCTACCAGATCAGAGTCTTCAGCATCAGCGTCAGAGGTTAGACCTCCAACCGTCCTCTGTGTCCCAGTCAAACTGTTTTTTATTAAAGTTTGATGCAAACTTTATTTTCTCATGCAGAGAGCAGCTCCAGACTTCCTCCCGACATCAGCGTGGTCATCATCTCGGCCGTCTCTGCTGCTGTCGGGCTGACGGCTTCCGCTCTGGTCCTCGACTACATGCGGAGATCCAGGAAGAAAGGTTTTTACCAGCTGCCGCAGTCGGCTCCACCCTCAGTCTGAGCCTGAACCGGAGTCTGGACCTCAGTCTGAGCCTGAACCGGAGTCTGGACCTCAGTCTGAGCCTGAACCGGAGCCTGGACCTCAGTCTGAGCCTGAACCGGAGTCTGGACCTCATTTTGAGCCTGAACCGGAGTCTGGACCTCATTTTGAGCCTGAACCGGAGTCTGGACCTCATTTTGAGCCTGAACCGGAGTCTGGACCTCAGTCTGCGCCTGAACCGGAGTCTGGACCTCATTTTGAGCCTGAACCGGAGTCTGGACCTCAGTCTGAGCCTGAACCGGAGTCTGGACCTCAGTCTGAGCCTGAACCGGAGTCTGGACCTCAGTCTGAGCCTGAACCGGAGTCTGGACCTCAGTCTGAGCCTGAACCGGAGTCTGGACCTCAGTCTGAACCTGAACCGGAGTCTGGACCTCAGTCTGAACCTGAACCGGAGTCTGGACCTCAGTCTGAGCCTGAACCGGAGTCTGGACCTCAGTCTGAGCCTGAACCGGAGTCCGGACTTCAGTCTGAGCCTGAACCGGAGTCCGGACCTCAGTCTGAGCCTGAACCGGAGTCTGGACCTCAGTCTGAGCCTGAACCGGAGTCTGGACCTCAGTCTGAGCCTGAACCGGAGTCTGGACCTCAGTCTGAGCCTGAACCGGAGTCTGGACCTCAGTCTGAGCCTGAACCGGAGTCTGAGGCTGTTCCACCCTCAGACTGAGGCTAACACTGGACTTGGTGGCCAGTTCCACCACGTGGCTTCCACTGCTGGACATGTGGTTTTAAAGTCATGTGACGACTTCGTCTCGATGTTTTTTTTTAAAACGTGGCAACCCTCCAGAAATTGGCAGCTAAAGTACAACATCTTATGATTTTTATGTTGTATACGCCGTCCAGTATGTGGCTACTACATCCTTCCTGACTGTGCTTTCATCTGCAGCTGCTCCTCCTACGATTAGGGGTGAGAAAAAATATTGTTACACTGAAATATTGTAATTTTTCATATGCCGATATCATATCTTTATTTAAAAACGCATTATTGTTTTATTATACTAACGAAATCTTGCGAGCTTTCATTGCTCTGCTACGAAATCTCGCAGGATTTTGTGAAATCTCACGAGATTTTGTAATAGAACAATGAAGTATCGCAAGATTTCATCAGTAAATTAGTCGATACCGCGTTTTTAGATATAGATGTTATCGGTATATGAAAATATCTCTATATTTCAGTGTATCCATATCTTTCCCACCCCTACCCATGATGTGGACAAAATTTCCCCGACCTGAACCTGTACCAGCCGTGTCCTAACACGCCGTTAGGAACGCATCCTGCAGCGTGTTTCTTTCCCTTTTGAATGTGTGGATGTCAGCGTCCGAACATGTAGCTTCCACTGCCGGGAAACCTCCAAATATGGAGCCACAGCGTCAGAGAACATGACGCCGTCTCCCAAAATGTGACTTCTACCTCATAATATTTAACTGTTACTTCTAACCAGTTGGTTTGTGTTGAATCTGCCATCGCAGCTGTGTTTGTGTAAATCCTGCAGACCCATCTGTACGTTCCACGTCCTCCCTGAACCCGGGCACCATCATCGCCCGGTTACCTTCGTCTCAGTAACGTGTAATTAATCCCGCTTAGCGTTTAACCTGCTTCAGCGATCATCCTGCAGGCGGAACAGGAATGAAACTGTTCCGTCCCTGAAAGTGTCGAACTTGCCGAACTCGTGCTCGGTGTAATCTCTGCTGTGTTGGTTTGGTACTGCTGCGTTTCGTGCTGGTGATCAGATACGTGTACAGTCGCTTCCTCTCTGTTTTTATTAAAGAGATTTATTTCTTCACTCTTTCTCTGCGACTTGTGGCAGCATGATTCCACGTTCTGGGAATGTGTGGGCTTTTATTTCTGGGAATTCCCGGTGATTGCACAACTTTTTCTTTCACCTCTGTCAGTTTACTGGAAGTCTGGGCATCTGAGGCTGTTACCGTGGTGACAACTAAGCTGCAGCCCAGACCATCAGACTATTTGTTTCTCTGTGTTTTCTTAGTGCTGCTTTGTGGGGTGAGGTGGGGGGTTTCTCTGGCTCAGAGGATAATAAAGGAGGAAGACATGGGGATGAAGATTTCCTTTAAGATTACAAAGAAAGAGAAAAATATTCACCTGCAAAGAGGAACAGAAACACTTTGTCATTAACTCCAGGAGCAGCTGGACTGAGCAGATCTGCATTAAAAGGACTCTTTTCTAACTCAAAGCTGATTGGCTTCTCAGCCCATCGTCATGGAAACTGAAGGCCTCAGATGGAGGTGTGAAGAGAGGAGCGAATGTGGATCTGGCTTCCTGTGTCCTTGGACCGGTTTCAGTTTGGAGCCTCTCCACGGCGACGGTCTCGTCTCTATTCTGCACCGTCCTCATCGGAGGACTGACCTACAGTCATGTGACGCGGTCTCCGTGGTAACCAGTCAACCTATTTATCCTGATGAAGACTGAGAAGAGGCTGGAACAGCTTGTGGAAATGAGTTCAGATGCATTCGGTGTCGCTCAGTATGTGAAGAGTACGATGATGCTCATTCACAGTCCAGCTTCAGCTTCCTGTTTACACTAACAACCAGCCAATCACACGGCAGCATCACGGTGAAGACGACCTGCTGAAGATGAAGTTTTCCCACCAACCGTCTCTAGTTTCCAGAGAATGAAGAAGAGAAAATCTCCAGGAGCAGCAGAAGACCAGACTGGGTTAAATGAAAAATTTTCGTGCAAAGAAAAAATAAAATACCACGAAGATTTTCGATAATTTCGGGATTTACTTGAAGCCGCTTTGTGGACTACAGCTCTCGCTGCAAGTGCTCTTCTTGCTCTTCTTCTTGTTCTTGAAAAAAAAAATTAAAAAGCGGTGACGTGCCGGAGTAAAATCACAACGGTAGCGTACTCAGGCAGCTGGTGACGCATCTCGCTTGCGACGAGAGCTGTTGTCCACAAAGCGGCTTCAAGTAAATCCTAAAATTATCTAAAATCTTCGTGGTATTTTATTTTTTCTTTGCACGAAAATTTTTCATTTAAATCCGTAGCCAACATATCTGGAATCCAGGACGGAGAACGACTGGAACCAGAAGATGATTATTTTCTCCTCATTGACTTCCAGTCACATTTTTTCGTCTCTTAGGTCCCGTGGTGCAGAAGTAAAGGGGCGGGACTTCGGCTCTCTATACCAACAGAACGCTACGCCTTTAGCTCTGTGATTGGCTGGAAACAATACGTAAATCTCCGCCCAGAAACGTCCCGAACACCAAAACAAAGAGAGAAAACACAGTCAAGGGAGGGGAAGTTGCAAACAAACTCTCCGCCACAGGAGAGCAGAGGCCGAAAGGTGCAGATTGAGCCGCACAAGTCTAGCGTACAGTTCAGGGAGAAAACTCCGGACTCGACCTTTAACTTTAATTTAGCTAATGCAGTTTATTTGAAGCACATTTTGAGCAAACTGTACAACATGAAACACATACTCAATAAAATATATTAAGTAAAGTCAAATATGACCCCTAAAATCAAACGGTGCATGTATTCATGCACACGGACACAGTCGGTCACAGCTGCCAGCAAGGAAAAGCGTGACCACGTAAATCCTGTCAACCAATCATCTGCATGCAGCATTTATGATCTTTAAAGTTACTTTTGACGCCCAAAACATGCAAATTACATCCCATCATAACTTTCACAGGCTGATCGTGTTGGCTGGCTGAAATATGCTCCACTTCACCATTCCTGGCAGGGACGCTGTTCTCGGCATGACACCGGTTCTGGAGGTGGACCTGATAAAGTGGACTGTAAGCTTATTTTGTTTAGATACAGTTTGTTGGAAAACTGGAGAAAGTTCTAACTAATCATGCTTCAGTTTTATGTAACAGACTTCAAACGTCTGCATGCTGGAACTGGACTGTCATGTAGAATCTCGCTTACTTTTGATTTCAGCCTGTTTTAAAGGAAACAAGTGAGCTGCTTGGAAGTGACTCAGTGGTGACAGCATGTCGACCTTCCTCCTGCAGAAACGGATCATTTAAGTCGTGATTTATCCTCCAATTTCCTCAAACTCTTCCTACAAATATCCCCTTTCTCCTCACTCAAGCTCTTAAACGTTCATTTTACACACACTTGACATGTTGATGGTGTTTAACAGTAAATATAGCTCTGACAGCAGCCCCGAGTTCAGAGGTCAAACATGTTCTGCACTTAAAATTCCTGCTGCCCTGAAGAGACGGGGATGTTTGTAAAAGTATGAAAACTGCTGGCAGAGACGCTTCGGGCCAGGAAAACAAAGCTCCATCTTCTCTCGGGCAGGAAATACCAGCGGAGCAGGAGATTAAAATGACAAGACGCAGCAGAACTCGCCGTTACACAACCGAGCCCAGAGGTGAGAGGTGGCGGAGGCCCTGGCAGGACAGTGAACGCCTCACGCAGGAAAACAGCAGCTGGAGCGAAGACGCGCATCTATCAGAGGAGTTCACGGACGTTTGCGCTGAATCTGCAGAAAGCGGTGATTGGCTGCAGGATCTGAACTCACCGGCCAATCACCTGCGCCTCCTCGCCTCACACCGGCCAATCACCTGCGCCTCTTCGCCTCACACCGGCCAATCACCGGCCGTCCCTGCGGACGATCCGATCTGTGTGGAGGAGGATGGAGCGGCCGCTGCTCCTGGCTTCTGCTCCAACCCGATGAGGTCATTCAGGTTGGTGGTCGCCATGGAAACCGGTTTCATAAGAGGTTCGCTGATGTTCCATCCTGCGTTTTTCCTCTAACTCGCTCTGGGAAAACAAACAGGACGAGCTGGCGTGTTTTCACAGGTGAATGACGGGACTGAGATGCTTCATGGCAAAATAAAGCCACATGTGGCCTCGCGCTGTTTCCCTGGAGGAGGTGGAGAGGGAGCACGCGCTCTTCTGGGACTTCACTCTGCATTTTAACAAGAATAAAGATCTCTGTCAGAGCGACAGACACAAGCCAGCTCAGCAGGATGGTGAGAGGTTAAAGGGAGTTTTAGAATTTGAGGTTTTCTAAAGCTGCAAGTCCCAATCAGAAACATTCAAACAAAATAAAAGCTTGAAATATATTGATTTGTATATTATTTGTCTATATAATATGTAAATTGCACCTTTAAAGTTGAATTATAGAAATACATTAACTTTTTCACAATATTCAAATTTTTTGGGTAGAACCTGTAGTGTGTGTGTATGTGTGTGTATATATATATATATATATATATATATATATATATATATATATATATATATATATATATATATATACATACATGAATGAAAATGTTTCTCTCGAAGAACTTTGACTTTTAAGTTTTTTAAAGGTCAACTGGATACCAGGGGTCAAATTAAAGGGACTTGAGGCAAGATTAAGAAACGAAACTCACGACTGGCGCTTCAGGTAGCTGCAGCCACGAGCCAAGCCGTCACGAGAGCGTGCACAAACTGAAGCTATAATGTTGTTTACTAACTTTTTTTTCTCCGTAGTTCCACTTTTTAGTGTCTTTCAGTTGATCTGGATCGTTTGCTGACGGCAGAAGAATCCATAACTATCGCTTACAGTGTTTGAATCTAACGCGACCGTCTTTTTCCTGCATCAAAACTGCGGATGTAGCGTCATTTGACGGGAAATTCGGACACCGAATTGCAGCGCATTTTGCAGCACACAGCTTGTTCAAGGCAACGGAGAGAAACGTGGGTGGAAACGTTATTTTTGGTATTTAGCGCTTCATCATCCATTAGTATGGAAAAAAAAGGGACATTTATGTTTGGTTTCTTTTAAATTCCTGCCTCAAGTCCCTTTAACAATATCAACTTATATCAAAAATCGTCTCCCAAAAAGTGATATTACAGATTGTTAATCAAAATACCAAATATGATATTATTTGGCACAATTTAACCATTTAAATGCCACTTTGATCACATAAAAAAAACACACACAAAATAAGTTATTTTCTATGTTATATGTGTTGCGTTTGTTTGAAAATCAAGACAAATGTCAGAACTGTTGAAAAAGTTCTCCAGGATGTATTTGATGAAAAATAACTTTGTTGTGTGTGTGTGTATATGTGTGTGTGTTCTTGTACTTGCTACATTGTGAGAACCATTTTGTGTGTTTAACTAACAAAGTGAGGACATTTTGTCTGGTCCTCACCCCCCCCCCCCCAAAAAAAAAGCCCCTTTTTGAGTGTGAAGGTTAGGTTTTAGAGTTTCGCTTACAACTGGATTTTGGTTAGGGTTAGGGAGAAGGTTAGGTTTAGGCAATCAGTTGTGGTGGTTAGGGTAAGGGACTAGGGAATGCATTATGTCAATGAATGTCCTCACGAAGACAGATGTACAAAAATGTGTGTTTCATAACATGTTATAAAATTTGCATTTAAACGGTTTAAAAAAAACTTTGAATAACTTCACATTTGGGAGATTTGATCAAGACTGAAATATATGAGGGACATAAGTTCTTACTACTGATGTTTTTATATCAGGTTTGAGGACGTTTTTGTCCTCTGGCTGGTAAAGTGAAGCGACCTGCAGGGTTAATAAATCAAAACTCTTTGTCTCTTGCTTTTATCACTTTGCAGTTTTCTGTGCAGAATTTCTCTAGAAAATGGGGGGAAAAAATCCTGCAAATATAATTATGTGAAGTTTGGTTTTCAGTGAGCTGATCAGTTCAAGATGTTAAGAGAGATGTGATGCAAATACTCCCCATCGGATAATCTAAAACATCTGGAAGTCTGAATGAAGGAAAGCAAAGCTGAACCCAAAATTTGCAGAAAGGCAAACCTGTGCAAACAAACCTAAACTTAATCTTTTTCATCTGTGATTTCTCATAAACAAGTTTGTGTTATTTGTGCTATTAAGTTTCATGAATAAAGCTGAAAGAAATCGATCCTAAAGTCGATCTTCATTCACACACTGAGGTGTTTGATGTGATCACAGATGAATGTGTGTTTTTCTGAAGCAGCTCGGACTTTGACCGGAGAAGATCTCAGCTTCCCTGCAGAGCATCGCCTGCAGCGCAGCGCCACCTGCTGCTCACTGCGCGCGCAACAACCGCATCTGGTTTTACACTCCTCCGCAAAAGCTGCTTTGTGGTCGTTCTCAATATTATTAATACGCTGCAGTTAAAGACAATAAAGACACTGCTAAATCCACAATAGTGATTCAAATAACAGGAAAGTAAAGAAACTAATAATATGAGAAACAAATGCAATTTAGTGAAATGAAATATTGCTTTTGCATTTTGGTTGAAAACAACAATTGGGGGAAAAAATGGTCCTATTAGAGCAGCTTTCCCATAAACATTGGACCAAATACCTGTTAACAGGTGCAGACGTCTGATTGGACGTTACACAAACACCTGATTGCAGTGATTGTCTCAAAGTGTTTGTTTGTTTTTTTCAATTCTTCTGTTGAACCACAATTCAAAGTCAGTGTGAAGATTTTAAGAAAATTTGTATTCATTATTACATTTGTGTGTGTGTATATATATATAATATATATATAGATAGATATATAGATGTTTTTTATATTTTAATTACAGTATTTAATATCAAATTCCACAATTTAATTTGTGTCATTTTTTAAGAGAATTTTGATGTACTGTCTATATTCAATTTCAACTCATTAACCTGACAGCTGAGTTTTTTCTTATTTATATGGGAGGGTATGAATAATTTTGAGGATGATTGTATATATACGGAAGCCGAGAGCGGTCGTTTTCCGCTACTTTTGTTTCTTTTTTTTCGCCATTTTCTCAAGATAAGTTCATTTTCTCGTTTTCTCGGGATAATAAGAATAGTTTTCTCGAGATATCATGGGATAACGGTGATTATTAACAATATAAATATAAATCTTGTTATGTCGAGATAATGGCGTTTATTTTATATTTTTTTTAATGTGACCATGACTGTTCTCGGCTTTCGTATGTACACAAAAAGAGAGAAATACATATATGTATACATATGTACAATTATAAATTAATATAATACAAATTAAAAAGTACCAATATGTGGAATTTACTTTTCTTCATGCTGGCTTAGTTACTACTTTTCTTTAGCTTTTCAATACACACATTATATTTCCTCCTTTCTATTAACTGTATGTGTTATATTTATAGGTATCTGTAGTAGTCGTAGTACTAGTAGAAACAGTAGTACCGGAAGTAGACATAGTTCTCGGTGGTAGTAAAACAAAACTCCTTTATTGTGAAATCCTTGCAAACCGGAAGTTGACAGTTAGCATCCTCCGGTTGAACTACCTAGTGAGTGTGTGTATGTGTGTGTGTGTCCAGGTGTTAAAATGTTACCGTTATCAATTAAAGACGACGAGTACAAACCGACCAAGTTCAACCTGGTGGTCAAACTGTCCGGATGGTTCCGGTAAGCGAACCGACAACCGGCGGAATCCCGCGAGCAGCTGCTAGCAGGATGCTAACCGGCTAGCCTGAACAGTTTTGCTCCTCTGAGCTTCATCTTCATCAAAACTGGCTTTCATCAGCTTGTCACGCGTCATGGCGTATTTCTGCGGGGACTGTGTGTGTAAATGTGGTCGCGAGGGCTCAGTAAACTTTTGTTTTGGGGGGTTTGGGGCTGTTTTGGTGTCAGTTTCTCACAGTGTGTTTTGTGTTTTTGGTGTTTCAGGTCCATCCTCGCCGATAAAACCTCCAGGAACTTGTTCTTCTTCCTCTGCCTCAACCTTTCCTTCGCTTTTGTGGAGCTGACGTATGGAATCTGGAGTAACAGGTAGGCTAGCAGCGTTAGCACGTGAATGTGTGTGTGCGCGAGCTCAGCTGAGGATGTGCCACGTATGTGTTAGCATTAGCACCAAGCAGCTGTGTGTGTTTGTTTTAGCGCAGAAGCTAAAACCCGCAAACTGTGTCCAAAATGCGGCATTTATTATAATTACAGGGCAACGGGAACAAACTAGAATCGAAAAATAGAAATGTACATGAAACTGACACTATATAAAAAGTAAATATAACGTTAACTTTCAGTGAATGACATGAGAGGAAGTCCTTTTCTTTTAGAAATATAAATATTATTTGAGGTATAGGTCGCATACATGATGTAAATGGGTTTATAAATGAGTAAAAAACATGTAAAACTAATCAAATAAACCCTGCAGTCTGTTTCTTTTGTGTGGAAATCTCCTTTCTGAAACGCAGCTGTTTCTGAAATCCTAGTTTGACTCATTTAACTCATGTGTGCCTTAAGATTACGTCACACGGTTGGATTATGGGTAATTGAGTTTTTTGCTTGCAGACTCCTGATATTTACCTTCATGAACATGTTTTATTTGTTGGACCAAACTGAAACATCTCTACTTGTTTTCACACAGAGAAAAACGCGTAACATGTCTGCGATCACGCAGAAAATTAGTTAAAACCAAGTCAGCAGATTGCAAACATCAGTTTAAAGGAATAGTACACCCAATTAATGATGGGCCTTCATTTTCTACTCACCCCGATGCTGAACAACACTCTGAAGCATTTTTTGATATCTCAAATGCAGCTGGAGATCTGGGAAGTGTCTTGTTATCTGCCGACATTCATATAATGGAGGTGTCCAGCGCCCGAGCCAAAAATATCCATGAAAGTCCACAAAAACTTGTTAGTATTCCTCCATTCTGCTAGTTCAATGTAACCCAAGTGTCCTGAGTGGGTAGCACCCAGAATTCATGCGTTCTCTTTTCTTTTATCTTTCTTTGCTTTAAATCAATATCCAACCCCTCCTGTGTTTGTCCCGGTTTGTCTGCAGCTCTGCGTGCTTTTAGCACAATGCAAACAGCAAATTTCTTCTTCTATGTTTGCTATTAAATAAGTATCTAACCAAGTAAACTTGTATTTTTCTGGGCTTTGTCACAGACAGGAGTCACAAAGTGCTTCACATGATAACATGAAAACAATACAAGCAAGAACAGTTTCTACTTCGAAAAGGAAATAAATAGGTGAATATGCACTTGGTATTATCGGCAGAGTAGGCTCTGAACGCCGAGGCTTCCGTAGTGTCGCAAACGCTCTTCGGCGTGTTGCAGGAAAAAGTATATAGTACTGTTTAGGCTCTAAAAATGTACTAAATGATGTCGTTTGGAGTAAATTCTGGATGCTACCCACTCACGACACTTGGATTACATGGGACGAGCAGTTTGGAGGAATATTGACAAGTTTTTGTGGACTTTTATGGACCTTTTTGGCTCGGACCCCGGCGAACTCCATTATATGAAAACGAGAAGCCTTCCTGATCACCGACTGCAGTTGAGATATTAAAAAAGTGCTCCAGAGTCTTTCTCACCATGAGGATAAGTGGAAAATAAGGTTACATCATTCTGTGGGTGAACTATTCCTTTAACCTCTGATAAGATGAAGTCATCACTGAATATTAACAGAAGTTCATCAAACCACTCACGGTGGAAAATGTTTACTGGCTTCTCCACTAAACTGACAGTAATCCAGGTCTGGCGTCTGATGTGCTTGTCATGTATATCCAACCATTTTGTTGCATTTTTAGTAGCTTGACTTGAATTTTATAACAAAATGCATGTTATAATGCAACATCTGACTTTTAGAGGGACTTACAAAGTTTTCAGGTGGTTCATGAGAGAGAATTAACACGTTTTCCAGCTTAAATGTGTAGAAAAGTGATATTTTTCACCTGCTTCTGTCCTGTCTGATATTCTTACCCAGCCGCTGCATGTCTGGCAGCTAATATGAATTCTCACACATGCACTGTGGATTTTTCATCGCTTTCACAGACGAGTCTAAATTAAATGTGAGAAACATTAATAGAGAGGTAAATGATGCCATCAGTTTAACAGATTAGCTGACAAACCCTCTGAAAAAGCATCACTGTGTAATGAGTAAAACAAACCGTCTATATTAAGTTGATAACCTGCAGCACGAAGTTAAATGCCCTCCACCTGAGTCATGCAGGGTGGAAATGTGAAACCTGTAACGTGAATATGAGTGGGAACGTCTGTAAGAACAAAAAGCTGATGTAGCCCTGATCTCCTCCGGTCATTCCTAATCTACATCAGCCTCTAATCTACATGTGATTCTGAATCCTAAAGAATATTCCCAGTCTCTCATACTGGTTGTGGTGTCTCCACTGCATTGTATTATTATTAATGTTTTTATTGCCCCCTCTCCTTCCTTTCCTTCCTTTTTTTGTCTTTCCCCTTTCATTTTGTTGTATTGAATATTTTAATCTTTGTTTTAAATTTGACCAGACTGTTTTATCCTTCGTGTAAAGCATCTTTAAACTTCTGTAAAAGCGCTCTATAAATAAAATGTATTATTATTATTATTTCCAGTATCCTAAAATAATCCTGTCGCCATCCAGAACTACAGGAAACAGACCTTTTCATGAGTTAAGTGTTGGGATTGTTAAGGAGGGAAGATGCACTGATTTAGTATTTCAGGGGAATTAAATAGACATTAAACCAGTGGAGTCATTTTATTAAAGCGAGATTTATTCATACAGCATCGATTCACAGAACATGACAGATTCAATCCCATCATCGTAGTCCAGTTAAAATAATTCCATGAAATGATCTAAATTAGTCCGGTTTATAATTACTGTGTTCATATTAACCAGTGAATAAAGATAATGTGTGTGTGTGTGTGTGTGTGTGTGTGTGTGTGTTAGTGGTACAGTTGTGCTGGAAAGTTTGCATCCCCCTCTATTGGAAAAATTGACAAATCTATTAAAATCTTGACGTTGATTTTGAATTGTGGTTCAACAGAAATATTAAAAACAAAGAAAACGAAATGAATAAACAAGCTGGATGAGGCTCCTGAACTAAAGTTTTATTGAGCAACACTTTGATTCAATCACTGCAATCAGGTGTTTCTGTGACGTCCAATCAGACGTCTGCACCTGTTGACAGGTATGTTGGTCCATGTTCATGAAGATGCTCTAATGTGCCGGGGCAGTTTTGTTTGTTTTAAATGATTGTTTAAAACTACAATTCAAAATAATTTGTTTTATTTTGTTTTATTATGATTTTGTATTAAGAATGATAATAATAATAATATTTCCAGTTTCTTGTTTGAGTTAATATAGTGAATTTAGGCTTCTCTTTAATAAGAGAGGATGTAAACTTTCGAGCACAGCTGCTATTTACTTGTCTTTGTGGAGGCTTTTTCACATTACTGTTGCTAATTTCGACTTATTTCACCGGCAGATGATTTTTTTTTTACTTCTTTAATCGGAGGGTATGAATAATTTTAGGTAGGGCTGCTCGATTATGGAGAAAATCATTATCAGGATTATTTTGACCAATATTGAAATCACGATTATTCAAATGATTATTTTCTAGTGACACGATACATTAATTTAGCATTTCTCTCCATGGTTTCTAACATTAAAAATATATGCTACAAATATGTACCTTACAGCTGTTTTGCAATGTATAAAACATTAAATCAATAAAATAGATATACTTTGAACGCCAATTAACAAAAAACAATTATATCCAAAATAAACGGTGTATATTTCTCTATATTTGAAAAATAAAATAAATATGCTTATTTATATATTTTTAAAAAAATCCCAAAACAAACTTTGTTGATCTTTAGTGCGATGCTGCAACATCCCAAAACATTTTTGTTTATGACACCAACACATTTCCTGGGATGACCTCAGAATAACTTTTATAAATTGTGCCACGAAAAATAGCAAAAGAAGAAAAAAGAATAGTTTAAACTTGATTATGAGTTTGGAGGTTGACACGAAAACTGAAATCATGATCTAATTTATATTGATTGCACAGCTCTAATGAGGACGACTGTGGCTGCATGAAGGGGGTGTTCAGGGAGGCCGGGAACCGGGGGTCTGTGATGTGGTCCCACCTGGAGTTGGTCCGCTTCACCTCGCCTCAGCTTCCCGGTTTTCCCGTCTCCGTGCACTCGTCTCTCCTCCGCGGTTCCTCAAGCCTGCGTTTGTGTTTCCTGCTGTGTCCAGTTTAGGTCTGATCTCAGACTCCTTCCACATGTTCTTCGACTGCACCGCCCTGCTGGCAGGTCTGGCAGCCTCCGTCATCTCCAGGTGGAGGTCCAACGACAGCTTCTCCTACGGGTGAGCCGCCGCCGCCCGCCTCCGTCCCACCGTCAGAGCGCGTGTTTGATCCATGTGTGTGTGTCCGAGCAGGTATGTCCGAGCAGAGGTCCTGGCGGGCTTCGTCAACGGACTCTTCCTCATCTTCACGGCGTTCTTCATCTTCTCTGAAGGAGTGGAGGTAAAGCATTGAGGAACTGACACTGTGATGGTCCTTCGTTTTCTACTCACCGTCATGCTGAGTAAGACTCTGGAGCACTTTTTAATATCTTAAATGCAGCCAGAGATGCATACCCTAACGGGGGGGGGGGGGCTGTTTTCCCCCAACTTTTATATAATGGAGTTCATCGGTGCCTGAAACAAAAAGGTCCATAAAAGTCCACAAAAACTTGTCATTATTCCTCCATACTGCTCGTCCAATGTAATCCACGTGTCCTGAGTGAGTAGCGTCCAGAATTTACTGGAAACCATCATTTAGTAGATTTTATAGCTAAAACACTAGAACATCGTACTTCCTATAAGCGCGTTCATGCGAGTTCACGACACTATGGAAGTCGCAGCAGACGAGATTGTGCTTTCTTTTTTCTCTTTCTTTCTTTCTTTTTTTCTTTCATTTTTTCTTTTTTTTGCTGTCTTTTTCTTCTTTCTTTTTTGTTTTGTTGTTTTTTTCTTTTTTGATTTTTTTTTTTTCGCACGTCCCCGATGCACATTCATGCAAGTTCACGACACTCCTCCTTCCCTTCCTCCTTTTTTTCTTCTTTCTTTCTTTTCTACACTTCCCCATGCGCATTAATGCGAGTTCACGACACTTTGGAAGCCGCAGCAGACGAGATCGCGCGTTGTCTTTTAAATTTTCCTTTGTTTTAAATCACTATCTAACCCTCTTGTTTGCCTGCAGCTCGTTCGCTCTTAGCACAATGTAAACAGCCAATTTCTTCTTCTACGCTTGCATTATCGGCAGAGTAGGCTCTGAACGCCGCGGCTTCTGTAGTGTCGTGAACATGCACAAACACACAAATAGAAACTGCAACGTTCTACTGTTTAGTCTATAAAAATCTACTAAATGATGGTTTCCAGTAAATTCTGGACGCTACCCACTCAGGACACTTGGATTACGTTGGACGAGCAGTATGGAGGAATATTGACAAGTTTTTGTGGACTTTTATGGACCTTTTTGGTTCAGTCGCCGGTGAACTCCATTATATGAAAGTTGGGGGGAAACCCCCCCCCCCCCCCCCCCAGATCTCCGGCTGCATTTGAGATATTAAAAAAGTGCTCAGCATGAGGATGAGGAGAAGCTGAAGGACCGTCATTCTGTGGGTGTACTGTCCCTTTAAACACCTATCTGAATTCAGACGAGTCCTCCTGCAGTTCTGAGACGTCTCTGCAGGTCTCGGTCCTCAGATCCGTCCGTGAGGACGACTGACGACACGTTTGTGACTTCTGTCTGTCAGAGAGCTCTGGAGCCGCCGGACGTCCACCACGAGCGTCTGCTTCCCGTCTCCGTCGCCGGTCTGCTGGTCAACCTGGTCGGGATCTTCGTGTTCCAGCACGGAGGACACGGACACTCGCACGGAGAGGGAGGTAATCCCAGACCAGAATCCGGGACGTCCCTCGTCGTAGCGGCTGCGTCCTCACGTGTCCCCGTCTGTCCTCAGGTCACGGTCACAGTCACTCTCTGTTTAACGGCAGCCTGAGTCACGGACACAGTCACGGAGGACACGAGCACGGACACGGAGGACACGGACACAGTCATGGACACGATCATGGACACAGTCACGGTGGACATGGACACAGTCACGGAGGACACGAGGAGCCGCACTGTCACGGTGAGAGAATGAGACAGCTGTCCTACCAGCAGAGTCATGGACGCCACGCTGAGTCTGTCCTGTTGTCTCTTTCAGACGAACCGCTGCACACGCCGGGGACGGGGTCCAGCAAGCAGATCCTGCAGGGTGAGACCAGTTCGTCCCCACACTGTCCTCATCAAACCATCATACGATGGAAATCTGTTCGAACGTCCATTTCCACCCAAGACTCTGCATTTATCAGTTTGGACGTGATCGTAGGATCTCACGACAGCTCCGAGTTCGTGTACGCAGGTTTGCAGCGGAACCTGAAAATATTTAATAAACCTCAAACAAGGTTATAACAGTTTTGGATTTTTAATTAGTTTCAGCTTTTGTTTAGTTTTGACCTTTTTTTTTTTTTTTTCAATGTAGTTAGTTTTAGTTTAGCGAGTTTTTACTTTTTTGGAAAATTCTTAGTTTAAGTTTATTTTTCATTAGTTTCAGTGTTAGTTTTAGGTTTGTTTTTTTTTTCTGTAAATTATTGGTATTTGTCTGGTGACATTCAAAATCATCAGGAAGTCACTTGGAGTGAAACTGGTAGAGCAAAGTAAACAGATTAAATAAAAATAGATTTCACATCAACCAAAGAGGCTGATGTAATAAAAAAGTTTACAAAGACTAAAACTAGGGATGTTTTTGCAATAATTACAGGTAGTTTAAGTTAGTTTCAGTTCACAGTTTCAGTTATCTTTTTTTTTTTAAAAAACTGTCGTTTTTATTTTAGTTAATGAAAATGCTTTTCCAATTTTAGTTTTAGTTTTTTTGTTGGTTTTAGTTAACTACAATAGCCTTGCCTCAAACCATCATTTAGGTGTAAACAGCCACATATCCAGCACTAAAAATTCACCCAGAAAAAGAGAGAAGAAAGTGCAAAATAGATTGCCAAAGTAAAAAAAAAAAAGAAGAAGAAGCTGTAACTGAATTTCCGCGAGTTTCATATTGGACCACGTTTTCTTGACATGCTACAGAATTGTGACGTTGTCAGCAGATACGGACAATTATTAACCTGAACTAATAAAACAAATGAACCATATAAACTCGGCCTACTGATTCAGACTTTTATTAACGTCCGGGTCGTCCATCAACACCAGCGAGGCTGGCTGACCTTCCATGTAGCGTTTTTGTGCACGTCTGACTCCGGTTTTAAGCTGCCAAACACCTCTTTATTCTTTCCCACCTCACCTGTGAGGAATCCTAAATCCCACGTGGATCCACCCGTAAAATCATTTTTATGATCAGATGTGCGCTCATTTCCACACACGTGATGCACGAGGACCGCCGTCCACACGCCGTCCTCCCACCGTCCTCCCGCCGTCCTCCCGCCGTCCTCACCGCTGCAGCCTAAACCTGACGGAGCTCTGCACCTCCTCAGCTCCAGCCCAGCTGGTCCCAGTAAACTCGACCAGAACTGAATCCTCCTCCAGAAACATTTATCACACAAACAAAATCTGGAGTCAGAGAAAACCTGAAACTGTTGTTTTAATTCACTGTTTCAGGAATAAACTAATGTTTTACATGATATGATGCAACAATGTAGTGAATATTATTAGAATGTGATTCATATTTAGAATAAATTCAAGAGATGAGTTGCTTTGTTTTTCTTTACAGTATTAACATTATTAACAATATTAACATTACATATTAAAAGAAAAAAAGGGGCATATGCATATGTAGTGAAAGGAAAATAGTTTTTACTTGTATTGTTAGAAATGATTACATTACTTTAGAAGAAGGATCCATTCAGGATCAGTCATCTTCCACTCAGGTGTTTCATCAGTCCTCTTCAGTCAGCAGCTTCCAGAAATGTTTTCTCTGAAGTACTTAACACGCTTGTTTATGTACTTGGAGAACTCTGATCTCTAAATGCAGAGTTTCTTCTCCAGATGGAAGCTTTCATCTTTTATCTGGATGCTGACGTTGTTCTGAGTTCCTGCAGAGCTGCTTCATGTTTTCTGATCACCACCAACGTTCAGACATGAACTTCTGACACTGAAATCTGAGCTCGTTAGATCAGTTCAAACCGCGTGGTCAGCGTTGCTCCAGGAGGGGGCGCTGACGCACCATCACACGCTTTTCCACTCACGATGAGCTCATCCGTCTGTTTCCACACTGAAGGAACATGAAGGCTGCTGAACATTTCCAGCTTTCACCCTGGAAACTTCCTTCCTGAGTTTTTATTTAACAGTTAACTACTTTCCTAGAAGTTTACCCTGAAATTAAAACCTACTTTTGAAAGCCAGTTTCCCGCTTCAACCCTCTTCCTGAGAACAAACCTTTTTATTTGGAAGTGAATTAGCTCTGAGTTTTAGGTTCTCGCTTCGCATGCAGGTTGATGTCGGTAGAATCTGCAGCTTTTCACCACCGCAGCTTGAAAACGTGAAAACCTGAATCTGTGATGGTGTCTGGCGTCGTGCGTGCGAATAAAGTTTGGCGTGTGATGCGTTTGTGTTCCAGGAGTCCTGCTGCACATCATCGCCGACACGCTGGGCAGCGTCGGCGTGATCATCTCTGCTCTGCTGATGCAGAAATACGACCTGATGATTGCCGATCCCATCTGCTCCATGCTCATCGCCCTCCTCATCGGAGTCAGGTGAGAGAACCCCCTTCTGGAGGGGGCGGGGCTAACTGCTCCTTTGTGGGCGTCCTTCACCTCAGCCATCGACCAATGAGCTCGCCCGCTAATTACAGTTATGAAATAAGTTCATAACTGTAGGAAAACCTGACCGTGTATTAATGACCATGATGAATTTTACTCGCACTTAAAATACTAAAATGCTGGACAGGATTTCCAGGATTGGACAATTTTGACCTTTAGAAGCTTGTAGACCATCCATTAAAATCTGTAATTTAACTTTATTTATATCACCTTCATTCACAACAAAGTCACTTCAGGACACTTTAATCATTTGAGCCAAATTCAAACAAATCCACATGAGTCCGGTTCATAAAAGCCAGCTAATAAAAAATAGCCGAGCTGAAGAAACAGATTTGATCCATCCTGAGCTACGTGCAGATGACAGTGGGGAGGGAAAAACTCCCCGAGTTGGAGAGGACGGGAAAGAAACCAGCAAATAAACTAACTGCATTTGTTCCACGTTCTTTACCGTCTGTCGGATTTCTAGAATCCCTCAAAAGAAGATCTGATTACAAACCCCGAACCTATTTTTGTCAACAGTTAAGCTTCCAGGAAGACTTTAAACTCCTAAGTGGCTGAACGTAAGACCGCGACCAGACCTGTTCCATTAAAACTAGACCCTGATGTGACCCTTCAGACCACACGTTGGTGTTTAAGTGCAGGTTTCTGGAGCCCCGTACTTGCAGGAGGATCAATCAGCTGCAGAGATCCGTTCCTATCTGCTAACCTGAGTGGACGGTAGGAACCTGATCAGTTAAAGGGCTTCTTCCTCCTGACGTTACAGGTCTGTAACTCCTGTTAACACCCATAAAACTGGTCCAGGTTTAGGAGATCCTCACATCCTCATTTACCGATGACCAGCGACCGGGACAGAAACTTCAGTCATCTGAACCCAAATATCCTCTTCTATCTGTGCACTTCCGAGACGTAAAACATCGAGTCTGCAAGTTCCCGACTGCTATCGGATTCATTTCTGAGGTCGTACGTACATAGTGACGTGGATTTAAAAACACAAGGTCTTCGCTGAACCTGCGATCTCAGCGTTTGCTGCTGAGACGAAATGTGAATGTTTTACATCCTTTATCCTCCGACTTCCTGCTGCTGCACGGCATCGCGTTTTCCTCTCGTTTCGCTCACGTTGACGCGTCTGAGTGAAATCACACAACCCCGTTAAACTCTGTGGAAGGACTTGGACTTCCTCTGACACGTCAACGATGTCTTTGATTTACACCAAACAGTAAAATGTTCTCCAATTCTTCCTGAGAGGTTGTTGGTTTCATAACCGGAATATTGGCAAAAACCCGGTTCCACGCAGCCATGGAAACACCGGCAAAAACCCGAATATTACCCCCGGGTTACTATATTTGGTCATGTAAGCGTGTGTAGTCTCTGAAAAACCCCGGAACAAGTTCAGGGAACTGATTTAGTTAAAGGTGCAATATGTAAGAATTACTGCCATCTAGTGGTAAAGATGGTATTTGAAAGAAAAGATGTTTTCTTTCAAATGACTTCATATTCCAGCACTGTTGTGAATGTACGGTGGCCCTTAGTGGCCAAATTTCTCCCAGACATGTTTTCATCAGTGGTCTCGGGTGTAGCTATGACTGGACGACGTGTAATTATTTTTTTTTGTGTCTTTTAAGACATTACTGATCCCAAACAGTCTAACTCGCATTAAACAAAGCTGCTACAGCAGTTTTGAAGTTCAGAGTTCTCACTTCACACACATTTTTTCCATTCAAGGACACCGTAGTAAAAATGGTGGAACAAATATGGCAGCCTCCGTATGTGCACCGCCTAGCAAGTAGATATAAATGACTTATTCAAAGAAAAGAAACACACAGCTGTTCTAGTAAAGCAATCACACATGAATAGAAACTGTTTGTAATAAAATCACATTTTTCTGCCATTGACCTTTGATTTTTTTACATACTGTACCTTTAAGAAGCAGCCAGTGAAGCTGAAACTATCCACATAGTTTGTTGCTTTTTCGGGTTCCTTGTAAAGATCCCAAGAACCTCCTCAGAGACGAGTGGAACCTCTTTTTGATGGTCATAAAGGCATATTTAATGGCCACAGAGGAACCTGAACACCCCTACCCCTCCTCCCAGTAACTAGAAACATCCACATGGCTCATGAATACCAGGACCCTCTGAGTCCTGGTTTCCAGCAGCAGCACCAGAACCTCCTCAGTGAACATTTAAGACTTCCAGAAAACCCTAGAACCTCTTAAAAGACCCCTTAAGTCTCCCTTAAGGACCCCTATGACTAATTCTGACAACTTAAAGTTCCCCCGTTAAACCAGTAAAACCTCCACGTGGATCTGGGAGTTATCAGGAGTAAAAAGGTGCAGGTTTTAGATCTGACACGGTCTGAGTTCAGACTACAGTTCCCGTGCAGACGATGGATTATCTCTCAGGTTTCTGCTCTGCTGGCCGATTCCAGGGAAGTCTGACCTGCCGCGAGCATCTGCCTGGAAGGAGGCGCAGAAATCAATCCAGAACCTGATGGCTGCTTCGGAAAATGCTTTCCACTAATGTAAAGAATGTGCAATTAGTAGTTAATGGGCTCTAACATGCCAAACCACCGCTATGGACTTGGACGGGCTCCTGGACCCGGTCTTGGCTCCACGGTCCCGTGGACGAGAACGTGGCGGTCGGGTTTCTCCCGTGATAAATGGAGCTGACGTGTGCTGATGCAGTTTGCTGAGCGGAGCTGCATTTTTTAAGGCTCAGCGCAGCGGAGTTGTGGTCAGCTGAGAGGCCTTCGCACGACCACAGGGATCGGGTTTCTGCAGCTGGAAAGTCCGAGTCACCGCCGAGCTGAGCTCCAGTTAAATACCTACAGATCCTGCACACGGATCTCTGCTCCCGACGCCACGCTGCAGCTGGAAATCTCAATATTCTCCACATGAATCTGTGCCTGAAGGTCGGCCACAGACCCTCTTATTTAGATTCTTGAAGGAAATCTTCTGCTCTGATGAACCACAGCTGAAGTATTCTGATGTACTTGAAGCGGTTTGCGTCTGTAAATATTTTCAGGTCTTACTGAGTAGTTGCAGTGGATGTAGAGAGTTTTACTGGGACATGTTTCCTGTATCTCAGGAGTAGGGACGGGCGATCTGGACTAAAAAATGTATCACGATAATTTCTGGTTTTCATTACACAAAAATATCAGCTTAATTGTTTGCATTGCAAATCTATCACTACATTCTGTCTTTAGAGCCCTAAAATAACACTAGAAGCCACGAAACTACATCAGTTAAGTTCAAGTAGTACACCAACCAAACAAGTCTGAAATATGAGCACAAATTTGACTTTTATTCAAACGATGCAAACAGGAAAAAAAAAAAAAAGTAAATGCAACCTGATAAATTTTAAATGAATTTATCGTTTTTATTATGAGATGACAAATTATCACCATGGGGAATTTCTTTGACAATATATCGTACACGATATCGTCCCATCGCTCACCTGTCCTGTCGGTAAGACACCTGAGGAAATGAGAATTTGCTATATTTGAAGGGAACAGCCTCGTTAGATGCCTTCTGTCGCGTCTTTGCTGGTGGTTGAGACCAGAAAACGTTCAGCATCTCTGCAGACCTGCTACTGGTGGTGCGCTGGTAGAGACCAGGATGGAAACTGAAACCTGCGTCTGACAGTTTGTTGCTGAACATCGCCGCGAGTGCAATCACGGTTCACATTCAGCATGATATATATATTATATTTCTTGCTCAGCACAGTTCAAGACATTTATTACAGCTGTTTCTCTTTTATAATCGAGAGCAGAAATAAGCGGAACAAAAGAAACGAGGAGCAGTTCTTACTCGTTTTGTAGATCAGGGGTGTCCAAGTCCTCGAGAGCTACGATCCTGCTCATTTTGGTTGCATCCCTTCTCCAACACACCTGCATCAAATGAATGGCTCCTTACCAGCTTCTGCAGAGCTGAATGACGTGTCCATGAGGAAATAAGCCATTTGATTTGCAGGATAGTAGCTCTGGAGGACCGGACTTGGGCAGCCCTGTTGTAGATGGTTTACAGAGGAGATCACACAGTCCGATGATTCAGCTTCGAGCTTTTACGGGTGCATTAACACCGGTCGGATTGTGGACTCTGCTCAGCTGGTGGTCTCCCAGACCGAGATCACGTTCCTGCTGCGAGCCAGAGTCTCGTCGCCTGAGCTGCCACGTCTTCCAAGCATGACACGTATAGATGGGTTTCTGAGCAACGTCACAGATAGGATGCGCACGCAACCAGGGGGCAAGAAAACAGAGGAAAAGCATTATTAAACTATGAGAAGACGTGTGTTTTACATACAAAACTCAACTTTTAATGCAGATTAGGTCAAGATATGACGTGAAAGTGTCGGGGAAATATAATGTTTGAGTCCTGGTATTTGTTCGGTTGCAAAAATCAAAACATTAATGCATGTGAACAGTTGAAAATGGTGAAAATAGGACAGTAGTAGTGACTGATCTTCAGAAAACCCTCGCAGATAACTTATTCCGGTTCAGACTCTGATTTATTTAGTCTTTCACCATGGTCACATGTAGGATTAAACCACGGCGGAGGCAGAAATTATTCCCGTATTCTAGTGGGAAGACTGTAATAGCAGCATCACCGCCGCGATCGGCTGCATGACATAAACTGTAAACACTGTGTGTGACAGCCATCCTCTGCTGCTTAGACACGAACTTAAAAAAGAAGAAGAAACTGACGGTGGAGCCGTTTACGAACGTTCACGTGGCATAACAACGCATCCCGGAGATTTAGTACGAAGTACGGGGTCGTAAATCAGATGTTGTTTGAGTTTATACAGTTAGCTTGTTAGCAGTTAGCTAGTCTGTCTGCTGTCCACCACAATCTCATCCACAATAAAGCAGAACGTTCCACAAGCAGCAAAACTTACCGACAGCAATGCGTGTTAGTCCCTAACAGCTGGAACCAGCTCCTTTCCAAACGTAGTGATGATGTCGTCTTTGCCTGGTTTAATCCAAACTAGTGAAAGTTGCTCCTGTATGGAGGAGGTGAGGACGACACGGAGCTGAACTGAACCTGCTGCAGGCTGCAGATTGTTGTGGCCTCTTTTGGTTTGAACAAAGAGTCTAAACGAAAGTTTAAGCCGCTTTCTAACTCAGGTTTTTCAGGCAAATTTCAAATGAGGTCCAACACGAATAATATCCATGTTTTAACAAGAAAAATGCCGTTTCCGGGTGATGACTCCCTTACCAAGTTAGTGTGATCGTGATAGAAATATAACAGCAACGCAGCGTCGCTATTTTGTTATTCGTCATCAAAATACAGATTTATTCTTTTTTTTTTTTTTTTTCTACTTGTCCTGTCCAGCATCGAAGCAAGCAGAATGGAAATCTGATTGCTTTATTCTGTTGAACAGTTTTGCTTTACCAAGCGGAGCTTTATGAATATAAGGCTCCACTTGATATCATGTTTATTCATTTTATTTCTTTATTTAAACATTTGTCTATTACACCATTCCATTTCATACTGCTGGGCCTGACAAGGGAGAAATGAAAGTTAACAGAGGTAATGATAGAAAGTGAAACAGAGAGAAAGGAGTAAGGAAGAGGAAGAGAGAGAGGAGAGAAAACATGAATCTACTTACACAGTTCACTGGTACATCTGTACACGGATCCCTAAACAACCAAGGTCTCTGTTGGAAAACAAAACAAGCAACCCCCTACAGGAGGACCTGCAGGTGGCTTAAATATAGATTTATTCAATATAATTTAAAACACAACGATCTCTGTTTGTTTCGTCGGGTTACTTTACATTTTTATGAATGATATAAGTGCATGTTTGGCCGTAGACTCCAATACAAAACACAGGCTTTTTGCCCCCCTGGTTGCGCGCACAACTGCCAATGTTTGTAAACGGGAAACCCATCTATATTATATAAAATAAATCACGACTAATTATGTTAAAAACTGCAGTATTTCAGTGGGTACTTACGAGGAACGGGGATGTTTTCTACTGATCTCACATTAATTAAAACTTTCACGTCGTCGTCGCTCCACGTTTCACCACTAGCTTTTTCTAAAGAAGTCCTGCATGTGTTTGTTTCGGTGGCTTTTACAATCCCGAACGTTGATATAAACCATAATATTAACCCATAATGCCGCGCTGGACCATGCGATGTGGCAGTTGTAGTCCACTTCCTGCATTTGGTTCGCTTCAATCATACGGAAACCTGTTTGTAGGTGGACTGAGTCTGCTTGTTTGGTCCGGATCAGAGTCCGTTTGCACATCACAAACGGGACTTTCCCAGCAGACGGACCCTGATTAGAATCTAAAGGCTGGTGTGAATGAGCCCTTAAACGCCACAGATGGTACGTCAATCTTTCCAGGATTTGAATTTCATCCATGATGTCCAACCAGTGACCAAGTGGTGGACAGTCCATCTTCATCCATCTCCTCGTGATGGCCTCCTCACACGCCACAATCACGACCTCGAATAAATAAACATCTCTATTCTTTTACTTGTTCAGGCTCCTAAATACTAGATTTTGGGATGACTGAATAGTAGAATCGGGATTTTCCTTAAAGTCTCACTCATTTCTTCCCAGAAGGGTCGTGTCTTTAAGCATGTCCAGAAAAAAAGGCGTCTCCATGGCAACACTGCCTCCGACATTGTTTTTTTTGTCTCCTGATATTTACCCGTAACGTGGTGTAAGAAGGAAGCGAGCCAAATTCTTCCGTCCAAAAATCCGCCAGAGTTGTGAGTCAGAGGTTTGCCGTGTTTGAAACATGTTTAACACGTAAACCTGGTCCAGTTTCAGGTCTTCGTAAATCTGGCTCGATGGCCGGTTGGTATCTCCGTTAGCGTAGCCAGAGTTTTACGGTGACGCCTGTCGCGGTGTTCTCATGTTCCCCGTCTGCTCCTCAGCGTGGTGCCGCTGCTGAAGGAGTCCATCGGGATCCTGATGCAGAGAACTCCTCCATCGCTGGACCAGAACCTGCCCGTCTGCTACCAGAGGGTGAGTATTAGACCCCCCCCCACCACTCAGGTGATGAGCAGGACTAACATACCTCTGGACCGGTGTTTCCTGGTTCAAGGACCCAACCTAGAACTGGTTCTAAGAGTCTCCACAGACCAAGATCAGAACGTTTGAGCTTCACCGCCTCCGTGATGAGACGGTTTATCTCCACGGATAAACGGACCACCTTCGTGTCTACAATCTGGTTCATTTAGGTCAGGGGGGCCAGTCCGGTACCCTGTCCAACACACCTGAGTCACATGACCAGTTCCCTGCTGCAGAGGCTGCTAACGAGTCGTTCATGTGATTCAGGTGCGTTGGATGGTAGCTCTGGAGGACTGGACTTGGCCACCCTTGATCTGGAGCAGGGTTACTCAAACCAGTCCTACGAGAGCCGCAATCCTGCAGGTTTTCAGTGTTAACCTGCTCCAACACACCTGACTCAAATGAGATGGATCCAACAGCCTACGAGGCTCTGCACAATGATTCATCAATGTGAGTCAGGTGTGTTGGAGCAGGGATACATTAAAAACCTGCAGGATTCTTGTAGGACCGACCTGAGTAACCCTGGTCTAGTGCACCGGTCCTTCAGGACCACAGTCCTGCAGGTTTTAGATGTTTCCCTGTTTCAACACATCTGATTCATATGAATGAGTCAGTGTGCAGAAGTTGACCAGAAGCTGTTGGATCTGAATCAGGCGTTGGAGCAGGAAACATGTAAAACCTGGAGGACCAGGGTGGACCATCCCTTCTTTCAGGGACCCGGAGGACCAGGGTGGACCATCCCTGCTTTCAGGGACCTGGAGGACCAGGGTGGACCATCCCTGCTTTCAGGAACCTGGAGGACCAGGGTGGACCATCCCTGCTCTCGGGGACCTGGAGGACCAGGGTGGACCATCCCTGCTCTCGGGGACCAGGGTGGACCATCCCTGCTCTCGGGGACCAGGGTGGACCGTCCCTGCTCTCGGGGACCCGGAGGACCAGGGTGGACCATCCCTTCTTTCAGGAACCTGGAGGACCAGGGTGGACCATCCCTGCTCTCGGGGACCCGGAGGACCAGGGTGGACCATCCCTGCTTTCAGGGACCCGGAGGACCAGGGTGGACCATCCCTGCTTTCAGGGACCCGGAGGACCAGGGTGGACCATCCCTGCTTTCAGGGACCCGGAGGACCAGGGTGGACCATCCCTGCTCTCGGGGACCCGGAAGACCAGGGTGGACCATCCCTGCTCTCGGGGACCCGGAGGACCAGGGTGGACCATCCCTGCTCTCGGGGACCCGGAAGACCAGGGTGGACCATCCCTGCTTTCGGGGACCCGGAGGACCAGGGTGGACCATCCCTGCTTTCAGGGACCCGGAGGACCAGGGTGGACCATCCCTGCTCTCTGGGACCAGGGTGGACCGCCCCTGCTTTCGGGGACCCGGAGGACCAGGGTGGACCATCCCTGCTCTCGGGGACCCGGAGGACCAGGGTGGACCGTCCCTGCTCTCGGGGACCTGGAGGACCAGGGTGGACCATCCCTGCTTTCAGGGACCCGGAGGACCAGGGTGGTCCATCCCTGCTTTCAGGGACCCGGAGTACCAGGGTGGACCATCCCTGCTCTCTGGGACCAGGGTGGACCGTCCCTGCTCCGGGGACCTGGAGGACCAGGGTGGACCATCCCTGCTCTCGGGGACCCGGAGGACCAGGGTGGACCGTCCCTGCTCTCGGGGACCTGGAGGACCAGGGTGGACCATCCCTGCTCTCGGGGACCAGGGTGGACCATCCCTGCTCTCGGGGACCTGGAGGACCAGGGTGGACCGTCCCTGCTCTCGGGGACCCGGAGGACCAGGGTGGACCGTCCCTGCTCTCGGGGACCTGGAGGACCAGGGTGGACCATCCCTGCTCTCGGGGACCAGGGTGGACCATCCCTGCTCTCGGGGACCTGGAGGACCAGGGTGGACCGTCCCTGCTCTCGGGGACCCGGAGGACCAGGGTGGACCGTCCCTGCTCTCGGGGACCTGGAGGACCAGGGTGGACCGTCCCTGCTCTCGGGGACCCGGAGGACCAGGGTGGACCGTCCCTGCTCTCGGGGACCTGGTGGACCAGGGTGGACCATCCCTGCTCTGTGGAAAGACTCAAACGCAAACTGAGGTTCTAAATGTTTATTGTTGGGACTGAAACAGATATTAAAACACTCGGAGGTTGTTAATGCTGCATGAGGACAGGAAGTAGATTATTCAGACACAAACATCAGGTTTTACGTCTTATTTTACGTTGAAGTGTACCTGAACGCATCCTGCTGTCACAGACATAGAGATCCACGTATAAACACAGAAACGTCCCACTGCTGCGGGCCATCTTACCCCCGCCATCTCTTTAATGTGTGCAGTTTTTAAACAACCACAACTTCCTCAGTTTTCATGTTTGGTTTGTTATTAACGTGACAGATGTAGCTATGAAACTGCAGCTTATCAACAATTGCAACCAAATTTAGAAGCCACAGATAATGTTCTGATGTTCGGATCTCTGGGCTGATTGGTTTTGATTATCTTGGTTGTCATGGTGATGTTAAGCATTGGTCACGTAGATAAAGTTGGCGACAGATTGTGTTCTCAAAAGGGGTTTATATAAATATCATGTTGCCTTCTGTTTTCAGTTTTTATTGAGGTCACATAAATGCCTCATATTCATGCTCCTGATTATTTTCATATGAAAGTCCAGGGTTACAGTTCTGCTCTAGAAAGTTTAGTTATAACTACGGATAAGCATGTATGTAGAGAAAACAGAAGTGGAATATTAGATTTGTTCTTGTCTATATAACATGTTTTCTATGGATCAGCGCGAGCCTACGTCACAACCCGGAATTCACGTGACCACGAAGCTGGTCCCGGTAAAAACATGCTTCGTATTTGAACGGCGTCTGATGGACTATGAGCCTCAAAAACTGCTTTTGAACCCTTTTTAATTTTTTTTCTCCGCCGGTCTGTCTTTGAAATATTATAGAAATGACGTCCATTTATACTGAAAGTCTTACTGCCGACGCTAGAAGAAGATACGAAGCTAAACTAGTATCTGTTGGACTAAGTGATGCCCATCTTACAGCCTGGTTAGACGAACCTACCTGTACATAACAGCCTGATGATCAGTTTCCCGATGATCATACATCTCATGATGTATTTGGTTTCATCAGGTAAGCCCCGTGTTCAAGCCATTTATTTTTTATAGAATATTAATTTTTCCCCGGATTTTTAAGAAATGGTGGTATTTCTTTGATGTACTTCTCAGGAGTTTACTCTCATTGATAAAGCTATAAATTACCGGCAGTCTCATCTGTATGTAACTGGTTATGACCGTGCATGTTTATAACGCTGCAAATGCCTTTTCTGCCGCTTTTTATGCTTTTATTCTTATGTGGGAACATTGATGGCAGTAATCTGGATGAACGTGATCGTTAACAGTCCTGAGGAGACGGGAACAGCTGGCGGCGCTGTGATTCTGTACATCCACTGATTTAATGGTGTTTTCTATCATCTGTGCAAAAACAACTACAGGGTTTAAAAAGTGAGACCACAATATATGAAGAGTTCTTTTCCAAAACGAGTTAACCACCATTTAGGAAAAACAGATTTAACTGCTTCTGCATAGAAACGCTTCATTTATTTTTTGAATATTTTCACCAAATCACACTTACATGATGTAGAGGGTTTTAATTATGTCAAATGGAGATAGGAGGTTTGTACCCAACAGCGACGAAAAGCAGTTAACTGTTTTTTCTAAATGGTGGTTCACTCGTTTTGGAAAAGAACTCTTCATATGCTTTTTTTTTATCAGTCACAAAGTGATCCGAACATATTGTTAGATGTTTCCATGGTTTCCAGCTGAACTGTCAGCATTTATGGGCTTGATAGCAGCTAGCCACTTAGCATGTTGTTCGGGACTTTTTCTGTTGTTTTGGGAACTGGAACAAACATATTCTCGTGTCCGTGTGAAAGATAAGTTTATGGCAGCCAAACACAGCAGGACTTCTCCATATTTCCAAAGTAGAATAAACGAAGATTGACGAGTAATGAAGCAGGTAATTCAGTGGCTCCCCTATGCAACGAAGCAATGTTTTCACCTGTTACCTAACCGGATGTGACGAATTTGGCGAAAATTCCCGGATGCTCGCGCTGATCCATAGAAGTGTATTCTTTGTTTTCCTTTTATTTGGCAGAACGGTTACATCAGTTCCACTGGTAGACAGTAGGGGGAGCTCCGCTCTATCACTCATTAAATAAATAGGGGATTATCACGCTTACCGGAACTTCCCGGATTTTGGGCACTTCCTCTTCCGGGCCATGTTAACGACAGCCGTTCCTGCTCTGTAATAGTGTTTAAATCGTATAAACTCCAAACATATTTAAGTTTTCATTCCAGACTGAAATGATACTAAGGAAGAAGTGGATCAAAGCGATCGATTCGCCGCGGTGAAGGGCCGAACTTTATAATAAAACACACGTTTGTTTGTCGCCAGTGGGGCACAACACCGGCAGTTCACAGCTAGCGTTTACTGACGTGCTTAACATTGTGCGTCTTAAAACACACAAACATCTGAAAATCGGGTCTGTACCCCCCCCCCCCCCCCCGTTTCCAGTGGAACAACTGGGGACTGCCAAGAAAGGAGACGCTTTCAGATGCTTGTGTGTTTTCAGACGCACAAAGTTAGGCACGTCATCAAGCTGGCTAATGCTAACCTGCTAACACGACTGCGCAGTCTGCCGGCCACAAACAAACGTATCGTTTTATTATAAAGTTCGGTCCTTCACCGCGGCAAATCGGTCGTTTTAATCCACTTCTTCCTTAGCATCACTTCAGTCTGGAATGAAAACTTGGCATTGGCGTTTATCCGATTTACAAAGTTTAACAGAGTAGTAGCTGACGGACTATTGTTAGCAGGTTAGCATTAGCCAGCTCGATGACGTGCCTAACTTTGTGCTGCTGAAAACACACAAGCATCTGAAAGCGTCTCCTTTCTTGGCAGTCCCCAGTTGTTCCACTGGAAACGGGGGGGTACAGACCCGATTTTCACATGTTTGTGTGTTTTAAGACGCACAAAGTTAAGCACATCGGTAAACGCTAGCTGGCTAATGCTAGCATGCCGGTGTTGTGCCCCACTGGCTGCAAACAAACATGCTACGTTGTTTTATTATAAAGTTCGGCCCTTTGATCCACTTCTTCCTTAGTATCACTTCAGTCTGGAATCCGTGAAAATTTCAGTAGGGTTGGCGTTTATTCACGTTATCTACGAAGTAAAGTAGGGACATTGAACTGGACCGTCTTAACTGTTTCAAACCGGAAGTTCGGAACACGGAAGCCTGATAATCCCACCTTTGACTTCAGAGCTGGACGGTCGCTTCCGGTCTTGATTCCAGCTTTTTTCCGATTCAGGAGTGTAAGAAATGCAGTTTCATAACTACTTGGGATGTTTGATATTGTCTTTTTTTTAACCCATATCTGATATACCAATATTGTCCAACTCTTAATTTCAGATATCAACCGATACTGATTTTTGCAGACAACTCCGAGGTGGTATCTTTCATTTCTGAGAGACACAACTATATTCTGCTCCAAGAGCAAAGATCCCAAAATATCCTTAACTCAGCCAGAGGAGTTCATGTTGGACATCTGCTGCCAGATATCAGATACTAGCAGGTATTAGCCAACATGTGGCTAATTCTAATCGTAGTCATATGACTCTGAAAGGAATGCTGGGAAATGAAGTTCTTCCAAGATAATAGGGACTTTTAGACATGCGTGACCAATGCTGATGATGCATCTTGTGAGATTTTGTTGGTAGAAATATCGGTCCAAAAAACCCAATACTGATATTTTCTGATATCACATTTTAATGCCGATAATGGTTGATATTGGGACATTTCTATTTATACCAAACCGTTTGAGTTGTGGTTGTTTAAAAACTATGAGGGTGAGCTGACTGAGGTAAGATGGCGGCCAGTGTGGACGTTTGAACCCCCCTTGTGTCCCATCTGGTGATTTTACATGTATGTCTATGGTCTCACATGTAATCTCTCCACTGCGGACGTGTCTAATTCCTGGTGTGTGGCGTTCAGGTGCAGCAGCTGCAGGGCGTCTACAACCTGCAGGAGCCGCACTTCTGGACTCTCTGCACCGACGTTTACATCGGGACCCTGAAGCTGCTGGTCGCCCCCGACGCCGACACCCGCTGGATCCTCAGCCAGACGCACAACATCTTCACGCAGGTACCTGAACGCACCGCGGGGAAAAGTCTGAATGTGTCCAGAAGTGTTCAGCTGTTCTCTCCTCCCCCCCCTCCTCCCCCAGGTGGGAGTCCGGCAGCTGTACGTTCAGATCGACACGGCCGCCATGTAGAAGCTCCGCCTCCAAACCTGGGACCAATCACATTCAGGCTGCTGCTGCAGGTGACCTCTGACCCCCCCACAGTCGCTGCAGGACAGATTCAGAGGGAGGGGGGGGGCACACAAAGAACTAATGGACTCAAACAGCCCGGCGCTCTTCTTCTTTTGTTTGTGTACGTGTCTGGGCTGCTGGGCACCCCCCCCCCACCCCCCCCCTGCACTTTGTTGACTGGAGCAAAGCATTCTGGGTAAGTGCCTTTGTCAGAATCAGAGACAATCTGAGCCCCTCCCACCATCGCTGACATCACCACTGGGACTCCTCAGTAGTGTGATGTCACTTTTTACTGTGCCAAACCATGTGACCAAACCATGTGACCTGTTGGTGGGTTTGTTTGTTTGTTTTTTTTAAGCTGTAATAAATAATTCTGTTTCTCCGGGAGACGTCGTTGATGCTGGAGCTCAGAGTCGTACTGGTTATTTTCTGTTTTAATATCAGAACTGTTCCTTTAAACGGTCACATGACCTCCGTTACCGTGTGAACATGAAAGCTGGATTTTTATGAGGTGTACGTGGAGCTGTCAATCATGCGCAGGTGTTGCAGTGCGTTTGGTTCGGCGTTCACTCGCAGCATGTCCACCTCCAGCGGGTGGAGCTGACCGGTGACCACCAGCGAATGAAGCGGCCCGCCGAGGTCACACGACGCCAGCTGCCGGAGCGTCCCCGCGCGGATGACCTGGTCGTCTGAGCCGAGCCGGGCCACGCCCACGCACACCGTGTCCTCCGTGACGCCTGCGGGAGGACGGAGACGTCAGACATGGCAGAGTCCACCTCGTAGATCAGGACCGGCATCCTGCAGGTCTGAGGAGGTCCCTGCTGCTACACAGACTCAGACGTGTGGGAGCGGGGACACATGAAAACCTGCAGGACTGTGGGCCTGGAGGACCAGAGCTGGACCCCCCCCCTCGTGATCTCTTCAGTCATTTTTGTGGCCGAGTAGCACAAATGATTTTTTTAAAAAAACTTTGTAGTCTAGATTTTAAATCCAGCGTTTTTTTTCTGGTCTTTTATACTCTGGATGGATTTTACAGACTTTGGTGACCGAAAGTGTCGATGCACAAAAACTGCTATAAAGTTGTCAATACTGCTTCCGTCCTGCTGAGAAAAACCAAACATTTTTTACAATTTTAACCTTTTAAAAAGATAACTTTCTTGTTTTTAACCTGTACTTATTTCTAGGAGTTTACACGTACATTTATTAACCGGTAAAATTTCTGTATCGCTCCGACTCCTTCGGACGATATTTAGATTAGTCGCGGTCTGCTTGTATCCATTTAATGGGAGTGAAGGGGGCAGCAGGAGTGTGTTTCTCTATAAGGCATTATCTGCAGCAAACTCCTTCATTTCACTGGTACTTTAAGACAAATGAACGAGTACTATTATCCTGTGAGTCTCCATCACAGAGCAGGAGTGAATAAGTCGTGCAGCAGATAATGTCTTATAGAGATGCTGCTCTGTTTATATGGAAATACGACTAAATATCATCCGAAGGAGTTGGAGTGATACAGAAATTTTATTGGTGAGTAATTGCAATTATAAACTCCTAGAAACAAGGTCCAGGTTGATGATTTGAAGTACAGCCCTATTTAAACTGCCTCATCAGCCACATTTACATGAGTTTTAATTCTGAATATAGTGTCTGGTTTATTCCCATTTTACTTCCAAATTAAATAATTCCTTCATTTACACATTTATTCCGTTTTAGTTTGATTCTAGTCGTTCAGCGCGTCCTGTTGCCATGGCAATGGTTGAAGCGCACATGAAACAAGCTTCATACCAGCTGGCAGAAATGAAGGATGTTGGTGTCGAGCTGCTGCTACAAAACTAATAAATCAGAGTAAAGATCTGTATTTTTATGTGGTTTCCACGTCGTATTTGAAAAGAAAAGACGCAGGAACCTTGTTGACCTCTGAGATGCCGTAAATATATCACCTCTGACCCCGTCCAACCCCCAGATCTACAGCAGAATTAGACAAACGCGTTTTCTGTGTTAAAACGACGGATAATTAATTCTGAAATTAAAAAACATGTAATTCTATTAAAACTACTTATTTTAATTTCTTTGTTTTAAATGCCAGCATGTCATCTTGTAGAAAAGTCGTGATATTTGGCGTTTTTACACGATTGCACCAGATTAGACGGGTTTCCTGCTGTAGACAGATGCAGGTTTTCTGGTATTTTCTAGTTATATTATGGAGTCAGGACAATCCTGTTGCTAAGTTTTGACTAATGAAACTAAAGACAACCAAAGACACATCCCTCTTTTGTTATAGAAAAAGTAAAGTTTTTTTTTCCATGAATAGGGCAGTAACTCAAAAACTAAACTATTATAAAAGGATTAAGATTCTAAAAATACTGACGCATGACGATTTTACAGCAGTTTTTGTTTCTGGAAAGTTTCGGCCATAAAGATCACCAGAGGGTACGAATGATGATGTCACGAGGGTTACGTTAGTGAACTTCTCTGTCTGGTTTCCCCACATTTAAATCATCTAATCCCATAAAACACTGAAGTCATCAGAATCTGATTTTATCAGTCAGATTTCGCTGCTGCATTTATTTTATAAATGTGGCTTCAGTTAGAAGGAAAATACTTTCCAATGATATTTGTAATAAAATAATCTAATGCTAATTTGTTTGCTTTTTTTTCTCTGCAAAGTTTTATTTGAATTCAAACATTTTCCTCCTGTAAATTAACTTTTTTTTTTTAATCTTAAATGGTGAAAATTTTACCATATATTTAACAAATTTGTCATTTCACAGTAACGTTAACTGGCTTATAATAAATGGATTATTAAATGCTCCTGGAGAGGTCATGTGACTCACCAAGCTCCGCCCCCTCCTCCTCTTCCCGCCTCCTGTGGACGATCTGGATCAGCTGATCTGCAGCCTGACTGACCGTCATGTAGCGAGGAGGCTCGTAGATCTTCTTCCCCCTGCAATCAATAATCAATACGACACTTAACGAGTCACAGAAGGATCTGGACCTGGACGTAGACCTGGACCTGGTCTGGTTCCTACCTCATCATGTTCTCGATGCTCTGCTCCTTTACTTTAATATCTGGAAACGAGGACAAGGACACATCCTGATGTCATTGATCTGTAATCACTTTCATAATCAATAAACAAAATCATGAACATTTACAACCACCAGACTGATTTTTTATAAAACAAAGATGTTGATCAATTAAAATAGTTTTATTAATTGTCTGAAAAAGATAAATTAATTAGTGAAATCAGGAGATTAAAGTTCATTTATTAATAAAATGTTTGAAGTTGTTTCTGTGACTCAGAAAAACTGGATGGAAAAAAACCCTGAAATAAAAATAAAATCTTCATCTTTGTAAAAGTTCTTCTTCCGCAGACAGAGACGCTTCATGTTCCGCTTCGTATGTCATCCTTCATCCACGTTTACGTTTTCAGAGATTCAACACATTCAGAAAAACGCTGCAGGAAACCCAACATGGAGGCGATGAAGACGTCAGGACCTGGTCCTGCTTGCTTATCGGTCTTTACGGGGACGGATCGGGACGTACCGTCCTCTTCCTCAGCCGTTATAGCAGCATTTTCTGTCCAGACTCAACGTCTCATTGATTTCTAGAAAATTATCTTTGTAATAAACGATCAATTAAACTAAAATATCTGATACACGATTGAAGTTTGTTATATAAAGTTCGGGACGAGACGTTACGTCACATATTTAGAAGTTTGTTAAAATAAAAATTAGATTAATGAATAGATTAAAGAATGATTTAACAGATTTATAAATGAAATAAACCAAGAAGTAGTCAGATGCATGAATAAAATTAAATAGATGAACAGCTAAATTACTAAAAATAAAAGAACTTAAAAAATGTCATTTTAATTAGGTAGATTATATTTTTGTTGACGCTTTACGCTGCATCGTTAGTTTAATTTTCCTCTGTGGGGTTTTTACATAAGCCTGTGATGGGTTTCTACCTCACCTGCACATGTGATATGTTTGTTTCCTTTATGTTTCTGAATTTGTCTCAGGAATGTGTAAATTAAAAAAAAAAAAAAAAAAAATAGATGGCTTGAAAACTAAATAAGATGAATATATAGATTAATAAAATATAAATTAAAAAAGATTTCTGAAGGAATGAATAAATAAAAATAATTACATGAATAAATGGACAAGATAGATTAATAAATGATTTGATCAAATGAATACTAAGAAATGTATTAACATTTAAAACTATCTTAATATTGTTTAACAACCAAACCATTATTAATAATAATAATCATGGTAACATTACCATTATTATAAAATATAATTTTTTATTAAATTTATTATTATTAAGAAGCCTGGTTACTGGTAATTCTTGTCATTATTGATAATGTATTTTTCTATAAGACAATGTTGGTATTAACGGAGGACGCGTCCCCTCCGTGGTGTCCCCTCCGCGGTGTCCCCTCCGTGGTGTCCCCTCCGTGTCCACTGTCAGTCCAACGCGCAGCGGTTGTCTCTGCAGATGATGGACGAGCGTCTGACTCTTTAATCCTTTTATTTCCTCTAATGAATATTAACAACAGACACCAGCAGGTTATCCAGCTCCCCCTGGACTGTTAGTTTAGGGGGTGGGGGGTCTTCGGGGGCCGCGGGGTGATTGATGGGGGTCTGGTTGGGGGTTCACAGACACCCGGTGACTCCCTGAAGGCAGAGAGTCAGACATGGATCCAGGATGGAGGAGAGGAGCGTTTCAGCTCCTCCATCCGCCGCTTCAGACCTGATTATCCTGGGTTTGTAGCGTTGGATCGTGTGTGTGTGTGTGTGTGTGCGTGTGTGTACCAAACGTGTGCATGTGTGTGTGTGTGTGTGTGTGTGTGGTGTGTGTGTCACATGCATGTCTCACCCAGCAGACAGAGCGTGTGCAGTCCAGCCGTCCGGTTTTTACAGATCTTGTCGTAGAAGCTCTCAGGTCTCCACGTGTCTGTCCAGAACACCACAGACACCGTCTCCCCGAAGTTATACAGCTGACACACACACACACACACACACACACACACACACACACACACACACACACGCATGTCAGAGATCAGCTGCTTCCACACGGGCTTCACGTGTTGATCAACTGGACATAAAGAGGAAATGAGGAAGCCGTCGGTCTGTTTCCTGTTTGAGCAGCTCGTGTTGAGACTCTTGGTCCAGATCCAGATCCAGCAGCAGGTCTCAGTGGTAGACCACATACGGTCCTGATTGTTAGGGGTTTTCCCTCCCAGAACCTGGACTATAACAGGTCTGAAAGAAGGTGGGGTACTGGTATGGGCCAGATGGATGGGCCCGTGGCTGGATCGGTAAAGGCCAGAGAGCTCCAGTCCTACTCAGACGCCAGCAAGGTGGAGGTGGGGTACTGGTATGGGCTGGTATCAAAGATGAGCTTGTGGGGCCTTTTCGGGTTGAGGATGGAGTCAAGCTCATCTCCCAGTCCTACTGACAGTTTCTGGAAGACACCTTCTTCAAGCAGTGGTACAGGAAGAAGTCCGCATCCTTCAAGAAAAACATGATTTTCATGCAGGACAATGCTCCATCACACGCATCCAAGTACTCCACAGCGTGGCTGCAAGAAAGGGTCTAAAAGAAGAAAAACTAATGACATGGCCTCCTTGTTCACCTGATCTGAACCCCATAGAGAACCTGTGGTCCCTCATCAAATGTGAGATTTACAAGGAGGGAAAACAGTCCACCTCTCTGAACAGTGTCTGGGAGGCTGTGGTTGCTGCTGCACGCAATGTTGATGCTGAACAGATCAGAACACTGACAGGATCCATGGATGGCAGCTTTTCAGTGTCCTTGCAGAGAAAGGTGGAGATGTTGCTCACTGATTTGTTTTTGAATATCAGAAATGTATATTTGTGAATGTTGAGCTGTGAAAATAAATAATTGAAATGGGAATATATTTGTTTATTGTTAAGTTGCCTAATGATTATGTTTGCCTAATAAACCTGATATAGGGTGATGATGTCATTAGACCACACCCCTTCTCATTACAGAGATGCACATCACCTGATGTGCTTAATTGGTAGTAGCTTTGGGCCGATACAGCTTGGAGTAAGACAACATGCATAAAGAGGATGATGTGGTCAGAATACTCATTTGCCTAATAATTCTGCACTACCTGTATAACAGGTCTGGTGGAGGGATGGATCCTCCCCAGAACCTGGACTATAACAGGACCGACTGGTTCTGATCACTTCATGTTCCGGTAAATCGTCATCATCATCAGAGTGACGAAGGACTGACGTTTTATTCTAAATAAAGATGAATAGAAACAGAAGTCTGGGGTCCCGAGCTGAGAGACCCTCTGACAGCAGCGGCTCATTTGCATATCCCGCCCCTCATTAGCATATTAACAACCTCCCAGCGGGGGTGCGGCGCTCCACCAGGACTGTGTGAGGCCAGCTGGGTCCTGGTCTCAGCCCGGCTGCTCCGACAGCTCCGTTATTGATGAGGTCGCGCTAATGCGACGCCGTCAGCGTTGGAGCAGCGATACAGTTTAATGAGCGGCGGCAGATGGGCCTGAACATGCATGAGGAGCGCCGCCGCCCTGCGCGCCGTCTCACAGGAGGAGGGGGGGGCGAGGACTCACCTGCAGACCGCAGCAGCCCACGGCGTTCAGCACCGAGGCGTTGTGGATGACCCTGTACGGGATGCCGGCGTTCACCGCCCTCAGGACCAGGTCGCTGTGGGTGGTGGCGCTGCACGGGACACAACAGACCTCCACCGTTATAAACAAACAAACAAACAAACATCAGCTCTGATCATCAAACTTCACCCCAGATCCTTTATTATCTCTTTAATTCTACATTAAAAAACTACTTTTTCCAGCTCAGCCCAACACTCCCAGTAAGAGACCAGTTACTCCTCATTTTTACTTTAGGATCATAATGAAAATATAATTAAATTCTTGCAGCAATTAATCTCATCAAACTGAGAACAAACCAGGATTTATTCCCCAAATTTTTCTCTAAAATGATGACATCAGCTTCTTTTCTCATCACTCTGCTGGTCTGATGTTCGATATATCTAATATACCGATATTTCCCAACTCTTAATTTCCAATATCAACCGATATTGATCTATACAGAAAACTGTGAGGTTTATCTCTCATATTCTGAGAAAAACAACTATATTCTGCTCCGAGAGCAAAGATCCCAAAATCTCCTGAACTCAGCCAGAACAGTTCATTTTAGACATCTGGCTGCCAGATATCAGATACTAGCAGGTATTAGATACTAGCAGGTATTAGATACTAGCATATATCAGATACTAGCAGGTATCAGATACTAGCAGGTATTAGATACTAGCATATATCAGATACTAGCAGGTATTAGATACTACCGTATATCAGATACTAGCAGGTATCAGATACTAGCAGGTATGAGATACTAGCATATATCAGATACTAGCAGGTATCAGATACTAGCAGGTATTAGATACTAGCATATATCAGATACTAGCAGGTATCAGATACTAGCAGGTATTACATACTACCATATATCAGATACTAGCAGGTATTAAATACTACCATATATCAGATACTAGCAGGTATTAGATACTACCATATATCAGGTACTAGCAGGTATCAGATACTAGCAGGTATTAGATACTAGCAGGTATTAGATACTACCATATATCAGATACTAGCAGGTATTAAATACTACCATATATCAGATACTAGCAGGTATTAGATACTACCATATATCAGATACTAGCAGGTATCAGATACTAGCAGGTATTAGATACTACCATATATCAGATACTAGCAGGTATTAGATACTACCATATATCAGATACTAGCAGGTATTAGATACTACCATATATCAGATACTAGCAGGTATTAGATACTACCGTATATCAGATACTAGCAGGTATCAGATACTAGCAGGTATTAGATACTAGCATATATCAGATACTAGCAGGTATCAGATACTAGCAGGTATTAGATACTACCATATATCAGATACTAGCAGGTATCAGATACTAGCAGGTATTAGATACTACCGTATATCAGATACTAGCAGGTATCAGATACTACCGTATATCAGATACTAGCAGGTATCAGATACTAGCAGGTATTAGATACTAGCATATATCAGATACTAGCAGGTATCAGATACTAGCAGGTATTAGATACTAGCATATATCAGATACTAGCAGGTATCAGATACTAGCAGGTATTAGATACTAGCATATATCAGATACTAGCAGGTATCAGATACTAGCAGGTATTAGATACTACCATATATCAGATACTAGCAGGTATTGCGCTACTGGGGGGGAGGGGGGACAGTGGCTACTTCACGCGCCAGTGGTTAAGGCTGGCTGCATTGCGGGGGATCTGCTGGCCTGGGGGATGCCTGGCCTGCTGCGTCCGGGGGTGGGGGATGGGGGGGGGGGTGGTGGGGGGGGAACGTGTTGGGGGCTTGGAGCTCGCGGCTCCTTCCCCGGCCCGAGCTACCACTCAGGAGGCACGAGGGCATGGGCAAGAGAGAGGTGGGTATGTGAGAATAATGAATGAGAGTGTGAAAGAGGAAATGTGGGAGGGAGGAACTTGGGCTGGAAGAGGGAGGAGATGTGGGTAAGTGGTTGAAGGAAAGGGGGGATGGAGGAAGGAGTGGCATGCTCGTGAGTGTCTAGTAGGGATGGTCGTGAGGGGCTGAAGGAAGGAAGGGCGGGAGTGTGATAGGTCAGAGGGATGGGCGGGGCTGGACATGTAAGGGGGGGGGACTGTATGGGGTATTGGGGGTATAGGGAGGTGGGGGCGTATGTGTGGGGGGGTGGGGGAGGGGTTGGTGCAGTTATGTGGGGGGAGTGCATGTGTGTGTTAGAGGGTATGAGGAGGTGGGGGTAGGTGTGGACGGTAGAGGGAGGAGAGTGTTGGGGGTGGAGAGAGGAGTGAGTGTGGGTATGTAAGGTCAGAGAGCGGAGTGGGTGGGTGTATGCGTGTGTGGGGGGGTACACGGAGGTGTTGGGTAGGGCTGGGCGGTGTGGGCGGAGGTTCGTACCTCGGTATTCGTGCCGGGCATCTTGGTGTCGGTGCGGTGCGGTGTGGCTGCGGGTTGGTTGGGGGCCGGGCGCTTTGGTGGGGGGTGCGGTTTTGTTTGTGGCTTCCGGGGTTTTTTGTGCGGGGCGGGCGCAGGGGGATCTGTATCTTGTATGTGGTTGCTCTTGCGGTATTGATGTCTTGGGTGCCTGTGTCTCGATGTGGGGGCGGTGACGGTATATCTTTCAGCCCCAGTGTTGGGGTAGGTGTGTGGGGAGTGTGTGTGTGTGAGCGTGGTGGCGGGGTAGGGGGGGTGGGAGAGGTGGTGGCGCCCTGGTGTCAGGTGTATCAGGGACTTTGGGGTGGGGGCTGGCCTGCCCTGGGGGGCGTCGTCTGGGGGGTCCGGTCCTCCTGGGTTTCGGTTGGGCCGCCCGGGTCCGGGGGGGGGTGGCTGCTCCTGGGCGCTTGGGCCCTGGGCCCGGCGCTGTCTCCGCTCCGGGGGACGCCCAGCGCCCGGTGGGGTCGGCAGCTGCTGGTCTTGGTCCGCTGGGGCCTGGGCCTCCAGACTGCGGGGGGCTCCGGCTGGGGCCGCTTTTTGCCGCCCTTCGGGGGATGCATGTCCGCTCTTTGGGGGGGGGGGGTAGCTGGGATCTGGGCCTCTGGGTGGCTGCTGGGGGCCTGGGTCGCGAGCCTTGCGGGGCTTCCTCCTCCTTGCAGAGACGAGGCTGCATCTGCATGACTGTATCACCACGGAGCACCCTTTATTATGCATGTTGACACTGTGACACTGCTTCCCATTGCGATGACTAGGTCGTACCTCTTCTTTACTTCCCATTGCGATGACTAGGTTGTACCTCTTCTCTACTTCCCATTGCGCTGACTAGGTTGTACCTCTTCTCTGCGTAGTTCTGCGTGTGTTTGTATGATCTGAGGATATTTAAGCCACCTGCAGGTACTCCTGTAGGGGATTGCTTGTTTTGTTTTCCAACAGAGACCTTGGTTGTTTAGGGATCGCGGTACAGATGTACCAGTGAACTGTGTAAGTGGATTCATGTTTTCTCTTCTCTCTCTCTTCCTCTTCCTTACTCCTCTCTCTCTGTTTCACTTTCTATCATTACCTCTATTCACTTTCATTTCTCCCTTGTCAGGCCCAGCAGTATGAAATGGAATGGTGTAATAGACAAATGTTTAAATAAAGAAATAAAATGAATAAACATGATATCAAGTGGAGCCTTATGTTCATAAAGCTCCGCTTGATAAAGCAAAACTGTTCAACAGAATAAAGCAATCAGATTTCCATTCTGCTTGCTTCAAAAAAAAAAAAAAAAAAAAAAAAAAAAAAGATACTAGCAGGTATTAAATACTACCATATATCAGATACTAGCAGGTATTAGATACTACCATATATCAGGTACTAGCAGGTATCAGATACTAGCAGGTATTAGATACTACCATATATCAGATACTAGCAGGTATTAGATACTACCATATATCAGATACTAGCAGGTATCAGATACTAGCAGGTATTAGATACTAGCAGGTAGTAGATACTACCATATATCAGATACTAGCAGGTATTAAATACTACCATATATCAGATACTAGCAGGTATTAGATACTACCATATATCAGATACTAGCAGGTATCAGATACTAGCAGGTATTAGATACTACCATATATCAGATACTAGCAGGTATCAGATACTAGCAGATATCAGATACTAGCAGGTATTAGATACTATCATATATCAGATACTAGCAGGTATTAGATACTACCATATATCAGATACTAGCAGGTATTAGATACTACCATATATCAGATACTAGCAGGTATTAGATACTACCATATATCAGATACTAGCAGGTATTAGATACTACCATATATCAGATACTAGCAGGTATCAGATACTAGCATATATCAGATACTAGCAGGTATTAGATACTACCATATATCAGATACTAGCAGATATCAGATACTAGCAGGTATTAGATACTACCATATATCAGATACTAGCAGGTATCAGATACTACCATATATCAGATACTAGCAGGTATTAGATACTATCATATATCAGATACTAGCAGGTATTAGATACTACCATATATCAGATACTAGCAGGTATTAGATACTACCATATATCAGATACTAGCAGGTATTAGATACTACCATATATCAGATACTAGCAGGTATCAGATACTAGCATATATCAGATACTAGCAGGTATTAGATACTACCATATATCAGATACTAGCAGATATCAGATACTAGCAGGTATTAGATACTACCATATATCAGATACTAGCAGGTATTAGATACTACCATATATCAGATACTAGCAGATATCAGATACTAGCAGGTATTAGATACTACCATATATCAGATACTAGCAGGTATCAGATACTAGCAGGTATTAGATACTACCATATATCAGATACTAGCAGGTATCAGATACTAGCAGGTATTAGATACTACCATATATCAGATACTAGCAGGTATTAGATACTACCATATATCAGATACTAGCAGTTATCAGATACTAGCAGGTATTAAATACTAGCATATATCAGATACTAGCAGGTATCAGATACTAGCAGGTATTAGATACTAGCATATATCAGATACTAGCAGGTATCAGATACTAGCAGGTATTAGATACTACCATATATCAGATACTAGCAGTTATCAGATACTAGCAGGTATTAAATACTAGCATATATCAGATACTAGCAGGTATCAGATACTAGCAGGTATTAGATACTAGCATATATCAGATACTAGCATATATCAGATACTAGCAGGTATCAGATACTAGCAGGTATTAGATACTACCATATATCAGGTACTAGCAGGTATCAGATACTAGCAGGTATTAGATACTACCATATATCAGATACTAGCAGGTATTAGATACTACCATATATCAGATACTAGCAGATATCAGATACTAGCAGGTATTAGATACTACCATATATCAGATACTAGCAGGTATTAGATACTAGCAGGTATTAGATACTACCATATATCAGATACTAGCAGGTATCAGATACTAGCAGGTATTAGATACTACCATATATCAGATACTAGCAGGTATTAGATACTACCATATATCAGATACTAGCAGGTATCAGATACTAGCATATATCAGATACTAGCAGGTATTAGATACTACCATATATCAGATACTGGCAGGTATTAGATACTACCATATATCAGATACTAGCAGGTATTAGATACTACCATATATCAGATACTAGCAGGTATTAGATACTACCATATATCAGATACTAGCAGGTATTAGATACTACCATATATCAGATACTAGCAGATATCAGATACTAGCAGGTATTAGATACTACCATATATCAGATACTAGCAGGTATCAGATACTAGCAGGTATTAGATACTACCATATATCAGATACTAGCAGGTATCAGATACTAGCAGGTATTAGATACTACCATATATCAGATACTAGCAGATATCAGATACTAGCAGGTATCAGATACTAGCAGGTATCAGATACTAGCAGGTATCAGATACTAGCAGGTATTAGATACTACCATATATCAGATACTAGCAGGTATCAGATACTAGCAGGTATCAGATACTAGCAGGTATTAGATACTAGCAGGTATCAGATACTAGCAGGTATCAGATACCACCATATATCAGATACTAGCAGGTATTAGATACTACCATATATCAGATACTAGCAGGTATTAGATACTAGCAGGTATCAGATACTAGCAGGTATTAGATACTACCATATATCAGATACTAGCAGGTATTAGATACTACCATATATCAAGATACTAGCAGGTATTAGATACTACCATATATCAGATACTAGCAGGTATTAAATACTACCATATAGCAGATACTAGCAGGTATTAGATACTACCATATATCAGATACTAGCAGGTATTAAATACTACCATATATCAGATACTAGCAGGTATTAGATACTACCATATATCAGATACTAGCAGGTATTAGATACTACCATATATCAGATACTAGCAGGTATTAAATACTACCATATAGCAGATACTAGCAGGTATTAGATACTACCATATATCAGATACTAGCTGACATATTATCAGCAGCTTCAAAGTAAGTCAGTCAGTAGCAGCAGCAGCTGCACCGTAGTCACATGACTCTGAAAGGAATGCTGGGAAATGAAGTTCTTCCAGGATAACAGGGACTTTGATACATGCTGGACCAACGCTGATGGAAGAAGATCTTGTAAGATCGTTGGTAAAAATAAAAGTCAGAAAAAAACTATATTTTCTGATATCACATTTTAATGCCGATATCAGCCAATAATATTGGAAATCCCTGCCGATAATCGATAAGTTCTCTTTTAAAATTTAAAATATGTTTTTTTTAATTTAATAAAATCTTCATATAATCTAGTTTATGCTGGATGCAGCATGAAAAACTGATATTTAAGTTACTCTGGCTTCTCGATAACAGCAAACAAAACATTTTGGCAATTTAAATGTTTTCTTTTTTCAAGTAATCACACAAACGTGATTATTTACTGTAAATAACAGCAAAAGACACAATTAATTCAAAACAACAAACTGCATCCAGTGAAAACTGGATGAAAACAGACCGATGGTTTAATCTGCAGGTTCTTTCTTCTGTTTTAGTCTGTTTTCATGTAATTATTATTTATTTTATCTACATCATCTCTACTTTGTGGTTGACTGACCCAGGCGCTGGGTTGTCGTACAGTCAGTGAACTAACCAGAACAAGCAGCAGAACATGAGATGCTGATGTTTTCCTGAGATCTGAAGCTGACGTCAGCGTTTCAGCCTCTTCATGTAAACTGGGAACCAGCAGCGCTGGGACGCCGCCGGCACTCTGTCATTAACTCGGAGAGGAATCTGGTGGTTTCGGGGAGAAACGAGGAGAAACGAGCGGCTCGGAGACAAAACTCCGCGGCCACATCAGACCCTGCAGCATGCTGACGCAGCAGACCTCAGGTCTGTGGGGCTGATATGAAGCTGCTGGGGGGCGAGGCGACTCACCCGAACGGGTCGCCCACCACCAGGAACGCCACGTCAGTGACATCCGCGTCCTTCAGGATCTCGTCGGCTCCCTGTTCCACCAGATCCCGGTCCGCCAGGATCAGCTGCTTCCCGTAGTACTCCTCCTACACACAAAGCAACAGTAAAAGTCCGGGTTTTCCTTCATTAAACCACATCCAACCAGCCAATCACACGGCAGCATCATGTCGTAGGGACGCACGATATCGGAATTTTAGCCAATATCCGATATGCCGATATTTTAAAACTCATGTGGCCGATAACTGATACCGATCCTGATATTAAAGCTATAAAATAAATGATGTAATATTCATTCCTTGTGCAAAATTAGAAAAATACCTTAACTTGCGTTTATGTATAACGAATCTAATTTAATGACAGTTCAGACAAAACTAACAGGATACGTGCGTTATATCCTAGAACACCTGGATTTTCTTCTTCCTGAGAAAAAACCCCAAAAACTTAATACCCAAAAATATGGGATGTTTGGTCATTTACACAAATTAACACGTATAAACTCCGTTTACACAGAACATCCTAAAAGAAACTGTCTTTAGAAGTTTTAGAAAAGATGTTTTTGAAGAAGAAGAAGAAGTATTTGGGTTTTTTTAGACTTTAGAAACAGCCTGATCAGTTAAATATCAGTTAAATATCGGTGGGATGGCGGATGTTCGATACTCAATTTTAAGGCCGATATAGGCCGATACCGATAGGGGGACGAACATATCGTGCATCCCTATGAATAATAAAGACATTATTAATAAAGAAAATGTGGACTTATGTCTGATTTTAATCTGCTGAGGAAAACGTGGATATTTACCATCATAAACTACCTGGTTACTATAAACAAGTAGTAAAATATTCACTAAATATCAGGAAGGCTTACACTATAAGTCTGATTTATTTTCTATGAATAGAAATGCATTCTTTCAGTTTTCTTCTACATGTTAACAGGTTAAAGCTCAACATCCAGGATGTGATTCAGCACAAGAAGATCCATAAAAGGCCACAAAAACTTACAATATTCCTCCAAACCAAAAACTGCGATAACGATATCACTGGCGATATGACTGAGTTTCTTTTTACTTTAACAAGCAGCTGTTTCTGACGTGCATTAAAGTTATAACTCTTTCTGAAATCAGCTGTGCGTTTGTTGGAAATAGTTCAAGCAGAAAGCGTTTCCAGTGGAACTGGGCTGCAGATCCTGAGCAGAACCGTGAACAGCAGAGCTGGAGAACCGAACCCTCGTCCTGCATTTGTTCCACGTTTCCTTGTTCTAGCACACCTGATTCAAAATAACGAGTCTCTGAGCAGAACGTGATCATATCTATCTGAGCAGAGCAGAACTTTCTCCTCATGAGGAGTACTGAGTGATCAGTCGGACAGCCGAGGCGGGCGGGGTTAACGCAGACGAGCTGGAAGCGGAAAACTGTCACGTCCACATTTCTGCTGATGCGAGAAGTTTTAATAAACAGCTGAACGAGGGGGTGAGAAAGTACGAAATATATACAGCACGTGGCATTTAGATATACGGACACACAACCCCGCCCGCCTGCGACGAACAAGGTTTTCCACGGTCATCCCCCTGCATTAATAACCACCCCGTCGTAGAAGAAGCTTCACGTGGATGAAACGAACAAAACGAGCCTTTTTCTTGTTCTAGCGGCCTTGAGAACACGAAGGAAGTTCTCACTTCTCATGGAGGATGGAACAAGCTTCAAGTCAAGGTAGGGATGCACGATATAATCGGTCCCCTATCGGTATCGGCCTATATCGGCCTTAAAACGGAGTATCGGACATCAACCGCCCTACCGATATTAACCAATATTTAACCAGTCAGCCCGCTGTTTCTAAAGTCTAAAAACCCCCAAAAACTTCTTCAAAAAATTTTTTTTTTACAGATTATAAAACTTGTAAAGGGTGGGAAAAAATATTGATACACTGAAATATCGCAATATTTTCATATGCTGATATATTGACATTTGAAAAGACGGTATCGATCTTTTTTACTAATGAAATTTTGTGATATTTCATCGTTCTGTTACAAAATCTCACAAGAATTCACAAAAATTTGCGATATTTTCATATGCTGCCATCATATTGACATTTTTAAAAACGCGGTATTGATCTATTTTACTAACGAAATATCACAATATTTCATCCTTTTGTTACAAAATCTCACAGGAAATCACAAAATATCGCAAGATTTGGTAACAGAACAATGAAATCTAGAAAGATTTAGGAAGTAAAAGAGATCGATGCCACATTTTTAAATATTTATTTGATATCGGCATATGAAAATATTGCGATATTTAAGTGGATCAATATTTTTTTCCCACCTCTATTTTTAAGTGTCGGAAATAGATAACAAAACTGCTATTTGCAATGACTGCTTATTTTATTCAGCGTTAATATCGGTATCGATATCGGTTATCGGCCACATGAGTTTTAAAATATCAGCATATCGGATATCAGCCAAAATTCCAATATTGCGCATCCCTAAGTCAAGGCACTGCTTTCGCCTTCCTCCTCCTCATCATCAGTCGCTGCCAGACTGGTTGCGTTTGATTATAGCGAAACAACGGCGGTGTGCATGCGTGTTTCACCCATATTATATCGTGATATTTCATTTTCATATCATTCGCTAACGGTATGATATGACCCAGCCCTAGCGCCTACTCTGCTGATAATGCAAGCATAGAAGAAGAAATTTGTTGTTTACATTGTACTAGGAGCAAACGAACTGGCGATCTCGCCTGGTTTGGTCTGTCGCGGCTTACGTAGCGTTGTGAACTTGTGCGAACACGCAAATAGGAAGTGCGAAGTTCGACTGTTTAGGCTCTAAAAATCTACTAAATGATGTGGTTTCCAGTAAATTCTGGACGCTACCCACTCAGGACACTTGGATTTCATTGGATGAGCAGTAGGGCTGGGGGGGAAAAAAAAATCGATACACTGAAATATTGCGATATTTTCATTTGCTGATATATCAATATGTAAAAATGTGGTATTGATCTATTTTACAAATGAAATCTCGCAAGATTTCGTTGTTCAGTCAAGAAATCTTGCGGTTTTTCGTGAAATCTCGCGAGATTTCACCGTTATCTTACGGAATCTCACGAGATTTTGTTGGTAAAATAGATCAATATAGCATTTTTGAATCTCTATATGAAATCTGCATATGAAAATATCGCGATATTACAGTGTATCGATTTTTTTCCCAGCCCTAACGAGCAGTATGGAGGAATACTGACAAGTTTTTGTGGACTTTTATGGACCTTTTTGGTTTAAGGCACCAGTGAATCTAATCATATGAAAGTTAGCTGATAACGAAAACCCCCCGATACCTGGCTGCATTTGAGATATTAAAAAAGTGCTCCAGAGTCTTGCTCAGCATGAGGGTGAGGAGAAGATGAAGGAACATCATTCTGTGGGTGTTGGATCCCTTTAAGAGCCAAAAAGAATCGGTGTCTATATCGATGGAAATAGCACCACAAACTACTTGTGTCGTATCGACAGGAAAGATTTTGGTATCGGCCATTCTTATAAAAGTACACAGATATTAAAGCGTGGATTTGAGCTGCTACGTTATCAGGTAAAGCTGTAAACTTAATATGAATGTGAAGCTGATGTTTCCCGCGTGAACACCTGCGGACTCACCAGCGCTTCTTTGCCCACGGTGAGGATGGAGGTGTAGGCCTCCAGGTAGACCCGGGAGCAGCTCTTCACCGCCTGCAGACCCTTCACCGTGATGTCGGTCGCGTCTCCGAGGCCCAGGCCGATGAGGTACAGCATCCCGCCGGCTTTAAATCCCGCTGCGACTCTGAAATGTCACCACGTGAAGCCAGAAGCCGTTAAATTACACTTAAATGTACGTTTCCCCTCATTCACGTGTAGCCCCACTGTACCTGCTGGAATACGGCTTGCTGTAAAGTGTTTATACTCACGACAGTTACAACCGCAATACGGTCGTTCCTGGAAAGAACCAGCGTAACGCTGAACTCCACTGAGAAAACGGAGTATTTAAGTTTAGCTTGTTTGTAGCAGAGTTTTGTGGAAATAATTTTAAAATATTTTCGAATAATTTAGTAGGACAATAAGCCTTTAATTCGGCGGGCATTAAATGATTACTTCAGGTCTCACAAATACAAAGCATAGACATTATATGTGCATATATTTAACAGGTTAAACTCTATAATAAGAGGCGCAAAAGTTTAATCACGCCGAATTGAAGAGGGTTTTTTGTGTTTTATAAAAAACCCGAATAGCTGAGTTTAAAACGCTTCTTGATAATCTGGCTTTTGTTTGCATCGCTGCTTTTTTTTTGTCAAACCTACAGTAAAATCCTCAGTTACACGTTAAAGACGTCAGTTACTTATATGACCTCCCTGCAGGAACGCTGTTAAAACAGAAAACAGAGAATGTCAATGAATCCACGTGGCAGAAGAAAAGCAGCAGTCTGAAACCAGAAAATGCTTATGTAAATACTGAGTCAGACTGGCTGTAAATTCAAACTGCGGTTTGATCAGCCTGGTTTCTGATGTCATCCTTAGTTTTTGCAATTTAAAAAAAAATGGAGAACTAATGTTCAAGACCACTGACAAGATTAAAACTAAGTCTGGCTGCTGGGAAGAGAAACATAAAGACATAAGTGGCTCTTTTATCTCATTGCACAACATTTCCAGTATTTCGACACATTTTTGTTGCAGATTTTAGGTTGAAAATGATCCAGTCTGCTGTTTTTGTATAAGTTTGTGTTAAATTATGAAAAGAAGTGATTTATGAAGACTGAACTGTTTTTATTTATATCTCAGAGTTTTTGTAAACAGGTAAACAATCATCTCCACATTGTTCAGGTGTAAACTTTTATGTCTTTAAATGAAGCTTCTCTCTCTCTCTCTCTCTCTCTGCAGCTCTTGGTCGACCATTCGTTTCCATGGTGACGGCGGTCAGCAGCACAGCGTGTGAAAGCAGTTGTGAATGAGTCGGTGGGAAAAGCTGCTTCTCTCTCTCTCTCTCTCTCTCCACAGTGTGTTTCTCCCTCGGTCGCCCCTTGTTGTGGTAAACAAGCCTCTGGACCATGTGACCCCTCCCATCCCCTTCACTCCTTTAACTGGGAACCAGTTAATGACTGGGATGGTTGGTGGGTTACCTAATGAGCTCTTCTCTTTTTTTTTTGTCCCTCCTTTTCTGGGGGGAGGGGGGGTGGAGGGCAGGATTGTGGTCTTTTGTTGCTGTGTTTCAGGGTTTGTTTGGCTCCAGTCATCCAGAGAATCGATGGTCCATCTCTGTTAACTGTTTCTCTTCAGCTTCAGGTTCCTGAACTGGATTCAGAGTCTGACAGGGGAAACATGAAGTCCTGGTTTCAGAGGGGCCGGATCAGTTCTGCATTTAGAAGTGGTGCAGATCTTTCCTTTTTACACATCTTTTAACGAACTGGTTTTTCATTTTGACGCCTCATTAAGGTTTAAAAGTGAAGAAAATTCAGATGATTCATCAACTAAAAAAACAAATCCTGTTTTCATTATTTCTTCCTTGAAATGACCTCGGTGAAGAGTCGGAACCTTTACACATCACTTTCTTCTCCCGCTTTTTTAATCTTATTTATCTCAATCTCAAGCTGTGATTTATTATCTATCTTTGAGATTTTATTGATTCCCTCTTTTCACGGGTCTGGTTTGGACGACCTCCTGCAAAGACGGAGGTCACCCTGCCGGAGCAGCAGCTGAGGCCTTTTGGCCCCGTGAATCTTTTCTGCTTGAATAAGCAAAGATGATGCTGCTCGGCTCTGCGTGGACGTTATATTGTTCATTCCGTTGTTTAAATGCATTTAAGACGACAACGTGTTTCTCAGTCCTCTCAGTAATTGAACATAATAAAGTTACATCCACATGTTTACTTGTTTAACTGCAACGCTGCTGCAGAGCAGGATGGGGAATTTAAACCTGTTTCAAAGCTTCTTTGGAGAGTGCAGATACCTTTTCTTATGTCTTTTTCTCTGAATGGAGACTTTTTGTTGTTTTGTTAAGTTATAGTAGATAAATATGCTCATCCTCCACTTCACCACGTTGGACCTTTTCCCCCACAACTGTCTTAATTCCTGTTATCAGAGATCCAACAAGGTGTTAGAAACATTCCTGAGAGATGTGGCTTCATTTAGACATGAAAGCATCACAGAGTTGCTGCACATACATGATGAGAATCTCAACGCTCCACCTCATCACGATGAGAGAATCTCTCGTTCCACCTCATCACGATGAGAGAATCTCTCGTTCCACCTCATCACGAGGAGAATCTCCCGTTTCACCTCATCACAATGAGAATCTCTTCTCTCATTCTATCTCTTCGTGATGAGAATCTCCCGTCCCACCTCATCAAAATGAGAATCACCCATTCCACCTCATCAAGATGAGAATCTCTCATTCTACCTCTTCGTGATGAGAATCTCCCTTCCCACCTCATCACGATGAGAATCTCCCGTTCCACCTCATCACGATGAGAATCTCTCATTCCACCTCATCACGATGAGAATCTCTTCTCTCATTCTACCTCTTCAGTGATGAGAATCTCCCTTCCCACCTCATCAAAATGAGAATCACCCGTTCCACCTCATCATGATGAGAATCTCATATTCCACCTTATCACGATGAGAATCTCTCGTTCCACCTCATGATGATGAGAATCTCTCATTCCACCTCATCACGATGAGAATCTCTCGTTCCACCGCATCACTATGAGAATCTCTCAATCCACCTCATCACGATGAGAATCTCTCGTTCCACCTCATCACGATGAGAATCTCTCGTTCCACCTCATCACGATGAGAATCTCTCAGTTCCACCTCATCACGATGAGAATCTCTCATTCCACCTCATCATGATGAGAATCTCTCGTTCCACCTCATCAGGATGAGAATCTCTCATTCCACCTCATCACGATGAGAATCTCTCAGTTCCACCTCATCAGGATGTGAATCTCTCATTCTACCTCTTCATGATGAGAATCTCTCGTTCCACTTCATCGTGATGAGAATCTCTCGTTCCACCTCATCACGATGAGAATCTCTCATTCCACCTCATCACGATGAGAATCTCTCGTTCCACCTCATCATGATGAGAATCTCTCGTTCCACCTCATCATAATGAGAATCTCTCGTTCCACCTCATCATGATGAGATTCTCATGATGGATTCATGCTTTCATGATGCTTCCAGCAGATTCTGATCAGACCATCTGCATGTGGAGCTGAAACGGAGACTCATCAGACCAGAAACGTTCCTCCATCTTCTATCGTCCAGTTCTGGTGAGTCTGTGTGAATTGTAGCCTCAGTTTCTGTTCTTATCTGACAGAAGTGGCACCTGGTCTGGTCTCCTGCTGCTGGAGTCCATCTGCTTCCATGTTCGACGTGTTTTGTGTTCAGAGATGCTGTTCTACATATCGTGGTTGGAACCAGTGCAGTTCCTGTTGCCTTTTATATCATTTTAGAAAAGATTTTGACATTTTCTCTTAGATATCCACAATATGGAGGTGACACCTAGTTTATACATTAATACATTTTCTTCTTATTTTTTGTCATTACGCTGCAGTTTGATAGATAATACCTGATGTTAGAGATGTAATGTACGCTGTATTTAGTATTGACCTATGTGGGGTATGTATGTATACATGGATGTACACAGTATTTTAAAAAAGTATTTTTGTATGCAAATGCTTTTGTCACTTATCAGATCCAATTATGAATTCACTCCTATGTATATATGTTTGAAATCATCTTATTGATCTGATCACATACTTTGTCACGATGATCAGAAAAAATGATTTAGGCAGGTGCACCTACTGACTGATTTGAGTCTGAAGAAGGGCATTCGCCCGAAACGTTACTCTGCCTCTGCAAATAAATATTCATGGGAGCTACACTCAGCTTGTGCGGATCTGTCTTTTCCTTCCTTTTATATCATCTTACCACAATTTGATATTTGTTTGGTTTCTAACTGGCTTCCTCTCGTCTGGATAGAACAGGAAGATTTTAAAACAGTCTCTAAGCTTTAATCAGAAAAAAAGTCCTGAATATCTTTGTCATACTGGAATGAACAGCATCACCTAATGACCCTGAGATGCTTTTGCATGATAAAGTTTTGGTGCAGTTGCGGATGGAAACGGTCGTAGAAAGTCTCGGAGTGTCTCGGAGTTTCCTGGGAGCGTATCGCAGATCTGATCTGAGGTCAGGCGTCTCTGCTGGACTCAGACAGAAACAGGATTACGCTGATAACACACCTGAACCGGATTAAAGCTGTTTACGGTTCGTCTGGAGCTCTGATTCCACCTCAGATCATCATCAGGAGGCTCCACGGCTCCAGCACCTCTCTGTGGAGCGCTCTGAACTGGTCGCTGATCTTTCTGCTGATTCCAGATCGCTGATGGGAAGATGTTTTATTCCTCATGTCTCTGATATGAGCTCAGTTATCAGAGTTAGAGAGAGGAACTCCATTTCCTCTGATAAAGATATAAAACCTAACTCTGAGGCCTTGGTGGCAAGAACTAGTTATTCTCATATTTACTAGGTTCCTACATTTATAGTTTGAAGGGAGGTTTAAACTCAGGTTAACATGTAGAAGTGATGAAGAGGAAACATACGGAGGACAGAGGGATGACACTGGTTGCTCTGAGGAAGATGAAGACCATAAATCCGTCCAGGTGGACACTGTCTGTCTTCCTGACTTGACACTCTTGATGCTTCTTTAAAACCAAAATCTGAGTTTAAAAATAAAAATAAAAAAAGACTTGTGTTCAAGTCCTGATCAACCTCTGAGTTCTCGGTATTTCTTCCAAAATTTGTTGTGATCTTTTGAAGTTCTTTGGGGGGGAGTCATTTTCAGTCCAGTCCTCCACTCCACTGACCTCTGACCTGTAAATCATTCAGGCACAAAAAAGCCTCCTAACTGAAGGGATGAGCCAGCCTGTCACAGCCGCATCATCAGCAGCAGCAACAAGGTGATTCCCGAAGACCTGAACCAACAAAGACCCAAACCAGGACCTGAGGATGCATCTGAACCTTCAGCTGATCCATCTTCTGTTGGCTGAAGCCTCATCAGAAATGGTTTCCATGGAAACGTGGCTGTCAAGAAGCCGTTCTTAAGGAAGGAAACAGGAGAAAAGACTGAGGTATGACCCAAGAACCAGACTAAAGATCAGTAGGAACAGGTCTGATGGAGGGACGGATCCTCACCAGAACCTGGACTATAACAGGTCCGATGGAGGGACGGATCCTCCCCAGAACCTGGACTATAACGGGTCTGACCGAGGGACGGATCCTCTCCAGAACCTGGACTATAACAGGTCTGACGGAGGGGATCCTCACCAGAACCTGGACTATAACAGGTCTGATGGAGGGACGGATCCTCACCAGAACCTGGACTATAACGGGTCTGATGGAGGGACGGATCCTCACCAGAACCTGGACTAAAACAGGTTAGATGGAGGGACGGATCCTCCCCAGAACCTGGACTATAATGGGTCTGATGGAGGGACGGATCCTCACCAGAACCTGGGCTATGACAGGTCCGATGGAGGGACGGATCCTCCCCAGAACCTGGACCTCCACATTATGAAGCAGTGTTGGATCATCTGGACAGAACAAAGAGGACCTTTGGAAGGTCCTTTAAGGATCCTGGAGACCTGGTCCTGTAAGAGGGGTCAGACTGGGATGATAAACAAATATTCATGTCAGGAAGTTTCGAACTGGAAAGTTTTCCATCATTAACTGTTTTTATATTTGTGTTTAAACATGTTTTCATAAACGAGTGTTTCAGGAATTTTTCAGCAGAAATAATTATTCAAAACAAACAAACTGATAAAAAAAAAGATGTCTTCACTAACTGTCTTTTTTATATTCTGTTTCATTGCTGAACGAGATGCTCTGGTTTGCGAGGATCTACGTTTCCAGTAAGGACCAGGACTGGAACCAGTCTGCAGTTCCAGGCTCTGCTGTGGTTTCTGGTTTATAACTCAGCTACAAATCAGAAATGTGGCTGATGTGTAGATATCCAGCGTGCAGCAGTGATCTCTGCGCCACCGTCTGAGACAGGATGTGGACGCTGGCTTTATCTCTGGGCGTTTCTGCGTCTCTAATTACGACTCCCGTCATAACTGTGGCTCATCTGATCTCCGAGGCTGACACGTCTGCGTTTAATGAGTCCCATGTCTTCACACTCCATCTGCATCAATCATAGAGGAAGGAGGAAGTCCGTTTACACATCATATATATCCTACCTTGACAAAAATGAAACAGGGAAATAAGGAACAAAATCTACTATTAGGCAACATATAATTATTATAATTACTGTATTGATGAGATTTTATTGACTCTCCCCAACGGGAGTCGGTATGAGCTGTGAGGGAATCAAAAATTAACATTCAAATCTTTCATGATGGAGAAAATGATTTATTTAAAGGGAACACTGAAGAAAATAAAACTATTTTAAAGTAACTTACCGTGACACCATATTTGGAAAACGAATTCTGCTTTTATTTATATTTCACACAGTGTCCCAACGTTTTTTAGTCAAAAATATTTACTGTAAAATGGAAAATGTTGCTGTTAGAGGCTGATCTGGGATCAGAGGTTTAGGGGTTAATATACAGTCCTAAAATTATTCATACCCTCCAATTAAAGAAGAGGTTGAATTGACAATAGTAATTCAGAAAATAAGAGACTAAGGAAACTAATAATAAATAAAAATGTAAAAAAAAATTATGACTTAGAGAAATAAATTATTGGTTTTGAATTTTGGTTGAAAATGATGATTTGAAAAAAAACAAAACAAACAATAATGTCCCAGACACAATAAAGCACCTTTCCCATCAACAGTGGACCAAAATACCTGTCAACAGGTGTAGAAGTCTTTTTCACATTAAAGAAAACACCTGATTGCATTTTAAATGAAGATTTTTATTAGTAACGGGGAAAAAGTGACCCCCCCCCCCCCGTTAAAACATAAATTATCTGTGGTTTAGCACATCTTTGGAAAGCTTAGTTCAGTTTCTCTATCCACATCCAGGCCTGATTACTGCCACACCTGTTCTCAATCAAGAAATCCCTTAAATAGGACCTGCCTGACAAAGTGAAGTAGACCAAAAGATCCTCCAAAGCTAGACATCATGCTGCCATCCAAAGAAATTCAGGAACAAATGAGAAACAAAGTCATTGAGATCTATCAGTCTGGAAAAGGTTCCAAAGCCATTTCTAAAGCTTTGGGACTCCAGAGAACCACAGTGAGAACCATTATCCACAAATGGTGAAAACATGGAACAGTGGTGAACCTTCCCAGGAGGGGCCGGCCGACCAAAATGACCCCATGAACACAGAGACGACTCATCCAAGAGGTCACAAAAGACCCCGGAACAACATCCAAGAACTGCAGGCCTCACTTGCCTCAATGAAGGTCAGTGTTCATGACTCCCCCATCAGAAAGAGACTGGGGGGCAAAAATGGCTGCATGGCAGAGTTCCAAGACCAAAACCACTGCTGAGCAAAAAGAACATAAAGGCTCGTCTCAGTTTAGCCAGAAAGCATCTTGATGATCCCCAAGACTTTTGGGAAAATACTCTGTGGACTGACGAGACAAAAGTGGAACTTTCTGGAAGGTGGAGGTCCCATTACATCTGGCGTAAAAGTAACACGGCATTTCAGAAAAGGAACATCATAGCAACAGGAAAATATGGTGGTGGTAGTGTGATGGTCTGGGGCTGTTTTGCTGCTTCAGGACCTGGAAGACTTGCTGTGGTAAATGGAACCATGAATTCTGCTTCTACCAAAAAATCCTGAAGGAGAACGTCCGGCCATCTGTTGGTGACCTCAAGCTGAAGCGCACTTGGGTTCTGCAGCAGAACAATGATCCAGAACACACCAGCAAGTCCACCTCTGAATGGCTTAAGAACAACAACATGAAGACTTTGGAGTGGCCTAGTCAAAGTCCCCACCTGAATCCCATTGAGATGCTGTGGCATGACCTTAAAAAGGCGGTTCATGCTGGAAAAGCCTCCAATGTGGCTGAATTACAACAATTCTGCAAAGATGAGTGGAACAAAATTCCTCCACAGCGCTGTAGAAGACTCACTGCCAGTTATCACAAACGCTTGATGCAGTTGTTGCTTTATCTAAAAACTGCATTTTGTGTTTACTCGTGTGATCTTTGTCTAATATCTAAATTTGTTTGATGACCTGAAACATTTAAGTGTGACTAACATGCAAAAAAATAAGAAATCAGAAAGGAGGCTAACACTTTTTCCCCACAACTGTATACATATATATAAATATATATAGATATAGATATATGTATATGTATACGTCAGGCTACAAAACTTCTACAAAAATTCTGCATCCCTCGAGACATTTTGTGGATGTATTATTCTTATTGTTGTTTTCATGAAAAAGTTGCAGCTATCAACTTTAAGGGAACAAAATGAAGGTAAAAATGAATAAATGAATAAATGTTGCAGGGAAAACTGAGATCTTACTGTGAGGGAACACAGACTGAATAAATATTCAGCGCAAAATGTCTAAAAATGTTTTACTGGTTTAAAACATGAAGATTTCTTCTAAACATTAAGATGATTTCAGTCTGAACCAGCGAGTCCAAACTGGGAGTTTTCATTCCTGTGTTTTTATCCTGAAGTCTCCTCCTGCGGCACCATGATGACAAACATGTACCTGCCAGACGTTTGTCCATCCTCTGATCATTTATTAATGCTTCCTGGCTAACAGCTGCAGGTATCCAGGTTTCACTCGCCTGACGTTTTACAGTTTCTGCAGCTCCACATTTCAATCAAACATTTTCCCCAGAGCCGAATCTTTATGCAACAAGTTACAAAACAGAAGAGGAGGGAAGACGGGATGAATCAGAGAGAAGTGGAAAGGGTGAGGAGGGTGAGGAGGCCCTGCTCTCTTTGTAGCTCCCACAGAACCATCTCCAATTACAGGACAAAGGCGACTCATTCAGGCCCACAGCTCCAACACTGCAGCTTTGCATGTCTAATGAGCGCTCTGCTGAATGCTAAGAGGACCCCGGGGTGCTGCAGAGGCCTCCGCGCCCCCAACGCACCACCTACGCACCACCCGGTCGCCCCTGCACCCCTCTGGACTGGGACATCCAGCCTGGGCCTTCTCTCTCTGAACAGTTGCCTCCACAGTCATGACACACAGGAGCCTAAAAGAGGAAAACAGTATTTTAATTCAAATAAAGACAGAAAAGTGGTGATAACTGGCAGCTGGATGAAAGGTGGAGACAGGGGGGGGGGGCTTTAAATGCCAACCAGGTGGGAAGATACAGATGATGCTTGAAGGCGGGCAGTTTGGATCGCCTTAGAAAAACGCCAACAAGAGGTCCAGCAGCTCTGGACGCGACCTTTCACCCACAGACACGATACGATAACACGGCCAACTTCCTTCTCCATCACGGACTCTGATTGGTCTCAAACCCAAAAACAAACGAGGAACAATCAGCAGTAAATGCTTTTATTAGCTGGAAGACTTAATGTCTTCACACCAGTGTGGTAACACATGAAAGGTGTTTCACTTTTGATCGTTAAATGATGTATTTTAGGGGGAAAAGCCGCTCAGTTCCTTCATGATGATGTTTGCTGCATTTCGCTGCATGTAACTGGTAACGTTGTCATATCGTGCACCAGTGTGCACGGACAACTCTAAAGCAAATGTATTTGTCAGCTGTGGGTGTCAAACTTTGGAATTCCCTTTATAATGAGCTGAAGAAGTGTAAAAACATATACAACTGAAAAAGTACACAAATATAGAACAATGAGATCATATGAACAGTCATAAATTTTATTCTGCCTCATATTTGTTTTGCAGCTTGTGACATAATTATCTGTTTTTCCTGTAGTAGTCTTAAATAATTTAGTCAGGTATACATTCACCTTTGCTCTGTTTGCTTGTATTTCTTGGCTGTGGAGATCTTGCGTTTGGTTTTGCATTCATTTGTTTTATTTTGGAGATATTTTGCCTGGCTTGTCTGTTATATCGTAGCTAATTGTGTGTGTATAATCATTAAGATTATTTGTTGTTAAAACGGGGGCAGGAAATATAACATTTTCTTCATCCTGCTCCTTTTCGAGCATAGGCATGTAAATTTTTGATTTTGTTCATCTCACAAATATTGAATGTTAATGGAATGCATATCCATGAATGGAATCAATCAATCTAAATCTAAAATATTTCTCAGATCGGTTGAAATTTTAACTTGAGGAAGTCAAGTAATTTGACTTAAATATGAATTGAACATATTTAATTCTTGAACTGTAACATAAAAAAAATGAGAAAGGGAAATATAATATAATATAATATAATATCATATAATATAATATAATATAATATAATATAATATAATATAATTTAATTTAATATGATATAATATAATATAATATAATATAATATAATATAACATAATATAATATAATATAATATGATATAATATAATATAATATAACATAATATAATATAATATAATAATATAATATAATATAATATAATATTGACCTGTCATGATATAATTTACTCAAACTTAAAAACCATTCCATATCTCAAATGCACATCAACTTAAATAATGTGCATTGCTTACTGATGCAAAAATAAAGGCTCCTTGAACTGATGCAGATGCGTGCATCAGGATTACAAACTGAAAAGGTGCAATCAAGAAATTAAAAAAAAAAAAACAGATTCAAACTTTTATTGTATGTGAACACAATCTAAAAAAAGTTTATTTGTAAACAATAATAATCAGGTCAGACTTGTCTATGTAAATAAACATTTTTAAATGACATATTTGGTCTCATAATGTGAGCAGAGCACTTTTGTGCTGACAAAAATAATATGTATGTTACCTCGGAAGGTCGTCATGATATCGGACTTATTGGAATGATGTAATAATATTTTTTTTTACTTGTAATAAGCAAAAAAAAAAAAAAAAAAAAAAAAAAAAAAAAAAGCCAATGGAACAGGCACAATTTTCTTGATAAAATCTCTTGAAATAAGATGCATTGCCTCAAAACGAGACCTTTATCTCACTGAAATGTTTCTCTTTAAGTCATTTTGTCGTTTTTTGAGTGTGATGAGATATTTTTGACTAGAAATTAGAAAAACACACTTGCTAACATTTGAGTTTTTGCAGTAAATTATGAGACGGGATTTACTGTCATTTAAAAATGCTCTTATTTACATAGACAAGTCTGACCGGTCAGTCATTATTATTGTTTAAAAATAAACTTTTTCAGATTGTGTTATTATACAATAAATGTTTGAATCTAACTTTTTTTTAAAATAATTTCTATGGGTTTTTTTTAACTTCTTGATTGCACCTTTTCAGTTTTTAATCGTGATGTACGTATCTGCATCAGTGAGCAATGCACCTTATTTAAGTTGATGTGCATTTGAGATAAAAATAGTTTGATATCTTTTAGAAAATGTTTGAGAAGCTTACTGATAGTATTTCATTGATTAAAAAATTTCTTCATTTAAAGAATGAAAAGTCTTTTTGGTTTTGTTAACAGTAATGACGTCATGATCAGGTATAGATATGTGTTATCAGTTATTGATATCGGTTTTTAAAAAAGGTTGTTGTGCATCCCTAAAAATTTTCTTGATAAGATTTCTTTAATCTCACTGAAATGTTTCTCTTTTAGTAATTTTGTCTTATTTTGAGTGTGATGAGATATTTTGACTAGAAATTAGAAAAGTATACTTGCTAAGATTTGAGTTTTGGAGTGGGATGGCATGTCCTGCAGTGTCCTGCAGTGTCCGGCGGGGTAAAGAGAGGGAGCATCCAGCTTGTTATCTGAGTAATTTAAGGTCATTTAGTAAGAAATGAGATTAAATAGTGAAACTAAAAATCTGTTATTCAGACATAAACTGTTTAACTGCCTTGCAGACAGCGAGTGCAGGAGGAGAGACGCTCTCTCCGGAAGTTGTTTAAACATTTATGCTGGTATTGATTTGTGCCTCTCATTCCCGGCTCATCATCTGCTTTGAATATGGAATGGCTATCAAACAATCCGGATATGGCCTGCAATAAAGCTCCAGCCAACAGGAACACTTATCTAGTCTGCAAATGGGCTAAGAGTCCTGATTCTTGTTCAAACAGAAACCAGATACGCGTCAGAAGTGTCTCAGAGAGACAGGAAACCAGCTGACAGCGTCCAGGAGTGACTCGAGGTCCCGGACCACGACGCCCCGTCGGTTGTCCTGCCGGTAGCTCTGGCCAATCACAGAGCGTGGTCGTGTTTACTGTTTACTTTTAAAGCAGATACGGTCAACAGATCTGCAGCAGCTTCCCTCGGTGTTTGTGGTGAACACTGAAGTTCCATGGACGGATTGACGTGGATTTAGTTCTGGGGTTGTGGTGAGATCCACCAACCCCCCCGAGACCAGTCTGTAAAAACCTGGACCATAACGTCTCAATCCCCCATCCTGAGCTGAACGAGGACACAGTAGAATAAAAAAACCTGCATCAGGACCAGAACCAGGGAGGAAAACCTGGATCAGGACCAGAACCGGGGAGGAAAACCTCCATCAGGACCAGAACCAGACAGGAAAACCTCCATCAGGACCAGAACCGGGGAGGAAAACCTCCATCAGGACCAGAACCAGAGAGGAAAACCTGAATCAGGACCAGAACCAGGCAGGAAAACCTCCATCAGGACCAGAACCAGAGAGGAAAACCTGAATCAGGACCAGAACCAGGAAGGAAAACCTCCATCAGGACCAGAACCAGGGAGGAAAACCTGCATCAGGACCAGAACCGGGAGGAAAACCTCCATCAGGACCAGAACCAGGCAGGAAAACCTCCATCAGGACCAGAACCAGGCAGGAAAACCTCCATCAGGACCACAACCAGGGAGGAAAACCTGCATCAGGACCAGAACCGGGAGGAAAACCTCCATCAGGACCAGAACCAGGCAGGAAAACCTCCATCAGGACCAGAACCGGGAGGAAAACCTCCATCAGGACCAGAACCAGAAAGGAAAACCTCCATCAGGACCAGAACCAGAGATGAAAACCTGAATCAGGACCAGAACCAGGCAGGAAAACCTCCATCAGGACCACAACCAGGGAGGAAAACCTGCATCAGGACCAGAACCAGGGAGGAAAACCTGCATCAGGACCAGAACCGGGGAGGAAAACCTCCATCAGGACCAGAACCAGGCAGGAAAACCTCCATCAGGACCAGAACCAGGCAGGAAAACCTCCATCAGGACCAGAACCAGAGATGAAAACCTGAATCAGGACCAGAACCAGAGATGAAAACCTGAATCAGGACCAGAACCAGGCAGGAAAACTTCCATCAGGACCAGAACCAGGGAGAAAAACCTCCCATCAGGACCAAAACCAGGCAGGAAAACCTCCATCAGGACCAGAACCAAGTAGGTAAACCTCCATCAGGACCAGAACCAGGCAGGAAAACCTCCATCGGGACCAGAACCAAGTAGGAAAACCTCCATCAGGACCAGAACCAGGAAGGAAAACCTCCATCAGGACCAGAACCAGGAGAAAAACCTCCATCAGGACCAGAACCAGGGAGAAAAACCTCCCATCAGGACCAAATCCAGGCAGGAAAACCTCCATCGGGACCAGAACCAAGTAGGAAAACCTCCATCAGGACCAGAACCAGGAAGGAAAACCTCCCATCAGGACCAGAACCAGGGAGGAAAACCTCCATCAGGAGCAGAACCAGGGAGGAAAACCTCTATCAGGACCAGAACCAGGGAGAAAAACCTCCATCGCGACCAGAACCAGGAAGGAAAACCTCCATCAGGACCAGAACCAGGGAGGGAAAACCTCCATCAGGACCAGAACCAGGCAGGAAAACCTCCATCAGGACCAGAACCAGGCAGGAAAACCTGCATCAGGACCAGAACCAGGGAGGAAAACCTCCATCAGAACCAGAACCAGGAAGAAAAACCTCCATCAGGACCAGAACCAGGAAGGAAAACCTCCATCAGGACCAGAACCAGGAAGGAAAACCTCCATCAGGACCACAACCGGGGAGAAAAACCTCCATCAGGACCAGAACCAGGCAGGAAAACCTCCATCAGGACCAGAACCAGGCAGGAAAACCTCCATCAGGACCAGAACCAGGAAGGAAAACCTCCATCAGGACCAGAACCAGAAAGGAAAACCTCCATCAGGACCAGAACCAGGTAGAACCTCCATCAGAACCAGAACCAGGAAGGAAAACCTGAATCAGGACCACAACCAGGGAGGAAAACCTCCATCAGGACCAGAACCAGGCAGGAAAACCTCCATCAGGACCAGAACCAGGAAGGAAAACCTCCATCAGGACCAGGACCAGGAAGGAAAACCTGAATCAGGACCAGAACCAGGCAGGAAACCCATCTGTCACGGGTCAAAGGTAACCAGATGATTGGGTCACCCCTCCAAAAAAAAAAATATATATTTTCTTTATTTTCTTTCAGAAAATAAAGAAAACTGTTTATCGTTTTATTATTTAATTTCTTATTTTCCTTTTTTAAAAATTATTTTATATCTTATTTTGTTGTATTTTCAATTAATTAATGAGTTTACCTAAAAATATTTAATTTTTATTCTATTTCATTTCATTCATTCACCTTTGTGTTTAACAAAACAAGTTTTATTATTTTATTTTTTCTTATTTTTCTTAATTTATTTTCGTTTATTGTTTTGTTCATTTATGTTTATTTCAACAAACAAAAATAACTTCAGTAACTCGTCAGACAAACCTAACAGAGGAAAACACACACTTCATTTCCTCCTCTAAAATGATAATAAATAATTAATAAATGAGGGTGAATTGTGTCATCCCTCCTGAGTAAAGGTGCTGATGGTGGATGGAAAAGATGTGTTTGTCTCGTCCTCCACGTCTCCAACCATCACATCAGACCATCGTCCAACCCATAAAACTGAGTAATTCCAGATGCTGATCCTAATAACAGGAAAAACTTTATTTATCGCTCAGAGGACATAATTCTCGGCTTTCAGGATTCTGGAGTCGGACCAGATCCTCGGAACGTCAGCAGTTTTTCCCATGACGGTGCAACGAGGGGACATTCCCAAACATGGAGCTGGAAAACACCTTCCAGCAAGTTTTCCCTCTGATTGCACCTGTGGGTGATCCCCACCGCGTTAACGTCCCCCCCGTCCTGCCATCAGATGACTCACCACTTACACAGCTGCTGGTCATCCTGTAAACCTGCAGCGTCTCACGCTTTATCCAATCTAACTATGGCTACATGTACAAATACGTCCAAAAACGACCCCCCCCACCATTACTGCACATTAGAGTAATGGACCGAATCAGCTGGAGGACATAAATAAAGCATCATTACTCAGACGTCTGATCACAGAAACGGGGTTTCCCAGCGCAAATATCAGGGTTATCCAAGCGTGCACGAGGCCGGCGCTTTCACCCAAACCGCTGCAGCATTCACAAGAACCGGATCCATAAAACTTTATTGTTTATATTACAGAGTTTTTTTGTCCCCAGAAGGGAGACATGTCCCCACAATGTGGACTTTTAAGACATTTGTCCCCATAATGATGGTAATACAAGCCTACACACACACACGGAGACAGACGAGCCTGAATGTCAGAAACAGGACACAACTTTCTGAGTTTTTTCTTCTTAAACAACAGAAACATCCCTCACACACACACACACACACCACTCCCCCCCCCCCTCTGAGGGCAACGATGGCGAGTTGCCACATTCCTCACCGCCGGGGAAACAACGAATCACATCACAGGAAGTCGGAGAGGAAGAAGCTGGCTAATGCTTTCCTGTTAAACACTTAAACACACGAACGGTGAAACACACACACACACACACACCCGCACGCACACACACACACACACACACACACACACACACACAGTCCGTCCAAACCATAATTACAGGCTGCAGATGTTCAGCAGTTAAAGTTTCACTGCAGCAGAAAGTTAGAGACCCAAGAGGACTGAGCGCAGGACCGGTACTGAGCCCACAGAAGAGATGTGGACAAAGGTTGGGACCGGGTTTGGGATCAGGATCAGGATCAGGATCAGGATCAGGATCAGGATCAGGACCGGGACGGAAATGAAAAAGCAGCAAAGACCCCAAACAGAAGCAGAAAAGAACCAGAGCAGAAATATTTGGTGCTTAAAGTGACTCCTCACACACACTGATTCAGCCCAGAGCCAGTCTTTAGACCAGGACTTGCTCCTGGGCCCACATACGATCCGGTTTCCATGGAAACGCTGGGCTGCTTCGCTTCAGACCCAGCTGATCCTGAGAAGCATCCCGTCTTTGGAGCGCGCCTCTCCTGCTCAGTGTGAGTTTGGTGGAGATTTTCTTTTTCTTCAGCTTCAGAGTTGTTCTGCTGCTCGGTTCCCATTTCCCTCCAGCCGTTGCCATGGTGACGCTCAGCTATGCAGAGCCTGAATACAGTCAGCAGCTCCGAGGAAAGAGGCCTTTGTTACCCAGACCCCCATCACCTCCTCCCCACCACCCTCCCCCTGCGACACTTCTGTTCATGTCAGCTCCGTTTTCAGCAAACTAGAAACTAACTGGACCGGCCGCAAGTCCAGCAGCGCTGGTCCCAGCAAGACCCCAGTATGGCTGCTGGGAAGATAATGGTGGAAGGACACCAGAATGATACTGGTTCTGTACTGGGGATCATGACGTGCACTTTCATGTGGGAAGGAAAGTGTGCTCTGTGGTGTTTCAGGATGGAGTAAAGTCTGGATCTGACCCGGTCTGAAAATGATGTAAATAAACTGAACTCACGCCGAGGCCAGACGGCCAATCAATGCCCCGATCAGCTGATCGTCATCAGCGTCAGCTGTTCTGCAGCATTCAGGTGTGCTAACACGATGCCAAGGAGGAAAGACATCAGCCGGTATCGGACTGCTGCTGCACATCCTTGACGGTGGAAAACCAGACAGCTGCTGCTGCAGTGGTGGGATCTGCAGCGTCCAGTCTTCCCAGTGGCCGTCCCAGTAAGTTGGGTCCGAGGTCAGACCGTGTGACGCTTAGAGAAGCTGTGAAAACCCCAGACTCTCCAGACCTCAGCATGGTGCACGCTAAAGCTCAGAGGAGTCCAGTTAGCTCGCATTCGTACCAGGACGGTCCAGGAACTCCACCACTGGCTGAGAGGAGAAGAAGAAAATCTGGTTCATTGGTGTGAGTCCATCTGTCCGACAGCTGAAGCTGAGACTGTCTCATCGTCAGGACCAGGATCCCAAACACAGCAGCAGGTCTACGACAGAACCAGGTGTTGACCTGGTCCAGTTAAAGTCCAGACCTGAACCAGACCGAGGTGCTCAGGGTGGGACCTGCAGAGAACTGCAGACCTGGATGAAGCAACGATGGAGAGAAGAGTGGAACAGAATTCCTGCAGAACCAAGAGATGCTGATGACATCATCCAGGACTGATGACATCATCCAGGACTGATGACTTCATCCAGGACTGATGACATCATCCAGGACTGATGACATCATCCAGGACTGATGACTTCATCCAGGACTGATGACATCATCCAGGACTGATGACATCATCCAGGACTGATGACTTCATCCAGGACTGATGACTTCATCCAGGACTGATGACATCATCCAGGACTGATGACATCATCCAGGACTGACGACTTCATCCAGGACTGATGACATCATCCAAGACTGATGACATCCAGGACCGATGACTTAAACCAGGACCGTTGACTTAATCCAGGACTGATGACTTCATCCAGGACTGATGACATCATCAAGGACTGATGACATAATCCAAGACCGCTGACTTCATCCAGAACTGATGACATCATCCAGGATCGATGACTTAATCCAGGACTGATGACATCATCCAAGACCACTGACTTAATCCAGGACTGATGACATCATCCAAGACCAATGGCTTCATCCAAGACTGATGACTTCATCCAGGACTGATGACTTCATCCAAGACCACTGACTTAATCCAGGACTGATGACATCATCCAAGACCAATGGCTTCATCCAAGACTGATGACTTCATCCAGGACTGATGACTTCATCCAAGACCACTGACTTAATCCAGGACTGATGACATCATCCAAGACCAATGGCTTCATCCAAGACTGATGACTTCATCCAGGACTGATGACTTCATCCAGGACTGATGACATCATCCAGGACTGATGACTTAATCCAGGACTGATGACATCATCCAAGACCCATGGCTTCATCCAAGACTGATGACTTCATCCAGGACTGATGACATCATTCAGGACTGATGACTTAATCCAGGACTGATGACATCATCCAAGACCAATGGCTTCATCCAAGACTGATGACTTCATCCAGGACTGATGACTTCATCCAGGACTGATGACATCATCCAGGACTGATAACTTCATCCAGGACTGATGACATCATCCAGGACTGATGACATCATCCAAGACTGATGACATCATCCAGGACCGATGACTTAATCCAGGACTGATGAATCCATCCAGAACTGATGACATCATCCAGGACTGATGACTTCATCCAGGACTGATGACATCATCAAGGACCGATGACTTAATCCAGGACTGATGACATCATCCAAGACCAATGACTTAATCCAGGGCTGATGACATCATTCAGGACTGATGACATCATCCAGGACTGATGACTTCATCCAGAAATCCATGACCACAGCTGTCAGCTGCTTGATGATGGAACCAGTTTACCACACACTGGTTCTGCGTTATGATTAGGGATCAACTGATGCAGATTTTTTAGGACCAAATATGATACCAATATTTTCTCATTAGCCTCAGCTGATACAACCTGACGATATTTGGGGTCAATATCACATTTGACCCCAAAATTAATACAATAAAGGACACAATGAAAATTAAATTTCAAAACCTTTGTTTCTTTAAAAAAAGAAAATAAAAGAAGAATAAATATATAAAAGGAAACAGTGCACTTAAAAACAAATATTAAATAGAAACATTAAACTTGTAATTATATATATATATATACGTATATATATATATATATATATAACAACTGCTGCCTATATAGATGCTTGTCTGTAAATTATATCGAGGAGGGATTGGCAGTGCACCCAACGTATCGACTGATGCCGATACCAACAAAAAAAGCACAAATATCGGCAAATGTATTGGCATACATTTTTAGAGTTTTAGTATCTTTCCAGTCAGACCGTTAAAAAGAAGCTGGAACTATCTGGGAAATCCTCCAGAATCTTCCATGTAATTCTGATTCATACTGCAATCATCACCAACAGAAGTGTCTTCCACTGGCCGTTACCATGGTGACCCAACAGTTCCAGTAAGAGCAGCTGACCTGCAGGTCAGGAACAATGGAGCCGCCTGGACAGGAAGTGAGGTCACTCCACAGACATCCCACGGAGCCGATGCCTCGATGCACCTCTCTCTAATAAAGATAAAAACGCCATCAGTTCTCCGAGGTGTGAGGCTGTCGGGAAGTCGGCATGTCCTGCGGTGACGTCGCTTTTTACCCCCAAGCATCAAACATTTCACAGGAAACATATTTCTGTTTGGTTGTCATGGTTTCCTCACCAACTTAAGTTCCCTCTGATAAAATCATCCCTAAAACTCAAGTTTGAATTCTGATGAAATAAGTAAAAAACGCCTGAAAGAAATCAAGAAATAGAATTTTATGGATCTTTAAATTTTAATCCGAGCTTTAATCCGATCGAACACCGATCAGAATAAAATATGTCATCATGCAAACATGATCAGAAAGAATTTTCAAACTGGTGGAAAGGGGTGGTTTAAACCTGTTTACGATCAGATCAGCAGGAAAAATGATTGTGTAAACACTCTTTCCGATGGTTTCTGTGGTATGTTGTCTCTGCGCATGATTGAACCACGTGAGGTTACGTGACAAAGCAGATTCAGAGAAGACGGTGGAAGCAAAACAGAACGGAACTGTGGAGGATGCAACATTTTTGTTAGAAAATGAAAGAATTGAGGATTACTGAGGATTTTGACGATGAAAAGATTTTGAAAAAAAAGAAACCCCCTCTTCTTCCAAACTAGAAGGTATTGCGCATGTCAAAAACATTATGAACGTACAGCGGGGGGAAAGTATTGAACACGTCAACATTTTTCTCGGAAAATATATTTCTAGGAGAGCTATTGACATGAAATTTTCACCGGATGTGGGTAACAACCCAAGTAATGCACACATACAAAGAAATCCTAACATTTATGTCCCTAAATGAAGTTGTGTGTAATATACTGTAGTGAAATGACATAGGGAATAAGTATTGAAAACGCTTACTGAAAATTATTTAGTACTTTGTGTAGAAACTTTTGTTGGTGGTTCCAGCCTCCAGACGCCTCCTGTACGGAGAAACCAGTGGAAAACGTTGCTCAGGTGTGATTTTGGTCCATTCTTCCACAAACTGCCCTCAGATCTTCAAGTTTTTGAGTCTCTTCTGTCAACTCAGATCTTCAGTTCTTTTTCAAAGATTTTAAATTGATTCAGTTAATTGGTCCGTTCTAGCAGCTTTATCTTCTTCTTCTTAAAGCAGGTGAGTGTTTCTGGTCCGTTCTAGCAGCTTCATCTTCTTCTTCTTAAAGCAGGTGAGCGTTTCTGGGCCATTCTAGCAGCTTTATCTTCTTCTTCTTAAAGCAGGTGAGTGTTTCTTGGCTGTGTGGTGGGACGGTCGTCTTGCTGAAAGATCCAGCCTCTTTTCATCTTCAGCAGCTGCAGATGCAACAGATTCTGGTCCAGAATGTCTCTCTACTTTCCTCCATTCATTCTTCCTTCAGTGATATGAAGTCTGCCAGTACCACATGCTGAAAGACAGCCCCCACCATGATGCTCCCACCTCCAAACTTCACTGTTGTTATGGTGTTTTTGGGGTCAAGTGTGGTGCCATTTCTCTTCCAAACATGTTGTGTCTTATGACATCCGAAGAGTTCAGTTCTGGTCTCATCTGACCAGACTATGTTTTCCAGAATGTCATGGGTTTGTCCAGATGTTGTGTTGCAAACTTCAAACCAGCATCAACCTGCTTCTTCTTCAGAAATGGAGTCTTGCGTGGTGTGCGTGCATGAAGGCCATGGCGGTTGAGTGCATTCCTTCTTGTTTTCTCTGAAACAACTGTAGCTGCTGGTTCCAGGTCTTTCTGAAGCTCTCCACGAGTGGTCCTGGGCTGTTGGAGAACCTTTCTGATGATTGTTCTGACTCCTCTGTCTGAAATCTTGTGAGGAGCACCTGGCCGTGGCCGCTTTATGACCATGCCGTGTTCTTTCCACTTCCGGATGATGGTCCCAATGGTGCTCACTGGAACTTTCAGAAGTTTACAAATGCACCTGGAACCAATGCCTTCAATGTGTTTGCAGTAATATGGTTGCTCTTTGCTTTTACCCATCATGCAATGCTTCTTGTCTGACACCTTGGTGATGAGAAACCTTTTTAAAGGCATCAATCAGGACTAAAGCAGCTGATATTACTTTGCTCTGATAGGGGACAGGATTACTTTCTAAATACTGACAGACTCCAGCTGCTTTCTTGGCTTTCAGATCTTCATGTGTTCAATACATATTTCCTGTGTCATTTCATTACTATACTATATAGTGTACTATGTGTAATATAGTATACTATACTATATTACACATAACTTCATTTATGGACATAAATGTTCGGATTTCTTTGTATGTGTGCATTACTTGGGTTGTTGCCGACATCTGGTGAAAATTTCATGTCAATAGCTCTCCTAGAAATATATTTTCTGAAAAAAATGTTGAAGTGATCAATACCGTTTCCCCCGCTGTATCTGTCCATCAGGTAAATACAATAAATGAATCACTTAAACACATTCAGCTGGAAAGATTTAAATCAGACAGATTAATTATTTGTCCATTAAACGCAGCTATAGATGTGTGCACATTATTTTATTTTATTTTACTTTTTTTTTTTGGAGAGCTGAAAAATGATTAGACATTTTAATCTGATTACTCATAGAATAGCTGTGGAGTAATCAGATTATCACATTTTAAAACATAAATGTGTTAAACCTGAAATTGTAGCCTAAACAAACGCGTGCTAGAGATAGAGGTGCTTTAGTAAAACGAAACTCTTGTCTGCAAATAACAATGTTCTTATTGATCGTTTCATCTTTGTTTTTATAATTCCCAAAATTCCCGTCTAAAGGGTCAACGGCGTTGTCGGATTCTTCCATCCCGCTCTGGTCACAATCGGGCAGTTTGTTTTGTTGGCGGCGGTGGGCACAGTCATTTTGGTGCATTACCACCATCAACTGGTAAGGAGTATTCACCAAAAGTCAGACACAAGTGACTACTCCCTGAACTCAAAGCAGCTAATTTGCTTCCTGTCTTTCATTATTGGACAAACTGATTAATCCAGGTGTGTCTGACCATGGTCACCATGGTTACTGAGGTCAGGCACGCCTGGATTAATTAAATTGTCCAATAATCAAAGACAGGAGACAAAAGGAGCTGGCTGAGGTTAGAAAGTAGTGGAGTTTAAAAAGCCCATTGTGTGATGCAGCCATATTCTAGATTAAGGCTGGAAACTGTCAGAATCTCAATAAATAAAGAGAATAAGTAGTTTCTGAAATATTTGGTTGACTATTTTGACAAGGCACCAAAAATCAGCTTCACCTTGATAATGCCAAATTCAGATTTTTAATATAGCATGAGTAATGACTTCAGTGCATTAATGTGCCCCGCAAAATCACGCAAAAGTTCACGCAAATCTCACAGATTAATATCTCTGCATTAACGTTTTCATTCCATGTAATTTCCATTTTTATTCCAATGACAGGGCAACACCAACAATGAAACCCTATTTAAATTTTTCCTACAACTCTATCTACCTACAGTCGTCCTCAAAATTATTCATATCCTCAAACTGAATAAGGAAAAAAAAGTCAGCTGTCAATAAAATTTACAAAAATAATAAATAAAAATTCTATGAAAATCATGGCATCGATTTTGAATGGTGGTTTGAAAGAAATATTAAAAACAAGCACACAAAAAATAAAACAAGCCTGAAGGGCCCTGAAGCTAAAATTTTGTTGAGCAACATTTTGAGGCAATCAAGTGTTTTTTGTAATGTTCAAAAAGACGTCTACACCTGTTAACAGGTATGTTGGTCCACTGTTGATGGGAAAGGTGCTCTAATGTGTCTGGGAAAGTTTTTTTTTTTTTCTTTTTTTAAAATGACTAGGCTAATTCCAACCAAAATTCAAGAGCAAAAATAAGAATAATTTTATCAATTTTGATGTATTATTAGTTTATTGTTATTTGAATTACTAATGTGAATTGATTCTTAATTTTATTGGAGGGTATGAATAATTTTGAGGACGACTCTGTTTATCTATCTATGGAAAACATTGTCTGATGTTTTGTTGAAACCGGAGCTCGCACCGTGAGAGAAGCGGGAGGAGGGCAGCGTCTTCATCCCGCCATCCTCCTCCTCCTCCTCCTCAGTGTGAGTGCGCGTGCCTCGCTCTCCTTCTCTCCGCTGTCTGGCTGGTTTCCTCTGGCTGGAAAACGCAGAGGAAACCACTTTTCTCTCGGTGAAATCTGCTCCATCATCGGAGCGTCTTCAGCAGAAAGTCAGAAAAACGGTTTTCTGACGGGAATAAAAACGGAATCGACGTCGTGAAGTCGCTTCATGATCAGCCGCGTTCAAAACTCAGGTCAGTCTGATGGGAAACATCTGATTTCAGGGGGGAAAACTTTAAAAGACAGGTGATCGTTGCAAATAAGAAACTTGGTGCGGAAAATAACTTTAAACACGAAGTTATCATCTGGTTTAATAGCTAGTTTAATAGAAAGAATAATTTTTAACACTTTAACAGCCTGCAAACATTTACTGTTGTGTGTAAAAGATATTTTCTCTCTGATACTCTGGATTCACGACTGTTTTATGGAGGTTTCAGCAGAATGCAAGAAAAAACGTACGTTTAGTTGATTCCTGAGTAAATAAAAGCAATTTTTAGGAGCTTTTGTCTTAAAAGCGACTTATTCCATGTTTCATGGTGGAGTTCGCCGTTTACAGATTAAAATAATCCCATTTTTGTTTGTCGCGGTAATGAGCTGTTCTGGATAAATGTGCGGTTCTGCTGGATCAGTGGTTTGTGACTGAAAGACGAGAAGCTGCAGAGAGCGAGTTTTTTCTTTACGAAAAAGGACTTAAATGTAACCCGCCAGCTGAAGTCACTCTGAGTGAAATCAGTTAAATGTTTTTACTTTTTTCTCATCAGTTTGGTGGATTTAGGGAGCCAAGTGAATGTATGGAAGCTTCATAATTCCAAAAATATAAATGAATAAATCACTTGTGCTCGTCAGACATAACCTAAATTTTAGGAAATGGATTGAAAATCATAACGAAGCCGTTGTTGTTGGACAAAAAAACTATCTCAAAGGTCAGTCTTTCATTGTTGGTCCATAATGATGTCATTTTGAACCAGTTTAATTGGATAAGTTGCTGCAGGTTTTTGACTCTTCCAATGAAACTTCTCTTTAATTTTTGGGTCATTTACTGGGCAAAACTGTTTGTTTGTTTTTTTAAATGAGACTTTAACTGAAATATGATTTAATCTGAATTAAAACAAGCTTTAGGCATGTGTTATACAAGTTCAGGGTTCAATAAGCGGGAGTTTGAGATTTTAGATGTTTAATTAACTCCTGATAGAATCTGAAGACTGTTTAAGCTGCTTCAGTTAAACTTTTGCTCATTTATTGTAAACATTTATACTTAACTTTTCTAAACTGCAGATTAGAGAGAGTTTATATTCCTTCAGGATTAGTTTTAATATTCTGTGAGTTTAGCTACTGTTTCTGCTTTGTAATAAGACTCATATTTGTATTAGGAAGGTGTTTTCTAGCAAGCTGAATAGTTATGGACTTTTTGTTGCGTCTCTGCAGGACCATGTCCCTCCATCTGCAGGACTCTCTCTGCTCCTCCTCAGGGCGACCACCTGACATGAAGGACTGAAGTTTGAGGACACA